>JANBXA010000311.1:2375000-2392500 GCA_030556225.1 Cricetiscus sungorus | reverse complement strand
TGGGCAGACCCCAGAGCCCAGGTTGAACCTCAAACTCATGATAGGCCCCAAAGCCTGGGCTGTACTGCAAGGAAAGCCTGGGCCAGGCCAGACTCGGGAGCAGGGATGTGGCAGAGCAGAGGCAACAGCCGAGGCAGGAGCATAGAAGTGCATTCTTGGTCTACAGAAGACTGTGGTCACTCTTGATAATGATGGTTTCCGAAAGAATAACCATGGGAAGAGAGGGTGCGCCCCAGGCTACCAAACCAGCTGTAATTCCAGGCAATGTGTCCCTGACCCTCTACCCCATGGTGTAATTCCAGGCAATGTGTCCCTGACCCTCTAACCTATGATGTAAAACTAGGCAAGGTGACCTTCTACCCCAGCTCTAACAGTTCTCTGGCCCTGGGCGGTCTAGATGAGAAAAACCCCATCTAGACTGGGGTGGAGCGTGGAGGTTCTGGGTCCCTAGGCACAGCAGTCCATGCTGCCTTGCCCCTCAGACCCAGTCCTCTGTCTCAGGGTCCTTGAGAGGTCACAAGGAAAGCGGGACATGGCCCATCATGGACCCTGAGCACGAAAGACCAGTGTTGGGAATAGCATTGCTGGAGGTGTTGCCCTGAGCGAACGGGACCCGCTTCTTACTCCTGCAATTGGTTTGTGAGTTGTGAGATTAATCCTGTAAATATTTACACGCAGCTTTACTCTTCCAAGGGGAAGGATGAAGATGCTGGCAGAGCTCCTGCCTAAGCCTCCCTCTCCCTGGGCCCCGGTCTCAGGAAAGATCCTGGGGCTGTTCAGGAAGCCAAAGTTCCCTTTTCCTCCAGCCAGACCCCAGGACCTAGACTCTGAGAGTCGCTGCCCACTCCATGTCTGAGTCACCTTCCTGGATATACCAGGGCCACTGGCTCAGTGCTTTAAATCACACAGATGCATTGCCCTGTGAGACTGGAAAGTGAAGGACCCAGAGCAGGGGCAGCAGGGCCAGCTCCTTTTGAAACTCTCTCTGGGCTCACAGGTGGCATGTCCTCACATAGCCCTTCCTCTGTGTCCATGCTTTAATCACCTAACATTTTCTTCACCTAGTATATTTATTTGGGTTTTTTTTAAGATTCATTTTTATAATTTGTGTGTATGTGTGTGCGAATGTGTGTGGGGGGGGGTGCAAGCACATGAGTGTGCACCCGTGTGTGTGCTTGGGTCCACAGACACAAGAAAAGGCTATTGGAAGCCCCTCTGGATCTGGAGTTACAGGTAACTCCTCTGCAAGAATAGCAGAACCTTGCACCACTGAGCCATCATCTCTCTGGCCTGTTTGGTGTTTGTTTATAGGTAACAGAATGTCAGTGTATATCCTAGGCTGGTCTGCAGCTCAGTACTCTCCCTCCTGTGTGTGAAAGACAGGTGACATCAGTGTTTTCCTTTATGGCTTACAGCTTGTCTTTTGAGGCAGAATTTCTCACTGAACCTGGTACTCATTAACTGGTTAGACCGGCTGGCTGATGAGCTCTGAGGATTCTGCCTATCTCTGACACATACCCTTCTCATTAGAGTTACAGACATGCATGGCTACATTGTTGCAGGAGACCTGAATTCAGGTCTTTGTGCTCAACAGGAAGTGCAAAACCAACTGAGGTGTCCCCCACACCAGGCCACTTCCTATAGAAAGCTGTTTCCATCACCATCTATGTGTTGAGTATAGTATATAAACCGAGTCCCCCAGACGCAAGAATCTGGAAATCAGTAGGTGCCCTCTGGACCCCAATCTATACCTACAACAGGGTGGGGGACACAATTCAACCCTAAGAGCCTCTGGGTCTCTATGAGCAGCACCTGAGGAGCTGTCAGCTTGTGAAGGATCTTGCACCACCCAGCTACCCTGTGACCACCAGGCTCCTGGGCAAGAAAGGACATTAGCAGAGAAAATCCTTGGAATGAAGCCAAGGTTCCTTGAGGGGGTCAGCATGGGGTCAGCACCGCTGAGCCAGACAATCCACCTCTGGGGCTAATTATGCCACCCACTGGTGGACAGTGTTCCATGCTCTCTAAGACCAGCACTTCAGAAGTAATAAAAAAAAATAATAAAAAGAAAGAAAAGAAAAGAAAGAAAAAAAGAAAGGCAAAAATGGCAGCCCCTGGGTGGGAGGGCTTTGGCGGTTCATTTGGATTCCATAATGAATAATTTATAGGGAAGCTTTCCTGGAGCCCAGCTTTCCACAATAAATGTTCCATGAGAACGTACGCAAATATTTCAACACTGATATCTCTCTGGTGGATTCGGCTGACGGCCCAAACCAGATTTGAGTTGCTACATTGCTTATTTACGAAAAATATCATAATCTTGCTTTTATTTGCATTTTTCCAAGCATTGGCGGGTGATTTGAGAGGCATGGCTGCAAACACAGCAGCTGCTGCTGGCTCCAGGGGCAAGGAGGGAGGGTTGGAAGGGATAGAAAGAGAAGGAGGGAGTGCGGTAGTAAGGATCGGGATGGAGGGGAGAGATGGAGGTGGGAGGGAGGAGGAAAAAGGGGTAGAGAGGAAGGAAACAATGGAGGAGCTAGAAAGAGAGGCGAGGTAGGATGGGGATGGAGAGGAGATAGTAGAAGGAAAGGGGGAGAGGAGGAGGAAGGGCAGGAGAGAGATGAACGGGAGGAGAGGGAAGGGAGCTGGAAGAGGAACAGAGGGGAAAGAGGGCAGGGAGGGAAGGCAGGAAGGAGTGGGTATGGAGGGGAGGAAGAGAAAACAGGAAGAAAGGAGGGGGAATGAAGTAAAGGAGAGAGAATGATGGGAGAAAGGGAAAGGGGGAGGGGAAAACAGGAAGGAAAGAGGGCTTGTGTCTGGAGCAGGGAGGGAGGGATGTGGGCATCAGCCCACAGCTCTACCGCTGTCCAGCTGTTTGATTTGGACGAGCTTGTTCGCATCTGTTAGCTCTGTTTACTTGTCTCTCAATGGGTGACCACAATCCCATCCCAATGGTAACCTTGGAGGTCCCCAAGTGGATGAGATCCACAGCCTTTACACAGGGCTGAGGTAACTCCATGGGGCACTTAGAAAGTTCGTTGTTGGACCCCATAAAAGTCTTTCTTGATGGGAGGAAAGGTGGACCCTGGATGTAGAGTTTCCCCTGGGTCCTCGGTGAGCTTCTAATGAACCCAGTGCTGTTATGGCAGGTTTCCCTGCCGGCTGCCGCTGGTTCTGCCGCCATGGTCCCACAACCACGTGTGCCCCAAATAACACTCAGGAGACTCTATATTTGATACAATCCTGTTGGCCAGTTACCGTTATTGTTAATGGGCTAGCTCTGCCTTAATTATTAACCCATTTCTACTTATCTAAGTATTTCCACGTGGTCGTCTTATTGGGGAGCCTCGGCACACATCCTGCTTCTTCCCGGGCTACATCTCGACTCCTCCCTACTCCTTTCTCTTTCCTCCTCCTAGTCTCCTAGCCCCACCTATCTTGTTTCCTATTGGCCACAGAGCTTTATTTACCAGTATGAGAAACATATATACAGAATAACATCTCCCATCATCTCCTCTTTTCTGTCTAAAGTAAAAGAAGGGGTTTAACCTTAACATAGCAAAATATACCATACAATAGTTATCAAATAAGAATCACAGTTAACAATATTTAGTCCATTAACATTTTGTAAGACTTAAAGAAAATATCTTTGTGAGTCTAAAGTCCTATATGTAACTTATCTTTAAACCTAACTAAGGAAAACTATAACCATAACTATCTGTCTTCAACTCCTTCAAAGACCACAGAAGGATAAAATATAAACTCTAAAAATGACAGAGACAACTCATTGCCTGGTCAGTCACCTGAAGTTCTTCTGTAATGTTCAATCTTCAGCCCATAGGCCATAGTGTGTGTCCAGACTCCTCAACAAGGCAGGAAATTTTTGTCTGTGTCCTGTAGACTGTCTGGCTGTCTGGCAGCCTCTTCCATGAAGCAGAAATCTTGTAGAAATGTCCATCTTGAATCAGCAGTCACCTTGTTGTGGGTCCTGCATGTCCAGTTTCTACAACATAAAGTCAAACAGTCCAGAAGAGCAGTACCTTGCCCAAATGGCTAGTCTTGCCATATTAGAAGCAAACTTCATAACGAGTTTCTTCAATGTCCATCTTCCTTTTTGATGCAGGTGGTGTTACCAGGAGCAGTTGTGCCTCATTGTCAAGAAAATCCCTAAACTATTTTAAATGCCATATTCTGTAGGTCTTTGAAAGGTTTGAAGAATGCCTATTCATCTCAAATACATCTCTGCACATCTGGAAATCCTAACTCATTTAACTCTAAGTTTTAACTATCATAGGTAACTCTTTAACTGTACTAAATTATACATTACATTTCTAAATGAGCAATATAAGCACAATACCTAAACAAGAGGAGAAATATACATATCACAAAATTGACCTTAAATTGTATCAATAAAAGAAAATCCATTCCAAAGCAAAGTATTCATATCTATACCATAATTCCCTTTTTACCTTTAAAAAGATTGTTTGTGGTTATAGCCATTTATAACCAAGTCCATTTAAATGAAAACAAATATTTATAAACAATATTTGGGAATTGGGGCGCTCGTTCTTTCCAAACTACTTCGGCTGGTACAGGGGCGCTGTCATGGGGGTTCAAAGAAGATGCAGAAATCTTGGCAGTAGTCTGCCGAGGCTTTGTCTCAACTGCTTTGAATGTTGGATCACCTGAGGCACTGTTTCAGGGGGTCTGGCTTGATCAAACCACAGAAGTCTGGAAAGAATCCATAGCTTTTCATTTTCTGTGGAAACAAAAAAAGAAATCCTTTTCCCCAGTAGCTTGTCCTTAGGCTTAAATTTTGGAGTCAAAGCATTTTTAAAATATATAAATTGAATTAATCCAGCAGCATTTCTTTTATTAGTAGTTGTTATTTTCTCAGCAATCAAATAATTTAAAGACAACAGAAGCGCGTATAGTATCCAGAATTTTTCTGTGCTTTCCATTTTTACGTGGCTTTTTTATTAATCTATTTATTCTATTTCTATTTTTACATATTTTGAGACAGGGTTTCTCTGTGTAACTTTTATATATCCTGGAATTCACTGCATACCAGGATTACTTTGAAATCACAGAGATCTGCTTGCCTCTGTCTGCTGAGTGCTGGGATTAATGGCGTGCGCCACCATACCCTTTCATTCTTCCTTTTTTTCTTTTTTAAACCATTGTATCCCGTTTTTCTCTCCCAAGCCAGCGTATTTTTAAAACACAGTGTAAACCTTCATTGCAGCTCTTGTACACACCAATGAATTGCTAGCAGAGCTCTTTAAAAGCAAGGCGGCTTTTTTGCCGCTTATGCTAATTGGAAACCTCCCTTAAAGGAGCCGTGCAAATCTCTGTCTACAACAAAACAAATCCAACCGAGAAAATGTTGCTACCAATAAGTCTTGCTAGTCTCTGTTCCTTTGTTTCTAAAAACTATTTTTTAAGCTTTTGTTAAGTTTTAAGTGAAAGTTCTCAATCCCGGCTTCTGACACCATTATGTTACAGCAGGTCTCCCGCCGGCCTCCTGGTCCTGCCGCCATTGTCCTGCAACCACGTGTGCCCCAAATAACACTCAGAGACTCTGTATTTGATACAATTCTGTTGGCCAATTACCATTATTGTTTATGGGCTAGCTCTGCCTTAATTATTAACCCATTTCTACTTATCTAAGTATTTCCACGTGGTCGTCTTATCGCGGAGCCGCGGAAAGCGTCCTGCTTCTTCCCTGGGCTACATCTCTACTCGCCTTCTACTTCCTCTTTCCTCCTCCTGGTCTCCTAGCCCCGCCTATCTAGTTTTCTATTGGCCACAGTGCTTTATTAACCAGTATGAGAAACATATATACAGAATCACATCTCCCATCACAGTGCAGAAGCCTGAACTCTCCACCACGCCTCTGTCCCCTCACTCCTGCTCTGCTCAGCTCACATACCCAGCACCCATCCCTCACTTTCCTGTTCCTCACCCATTGGTATCTTATTCTAGGAGGATCTTAATTAGCCAGTGGCAGTCTGCCATCTTCCTTGTCAATGATGTATCAGTCAATCAGCATGCAAATTCTCTGGTTGCCCACAGGCCCAGGGGCAGACAGATAACCTGCATTAGCCAATCAGAAACAAGAGAAGGGCTGTCCAGCTCTCTCCCACTGTGGGTGAATGAGCGAGCTTAGCCCCGGAGGGAGAATGTCTGAGGGCAGGATGGAACAGACTCAAAGCTAGGTGCTAGAGCTCCTCCCCCATCATATGTGTCTACAGCCCACCCTGGCTCAGAACCAGTGTGTCCTGGGGTGATGCAACTCTGTAAGGTCCAGCTTGTCCTGTTATAAGTCTCAGATTCATTCATCCATTCTCATCTGATCACACCACTCATTCTCCTACTGCAAAGAACAAAAATTTAAATAAAGCCCCTTGCCTCCAAATACTGAGAGCCTCCAAAGTGGGAGGGGTGGGGGTGGCAGCCAAATTAGCCAGCATCCACTATTAGGGATGCCAGAGGATGAGAGGGTCAGACAGGCTGCCCACAAGGCTGGCCTGGAGAGGGCAGAGCTCGGGGAAACTTCCAGATGTTCCCAGGAGAGGCAGACCCAACTCTGTGACTGGATTAGTCCCCCATGGTCATGTGAGTGACAGACACTCATGTCATAAGAGCATCAGAAACTCAAGAGTACTGAAATGGGAACAGTTTATTTGCAATCTCCAAAGGCCAGGCCATCAGCCCAGAAGGGCAGGTGCTGATCACAGGCCAGAAGGGGGCATCAGATCCCCTAGAGCTGGAGTTCCAGACAGTTGAGAGCCACCATGTGGGTGCTGGGACCCTGTACTTGGGTCCTCTGCAAAAGCAGTACTTGTTCTTAACCTTTGAGCCACCTCTTGCTCCCCATGAGAACCGTCTTTTTAATCAGTACTCGCGACCCTTGGCCATTTCCTCCAGCTGAGTAGTCAAGAGGTTCAGCCCTACACATCACCTAGTCTTATTGTTCCCTCTGACACCTAACGTTCGTCTTTCCCTCAACAAAACCCGAGCATTCACTCAGCTCTTCATTTTACACCCTGCTGATTTTAAGCCGTATAAGACTCGGGACCTTTCTTAAAACCTTACAACCACAGCTGTGAGCGATTTTCTACTCTAAGCTTCTGGTTGTGTGTGTGGCAGCCAGGGAAGGGACCTGAAGCTGGACCCAGGCACCTGTGAAAATGAGCCACCAATGTCATTCCTAACAAGGCAACCACGCACCCCTCGGTACCCTCACTTGTAAAGTGAGAAGGACCACCTCTACAGCCGGACTCTCGTGGGCTGTGTGTACCCAGACCTGGAAACATCCAAGCCAGAAGACGAGCACACAACAAAGTCAGTGAGGAAACGTTTGGCCAAGCAAAGTGGGGGGAAAGGGGCCACGATTAGCCCTGGTCACGCCGGAAGAGTCTGGCACAAAGCCTCCAGAAGCTGGATGGTGTGGTCTGCAACCAGCACTCCAGAGGGACAGGTTAGCAGTGTGGCCCAGGTAGTGGCCTCTTAGGAGCTGAGTGGCCTGGGCTCCATTCATGTGAAGGAGGGGGAGACAGTGAGGCTACCTTATCAAATCATTTGGAGGGCAGGACGGATAAGAAGAGTTCTCAGCTGTGCGTCTGGCAGAGCGTGTGTTCACTAAGTGTTCGTGCCATTTTCTCAGTAATTAAGGCATGAGTGTGTCTCACCAAATAAAGCAAAAAAAAAAAAAGACTGGACGCTCTCTCCCAGTGGAAACAACAAAGCAACAAGCACACGAAGCCGTGGTTGTCAAGCTGTGCCCCACACACAACCGCCAAGGCAGGGATTCTTCAGCCAAGGCAAGCAGAGGAAGCAAGTCCCAACATCACCACAGCTGACAGCATCAGGCAACTGTGATGCTGGGTCCACAAGACCTCCAGAGAGGCCACCAAGGAGCTGACTCCCCAAATGCAATTGAAAGGTTTCTTTATTAAAATTCAGTTCAAGCCTGGGCAGGGACCTCGTCCGGCACACTGGAGCAGCAGCTGCAGGAGGAAGCCATGCACCTCCTAGGTGAGGGAGGGGTTTGTAAAGGCAAAGATCACAGAACCCGGCTAGGGATACAGGTTTGGAGCTCACTGACTGCAGAGTCCAGGGGGGATTGGAGACTTTCCGGGGTTTCTCTCTAGTACCATTTGGGCCCATAAAAGTTGCTTTTCGGGTTGGTTGCCCTCTGGGGTCAGGGCTGTTTGTCTCCCCTTCCTGCCTGTCAGCTTTTCTGGGAGGATGCCGTAAGCCATCTGCACTGGTCATGGGGTCAGGTCTCACATAGTGCTGTCTTGGGCCTCGTTTCTCTAGCGTGACTCTTGTTCGGCCTTTCAGCGAAGAGATAGAGCTCTGCATCCAGGGAGACCCCGGGAGCCAAGAGTCCAAGATGGCACAGGCAGCGGCACAGGCAGCGGCACAGGCAGCGGCACAGGCAGCGCTCTTGAGGGGTGTAGAGGCTCCTCCAACTGTCCAGCAAGGTGCCAGTGCATCTAGGAAAGGACCAAGAGCTGGGAGGGAGAACCCAGAGGATTTGAGGAACCAGGGCCTGGCGCCTGCACTCGCCAGAGTGAGAGTGTTTAGTCCCCACAGGGCACCTGAAAGCCCTCAGAGCTCCCGAGGCAGAGTCTCACCTCACTGTGTGGAAGGGTTATCTCCGATCAGACACTGCTTTGGCCCCACCTAACAAAACCTAACGGCAGAATCTGAAAGGATAAAATGTGTTCGAGAAATCTAACTACATCCCAGGATAAAACCGAAGAATTTTTTATCAGCAACCAAAAATAACCGTTACCTGAGTCAAAGTCTGGCATCCAGTGGAGATTTCCAGACATGTATGGGAGTTTGAATATAGCTCATAGGGAGTGGCACTATTAGGGGGTGTGGCTTTGTTGGAGTGGGTGTGGCCTTGCTGGAGGAAGTGCGTCGCTGTGGGGGTGGGCTTTGAGGTCTCATATAAGCCATGCCCAGTGACACAGTTCACTTCCTGTTACCTTAAGATCAAGATGTAAGAACTCTCAGCTCCTTCTCCAGCAGCACGTCTGCCTGCACGATGCCATGCTTCCCGCCATGACGTTAATGAACTAAACCTCTGAACTGCAATCCAGCACAGCTGTTTTCCTTTATAAGAGCTGCCATGGTCATAGTGTCTCTTCACAGCAATAGAAACCTTAACCAAGACAACATGCTTCTACCGGCTGCCTGTGCCCCTGCTCAGAGGCGCAGACAGACCCCAGAGACCCCAGGGGAGTCAGCCTATGAAGGGATCTGCTTCTGTCTGTCAGGTTGTCCTGTCCAGCCAATTTTTCCAGTCGGTGCTTGGAAGGAGCAGTGTGAACTGAGGAAATAATTAGACAAGAGAGAGAGCCAGGAGGGCACCCAGTGAATGCCAGCATCAGCCCCAAGTTATATATCCCAATCAAAAAGGGAGGACAAAAGACTCCCTCACAATGATACAAAGAACAAACAAATGTAACTACCTCCTTAACACCCAAAACTCCAAGTAACCACACTCTAAACCAAATATCCTGTTGTTCAGGCAGGATACACAACAGCCACACCTTAGGACAAACATACCATAAGGAGATATCCACCCAGCCAGCACCTGTTGCACCGACCATGCCCATTTGGGGTGGGGACAGGAGCAGATGTGACCTGGGAGAACTAGGTCTGGGGTTGGGAACCCTGGAGCTCTCTGGACAGAGACAGAGAGCATCAGTATCCCTAAGTATCCTTGGGACTGGCGTTCATCTGTCTCTGTTGTAAGTTATTTCTCCCTGAATAAACATCTATTCAGCCTGTTTTCCCTGGTCCTTATTTTTCCACAATGTAACTTCTGTTACTTCCTTTGTTTCTTTGTTAAGTTTCTGTCTGGTGATCCTGTCCAGTGGTGGGAGTGGGGTGTTGAAGTCTCCTACTATAAGTATGTGAAGTTTTATGTGAGATTTAAATTTAGTAATGTTTCTTTTACAAATGTGGGTGCCTTAGTATTTGGGGCATAGATGTTCAGAACTGAGACTTCATCTTGATGGATTTTTTTCCTGTGATGAATATGAAATGACCTTCATCTCTTTTGATTGATTTTAGTTTAAAGTCTAACTTGTTAGATATTAGGATAGCTACACCAGCTTGTTTCTTAGGACCATTTGATTGGAAAATATTTTCCCATCCCTTTACTCTGAGGTAACATCTGTCTTTGAAGTTGAGGTATGTTTCTTGTATGCAGCAAGGATAGATTCTATCTTTGTATCCATTCTGTTGGCCTATGTCTTTTTATAGGTGAGTAAAGACCATTATTAATAAAACACTGTTTGATTCTCGTTTTTTTTTTTTTTTTTTTTTTTTCGTTTTGTAATTTAAATTGACATATAAATTTTGGGAATTTAACAATAATAGGCTTGAACTCTCTCAAGCCAAGATGGACCCAAATACCACTTCTGCAAGCTGGGACAGACTACCATGGACGCAAACAGAGCCAGCTGGAGCACCCGTATACACCATTGGACAGACAAACCGTGACACTTGCCATCATCTCTACTACAGGAGTACACTAGAACTTGCTTGGAGGTTCCCTCTCCACCCCTTATGACTTCTCCTTGGGAACAGGGAACCTTCTTGCTCACTGTAGCCCTCTAGTTCCTGGTGACCACTCACTGTACTGGTCACTGAGAAACACCCAACTACTGGAAGCGTGTGTCTGTGTGTCTGTCTGTGTCTGTGTATCTGTGTGTGTTCTTCATAGATCTATATGCACTCTGTCTGTGTCTCTGTCTCTGTCTGTCTCTCTGTCTCTCTCTCTCTCTCTCTCGTGTGTGTGTGTGTGTGTGTGTGTGTGTGTGTGTGTGTGTGGTGATTTAGGGCTTATTCTAATAACCTCATCTTAACTGATGTCAACTACAAGGATTTCCAAATCACATCACATTCCTTGGACCTTGGAATGGGCCTTCAGCTTGGGATATGGGGGCCACCATGCATTCCGTAACCTACCCCTTTGTGTTAAGAGATGAAAGTGGCTTTTCCAGTGGCAGCTGTGAGTATGACCCCTGTGTCACAAAGTAAAAAGGTGGAGATAGGTGTGAAGTGGCTTCCCTGGCCACACATCTGGGCTGCTGATCACATATCCTGTGTGCATCCCTGAAGATGACGCCTTTGTGGATTTTGGGCTAGAGAGAGTGAAGCAGAGGAGGAGCACGGAGCAGCAGTGAGTGTCCTGTATCTGTGACAAGTGTTCCAGACACGCCACAAGGAGGCCCTGATGCCAAGGCACCCCTGGCAGACATGGCCCTACCAGCTTCTGCACACAGTGCCAGAGGGATGGAGCAAACATGAGTCCCCAAACTGTCATAGCTTTACTTTCCCTCCCCAGGAAGCGAAGCCACCCACCGCTGTCCTCGGGCTGGTGTCTGGCTCGCTGTGACTCTCATTGCCTCCCACTTTACCAGTCGCTGTATCGAAGGTGACTTGCAGCTGGGCCCAAGCATGGCCCAGGAACCCAGTGGACACCTCCGTGGAGCTGGGAGTGAGCTTCCTTTGAGCCCCAGCTGAGACAACAGCAGCTCTCACTGAAGCCCCTGGCCAACCCCCAACCACTGCTGGTGGGGACTGGTAAAGTGCCCTGTGAAATATTTATTCACGCACACTAGCTTAAGTTACTTAAGTTTGGTGGGAACCTGCACCATGTTTTCATTTTTAATGAGCCTCTGTACAGCAGCCTCTTCTGTCACAGGCAGGTGCTGGGGCCAGGAGCATTCACAGCCAGATGCAGTTTTAATCTCCTCCACAAACATGTCAGCCTGCAGCTACAGGGCAGGTGGTGCCCCTTGGCTCCCGAAAGCTTTCCCTTCAAAGCTTCTCCCCACTCCTCTTGTGTCTCTGAATACTTACTGACAGATACCCCTTAAACAGGGTTCCTGATGCTGTGTCAGATGAATTAAGTTCCCCCCAACATATTCCTGTCCTAGTCACTGGACCCCCAATGCAAAGAGGGCTTGGTAGACATAGTTCCTTTAAAGAATCAGTGTGGTTGTTAGTTCTATGCTTTTTGACTGGGCCAAGAGGTGCCCTGGAAGATGGGAGACCTGTGGCCGTGTCTGTGGAGATGTTTTCAGGGGAGGCGAGCATCTGAATAAGGAGACGTGTGAAGCAAAGGGGAGACGAGCATCTGAATAAGGAGACGTGTGAAGCAAAGACCCAGTGCTGGTGGACACCATCCAATGAGATTGGGCGTGGTCAGTAGCGGCCCCAGATGGAACACAGGGCAGAGGGAAGGCGGTGTGGTCTCTCTAGAGCACCCTTCTCCTGCCCTTCAACATCAGAGCTGTTGGGTCTTGGGTCTTCAGACGTCACAGTTACCAGGCCTTCACCCTGAGCTACACATGGGCTTTCCTGGGTGTTCACATTGCAGACCAAAGATCACGGGACTTCTTACCTACATAATCATGAAAGGCAAGAACCAGAATAAATCCTAGGTACATAGGTAGGTAAGTAGATAGACACAGACAGACAAGTAATGCATACATACATACATACGTGCATACATGCATTCATGCAAGATTGGTAGATGATAGATACATAGATAATAGATAAATGAGATCAGTGAGAGATGGTTAGATAATAGATTGACAGGTATTGATAAATCGATGGGTAGATAGATGAGTTAGATGACAGATAGATACATACATAATACATACACAAATGCATATATCATAGATAAATGATACATAAGACATGATTTATTAATAATAGACAAGGTGTATGTTAAATGATTGATGGATACATACACACGAACACACACGAACACGCACTGTGGTGGTTTGAATAAGAATGGCCCCCATAGTGTCATATGTTTGAATGCTTAGTCCCAATTAGTGAAAGTGTTTGGGAAGAATTAGGAAGTGTGAATTTGTTTGAAGAGGTGTGTTACGGTGGGTTGGCTCTGGCTCTGGTTTCTCTCTCTCTCTCTCTCTCTCTCTCTCTCTCTCTCTCTCTCTCTCTGTATGTCTGCTGCCTGCAAGTCAGGATATAGCTCTCACCTGTAGGGAGATATCCACCCCACCTACACCTGTTGCACTGACCACGCCCATCGGGGTGGAGAACCCAGGAGCTCTCTCTTGCGGTCCTGAAATTACCTCCTGTAGACCAGGCTGGCCTTGAACTCAGAGATCCACCTGTCTCTGCCTCCCAAGTGCTGGGATTAAAGGCGTGTACCACCACCAATGGGCGTGGTCAATGCAACAGGTGTGGGCCGGGTGGATATCTCCCTACACTCACCTTCTTCTCCAGCACCAAGCCTGTCTATGAGCCTCCACGCCCCCAAAATTATGATAATGGACCGACCCTCTAAAGCTGTAAGCAAGCCCTCAATTAAATATTTTATTCTATATGTTGGTCATAACGTCTCTTCACAGCAATAGAACAGTAACTAAGACACATACGTAGGAGACGTTGGATAAATAAGATATAGATGAAGATGACATATTGATAGACTGAGGATAGATATAGATGATAGATAGATAGATGATAGATTAATAGATGATAGATACATAGATACAAAGATAGATGATAGATATATAAGATAAATAATAAATAGAATGATGGGAGATGATATAAGATACATAGATATATAGATGATAGATAGACGATAGAGAAGATAGATAATAGATAAATAGATGATAGGTAGAAGATAGAGACAGACAGACAGATGCTGAAATAAAGTGGGTAAAAGCACTTCCCACACAAGCGTGGTGACCTGAGTCTCATCCTGGGTGCCCAGGGTAGGGAAGGGAATTGACCCTCTGCCCACACTTACACACATCACACACACACATAATGATAATACATTTATTTTTTAAAAAGAGATAGGTGATAGAGACTGTTACAAGGAAGTTTTTCCCTGCCGGCTAGAGCCCACCGCCACGCCAGCCCCCAATAATACATAGAGACGCTCTATTTGATACAGAGCTGTTGGCCAGTTACTTGTTTCTTATCGGCTAGCTCTGTCTTAAGTATTAACCCATTTCTATTAATCTAGGTATTTCTATGTGGTCTTATCTTACCTGAGAGAGGGTCCGGCATTCTGCTTTCTCCAGTCTCTCCATGCTGACTCCTCCGTACTACTTCCCAGAATCCCCCTTCTCTCCTAGTCCCCCCATCTTGCTTTCCTATTGGCCAACAGTGCTTTATTCATTAACCAATACGAGAAACATATTTACAGAATGACCTCTCCCATCAAGAGACAGATAGATTGATACTGATGTCGGGTTTGCAACTGACCCTCCAGACTCATGGATTTACATCTGTGGATTTAAGCAACCTCAAAACAAAAAAGAGGAGGGCTGGAGAAAGGGCTCAGCAGTTAAGAGTACTTACTGTTTTGCTCTCGAAGAGGACTCGAGTAAAGTTCCTTGCACCCATTAGGCAGCTCACAGTTCCAGGGGATCTGACACCTACCAAGGGCATCAGGCATGCACGTGGTGCACAGACATACATGCAGAAAACCGTACACATAAAGTGAAATAAGTCTTAAAAGTTTAAAACTATAGAAAAAAAATTGCATCTACTCCTCAGTGTAATCCAAAACAGTCGTTCATATGGAAATGGGAAAGTAGTGGCGACCAGAGGAAAAGAAAGAGTTGGGGGGAAGGGGAGGGCAGAAGTGGGGACGCTCAGCTCACAGGGTTGGTATTTGATGTAGGAACCACACAGACATTTGATAGCAGAGCAGGGTGAATGTAATTAACGGGAATGGGTTGCATAATTCAAAATAGTTAGAAGAGATGAATTTGAATCCACTCACCATAAAAAAAAAATGATAAATGTTTAGACGATAGATATGCTAATTACCCGAGTTGATCACTACCCAGTGTAGCTGTGAATCAAAACATCGCATGGTACTTCATGAATATGTACAATTGCCTTGCATCAAGCAAAAAAAAAAAGAAAAAAAAAAAACTAAAATGAAGAAAATTCACCTCTGTACAGCGGCTTTTCCTCTCATCATTATTCCCTAACAATACAGGATAACGACTATTTACAGAGGCGATACATTGGATTACATAGCATTTACATGGGATTTACATGGTGTTTACATTAGATTTACATAACATTTGGGTTACATTTGCATGATTCACATTGAATCACTTATTGAAGTTATGTAGAGTTGAGTGAAGATCTCCAGGCACACCCTGTCCTCGTCACTAGAACCTGTGGGTATGGCAAAGGGGACTTGGTAGATGGGATAACTCTGAGAAAGTGTCTTCATGGAGGAGCCCTGCATGCCCAAAGCTCTGCTTTTCAACTCATGAGGTGCCATTGGCAGCTAATGGTTGCTGAAGGAGAGGAAGCCATGTTTCTGTGACAGTGGAGCCACTGGTAAGTTGACCACGGTCCTGCAAGTGACGTCACACCCAGGCCCACCCTAACTAAAATTAGTGGGTCATAGGAAATCACGTGAGGGCAAGCTGGGCACTTGTTGGGAAGAACAGGTCCAGAAGGAACAGTATGGGAATAAAAGGGGGTCATGGGTGAATAAGACCAGAATATGTTTTATACATGCATGAGATTTTGTCAAAGAATACATTTTAAAATATCTTACGTTAACATAAATAAGAATTTTAAAGGAGCCCAGGCTGGGGATGTAGCTCTGTTGGCAGAGTGCTTACCTTGTGTGCACTGGGTTACCCAGGGTTTGGTTCCCAGAAGCTCCTAAAACCAGCGTGGTGGCACTTCATGTAACGCCAGCCCTTTGGGGGTGGAGGCAGGAGGATCAGGAGTCCAGGCCATCCTCAACTATATAGTGAGTTGGGGGCCAGCCTGGGATACATGAAACTGTCCTAAAAAAAAAAAAAAAACAAGCAACGCAAGACAAGGGGTGTGAGTGGCCTCTAGAGGCTGAGAAAGGCAAGTTGTAGAATCTCTGGAGTTGACAGTGGAACCAGCTAACACTTTGTGTCGTTTTGAGCCATAAGCCTGTTGGTCACGTGTGTCACTGCAGCGACAGAAACAGTGTGAGGGGTGGGTGGCCTCGAACCCCGCTTTTGCTAATCAAGTATTCCCCACGGCTCCGAGATTCCCTGCAGCCTAGCTGCAAGCCCCTTCCAGCTCTACGGCCTCAGACACGTGGCTTGTTCACTTTGGGTTCAGTCTCCCGACTTAACAAGGACAACAGCTCGTCCGGGAACCAGCCATGGGTGTGGCGCCTCTCAGGGCTGTGGGAGCAGGAGGCCTGTTTCACACATCATCACAGTGCCTGCCTTCAGAAAAGGAAACATCCTTCACCTCAGAGGCAAACACGGCCCCACAGGCAAAGGTGACGGCAAAGGGTACGCGATGAGGGCCGGGAAGGTTTGAGCTCACAGCCTTCAACAACGGCCTTGCGGAGACAGGGATGGAGATTCCCGGCCCCAGCACCCTCTCAAGGAGAAAGAACTGAACCCCCAGAACACACCAGCTCACCCCATCATTCCGGGCGACAGAGTGGACCCTACCTGAGCGACAGAGCACAGGAACCATGACCCACTGCCCTGCCCCGAGAAAGCCCAAGGTCTGGATGAAGAGAAAGACCCCGTGAGACACTGCAGTGGCCCGTGCGGTGGCATTTTGGAGGCGGCCCAGGCAGGAGGGAGGGTGCTGCACACATAGTAAGCACCTGCTGAGCGCACAAACTGCCAGGGCTTAAGGAAGGACTCCAGATGCTCTCAGCCAAGCGAGACATCTGTCATCTGTACGGAGAGAGGCGTGTGCGAGTGATCTCTTGGCTCAGGAGATGTGCACGCTCTCAGGGTCACCCGGGGCAGGGAAGCTGGCAGACAGGTGCAGACTCAGAGGCTCTTCCCTTTCATAAGGGACCAAGAGGGACAGGGGTTTGCTGGTGGTCGTCCTGGGGAGGGAGCATGTGAATGGACAGAGCATCCTCCAACACAGAGAGGACACACTCGAGGTGAAAACAGGAAAAGGCCACGAACTTGGCTCGGGGCCGTGGACTCTGAGGACGAGGTGGACCCTCAGTGTGGGGTGGGGGAAGGAGAGGGTCACATGGACTGGGTGGGGGAGCGTCACGTGGAAGACATCTACAGTAACAGCTGTCACAGCCCATGGGGCTCTGAATACAGGAGCCACATTCCAGAGCCTCTGGAGACTGAGCATTTCCAAGCACACAGAACACATTCCTCCCGCTGGCTTAAAATCACAGCCTGCTGTCCATCCGTCCTTTCCCCTCCCCAGGTGCCAAAAGCTGGGGGCATGTCATTTTCACCCACACTGTCAGAGCAATGCTGGACATAGAGGCACTGCTTAAGAAAGCACCCAAAGAATTTGGGGCGGGATCCCTGGCAGGTGTGGGTGAGGACAAGCTGAGACCATCACAGGGTGGGAGGGGCAGACTCCCAGGGAAGAGTGGAGGTTGCCATAGGGTGGGTCCCTAGGTTGCCATGGCGAGGGTCCCTCCCTCCATGGCATTCCTCCTGATCTGTCCTTGAAGTTGCCCTTAGGA
>JANBXA010000311.1:1957500-2370000 GCA_030556225.1 Cricetiscus sungorus | reverse complement strand
AGCTGATGCTGTGGGCTGGGATTAAATGGCAGGAGGAACCTGCCTCCTCTGCTGGCCTTCCTGGTACACAAAGGCGTCCTCCCTACCAAGTAGGAGACCCACGTGAATCGTGAAAGCCACAAATAGCACTGTAGAGGCTGAGCCCTTTGTAGCTGGTGAATGTCTGGATGGGGGTCCAGAGGTGGGAGGGAAATGATGAGGGGCCTTGCTGGGTGGATAAGGAGCCCTCTGCACTGAGTCCTCCACACCCACTCAGAACAGCTCTGCCTCCTTGGTGAGCTGGGTGTGATGAGCCACCAGCAACCCCTGACTCAGGGTTCTTCCTTCCAGCTCTGGCCACCACCTGTCATCACTCCACATGCTGAGCTGCCTGTAACAAGCGTTTTAGGAGAGAATTCCCGTGGAGGCAGCTCAGGGGGTTCTTGGGAAATGTGCTGTGGGTCTCAGAAAGCAACTTCAAGCACTGGCTCATTCCCCGTGCATAGAAACACGTACACTTATCCCGGAAAAGGAGGTTGAGAGCCAACTCCCCACCCCCAAAGTCTGCAGTGACCGCATCCAGATGTTTCCTGTGAGCCCTTCGCACCACAGATGTGCACAGTCTGCATTAGGAGGAAAGTCATCCGAACCCCTTTTCTGAGAACAGCGGGCTGTGTGTTACTAGCAGGAGCCTCCTTCTGAATTCCGACACCCCTCCTCACCTCACCTCCACACCTCTGCAGTCTGTGTGGTGGGTTGGTTCCAGGTTAGTCACAAAGAGCAGATAGCGCTCAATGTTAGGAAAGGATGCAGCCCCACTATACAACAAGCACTGTTACAAGCACTCACACATCTCTACAAGGGAGCAGGTATGGGAGGCTGGGCCTTGGCACCCCAGGGAGGCACCCACCTCCCGCTGGCAGTGGAGATTTCATTAGGATGAAGCTGACTGCCTTCAGCTCCCTGGCAGGTCTGACCAATCAGGCTCCAGCCATTCCCTGGCAATGAGGATTGGCTTATGGAAGGGCCTGGTACCCAATCAAAGGACAAGGATGGCAGAACAGCCCAGAGTGGCTGGAATCTGGGACGCAAGTCCAGAACTCCTAAAACATCGCTGAATCCTAGCAGAGGTGGGAGATGGAGGCCAGGCCCTGGGGCTTACGGATGTGCTGCAGTCCCTTCTTAAGCGTTAACCAGTTTGGGTTGTGTCACGTGTTAGCCTAGAATTCAAAGAGCCCTATTGCATATCAGCCCCACAGTTGATAAGGAAGCTGACACTTAAGTAATGCAGTCAAGTTCACACTGCTGTTGACTTGCCAGAGCTGAACTTAAACTTTTAAGTCAGATCTGTGTCTGCAGCAAAAACCACATTGTATCCAATCTGCTACCATATGAGCTGGCCACCAAAAAAGAACAAAAACAGAGTACCAATCCCTCACATACAGCTCTTAGAATCCTTGTTGAGGACTCTTACTCAACTCACTGGGAGATTATACATACACAGAAAGGAAAATATATGGAAATGATTGGTCTGTTGTCTCTAAATGTCTTCACCACCAGAGCCAAGCCACCCTCTGACTCAGCATGGATGTCTGCGGTTCCCCACACAGCATGGTTTCTGGGTTGTTGCTGGGAGTGACTGGATAGACATTAGGTCTGGGACATCCTTCCAGCTGCTGCAACCCGCCTGGAGCCTGGGTGCCCATCCCTCTCTAGAAGTCAAAAATGGCTTATAGACCATGAAGGACCTTTTGTTGGTGTTTGGACAAGGATTTCAAGGCTGAGGGTGAGCCTTGCTGCCCAGAGACCATCCAACACAGAGGTACTGGGATGGGAAAAGGGGTCTTTTGGTTGGATGTTGACAGAGCTCCCGCACATTTGGTGAGTGTCCCATCTATTCAGAAACCAGTAATGTAGAACACAATCCACTATGTCTCACAGTGGGGTCATGGGGCTAGGGATGGCACTCATGCCCAGGCCATATAACAGGTATAAGGCAGCACTCAGGTTCAAACTCAGGCTTGCTACTGCCAGAGCCAGTGGCTCATTGACAGTTACAGAGACACTGAGCCAGGGAGGAACAATGATCCTTTAAAATGCTATCTTTAAACCTGTCTTCTGTCAAGACCTTTGAGGAGACCCAAATATCACCAACTGTAGCATTATGAATAAAAGGCCCAGAGACTGATAGTGGGGTTCGAGATTCAAGTTGAAGATCAGAAAAGCAAAGCAGACAGCCACTAATGCTTACCTCTACCTCAGACTGAAAGGTAATCCTGTCTCTACCAAACCTCAGACTGAAATCCCAGACTGCTATGTTCTCCTCAATGTGGTGGCTGGAGAGTCCCGAGACTGAATATCTTTCTATCCTCAATATAGCTGCAGAATGAATGTCAGTTTCTGCGACCTTGTTCCTGCCTTAAATACCTCCCATGAGTCCTTGAATTAAAGGGAAGTGCTGAGATCATCTTTGTGTGAGCTGTTTCTCTTTGGGAGTATTGTTCGTGTAGCTCAGTGTAGCCTTGATAACAGAGATCTGTCTACCTCTACCTCCAAACAGATAGAATTAAAGGTGTGTAGCACCAGCGCCTGGCTTCTATGCCTTGTGGCTGACTTTGCTTTCTGAATCCGCAAACAAGCTTTAATGAGTCATAAATAATATATCACAATTCCCCTTTTTGTCTAATACAAAAAGACTACAGCTAACATAAGAAAAACTACATACAGTAAGTATATAACAATATATACAGGCAATAACTACATCAACAATGTCTAGTCCATTTGCATTTGATAAACATCTTTCTTACAACTCAAGTTATGAACCAGGTAAGGAATAAGACACATGAGCCAATAGGCTGTTGTGATGGACGGGGTGAGGTCTGGATATGTGGCTTTGGGAGAGATCCAAACAGGCTTTTGGCCCCAGAGTAGACCTAGTGAAACCCTCCTAATGAGAGGCTCCATCACTGGATGGCTCACTGCTTCATCTAGATCTGGTTCTGAGGGCAGGGAGAGAGATACAATCCTCTCAACTCTTGTATTCTTAGATTATGTCTATATCTGATGAGCCAAGTAGGCCATGGGCTTAAGCCCACCCAGGACAAGAGGCCATGATCCATGAAGGGACCACTTCCACCTGGAAGGAAACATCAGGAGCAGGCAGAGGACACGCTCAGCACCCAGCCAGATCCTCCTCACTCCCAGGAGAACCCCAGTGCCCACCCAGATCCTCCCACCTCATGACTGTACACAGAGAACCCTCATGACTGTACACACAGAGCCCTCATGACTGTACACAGATAACCCTCATGACTGTAGACAGAGAACCCTCATGACTGTACACACAGAACCCTCATGACTGTACACACAGAACCCTCATGACTGTACACACAGAACCCTCATGACTGTACACACAGAATCCTCATTACTATACACAGAGAACCCTCATGACTGTACACAGATAACCCTCATGACTGTACACACAGAACCCTCATGACTGTACACACAGAACCCTCATGACTATACACACAGAATCCTCATGACTGTACACAGAGAGCCCTCATGACTGTACACAGATAACCCTCATGACTGTACACAGATAACCCTCATGACTATACACACAGAACCCTCATGACTGTACACACAGAACCCTCATGACTGTACACAGAGAACCCTCATGACTATACACACAGAACCCTCATGACTGTACACAGAGAGCCCTCATGACTGTACACACAGAACCCTCATGACTATACACACAGAACCCTCATGACTGTACACAGAGAACCCTCATGACTGTAGACAGAGAACCCTCATGACTGTACACACAGAACCCTCATGACTGTACACACAGAACCCTCATGACTGTACACACAGAACCCTCATGACTGTACACACAGAATCCTCATTACTATACACAGAGAACCCTCGTGACTGTACACACAGAAACCTCATGACTGTACACACAGAACCCTCATGACTATACACAGAGAACCCTCATGACTGTACACACAGAACCCTCATGACTGTACACAGAGAACCCTCATGACTATACACAGAGAATCCTCATGACTATACACAGAGAACCCTCATGACTGTACACAGAGAACCCTCATGACTGTACACAGAGAACCCTCATGACTGTACACAGAGAACCCTCATGATTATACACAGAGAATCCTCATGACTGTACACACAGAACCCTCATGACTGTACACAGAGAACCCTCATGACTGTACACACAGAACCCTCATGACTATACACACAGAATCCTCATGACTGTACACAGAGAGCCCTCATGACTGTACACACAGAACCCTCATTACTATACACAGAGAACCCTCATGACTGTACACAGAGAACCCTCATGACTGTACACAGAGAACCCTCATGATTATACACAGAGAATCCTCATGACTGTACACACAGAACCCTCATGACTGTACACAGAGAACCCTCATGACTGTACACACAGAACCCTCATGACTATACACACAGAATCCTCATGACTGTACACAGAGAGCCCTCATGACTGTACACACAGAACCCTCATTACTATACACAGAGAACCCTCATGACTATACACACAGAAACCTCATGACTGTACACACAGAACCCTCATGACTATACACAGAGAACCCTCATGACTGTACACAGATAACCCTCATGACTGTAGACAGAGAACCCTCATGACTGTACACAGAGAACTCTCCTCAGAGGTAGCAGTGAGATGCAGGGTGTGGGAAGGGACAAAGTCTACTGCAGCTTGCACATCTATTTTGTAAACAGCCGTATCCCTGCAGAGACTCTGCCTCCATGCTAAGTGGGCAGCAGTCACTACAGAGGTCCAAGGAACACAGACCCTGCACGGGTTTAAGAGAAGGGCTTCCATATAGAAATCGGGGACTTACAAATGTGAGGGTTGAAAGGTTTAGAAAGGGGGATAGGAGAGAAGGGCCAGTAGCTCTGTAACCTAAAGGCTCTGAGTGTGTCCTGGGGGCTGAGAATGGTGTCTAGTCCCCAAGTGGCTCCCTAGGTGTGGACACAAAGGAGGGGTTGATGAAGGATGTTGAGTCTGATGTTATCACAGCCAACCGTTGACCTCTGGGGAATCACTTCTACCCTGAAGAATCAAGTCCATCTCGCCGGAACTCCCAGACACCCCAGGGGCAGGTTCTGGGGTATGCAGCCCCCAGCCTGGCTGAGACGGTGTTGGCCAGGTGAGAAGTCATACCCCAGTCCTCTGGTTTGTGAGGGACAAAGATGTGTGGACGTTTGGGAGTGTCTATTCAGCACCAGATGAGGAAGAGGCTGGTTTTTCAACCATGGTCAGGGCCCAGCCCAAGCATGTTGGACAAGGGACAGAAGGAACCTCACTGTCAGAACACAGTGGGATCGATACTTACCTATATATTATTTCCCTTTTTTGGAGGTATTGATGAAACAAGGGAGGCCTCAGAGAGCAAAGTAGAGCCTCGGGGAAGTTATGGGACCAAAATGACATGAGGTGACCAGGTGTTCAGCAGAGAAGCTGAGGGTCATAGGTAGGGTCAAAGGTCAAAATGTGGTCAAAATATAAGCCTTGCAGGATCTTTTCTTCCTGTATGGGGTATTTTAACCCTGGAGGGATCCATTAGTCTCTAGAGGGGAGTCAAGCATAGCCTTGAAATCCCAGAGGACACAACCTTGCTGTGTGTGATGTAGATTTCAAAGGAGGTTCTTCCAAGGATAGTATGGTTGAGGTGACTTCGTCTGATGACCACAGGCAACTCTGCCTAGGAGTCTACAGATCAAAGGTCGCCAAAGAGTGTAGTTGGGAGCTAGACATCAGACAGTACCAAATTTCACACATGGGGTGGCTCTTCATGGCCTCCCTAATCCCCCCAGGCCCCTGATGCATTACTCAGAATAGACCGCACTCGTGTCACTAACAGATGGAGGAGATGGGAGCCCTAGAGACAAAGTCCCGCTGAGGTCCAGGGAGGTGCATGGATGCTCTGAGGCCAGTTCGGAAACGACCTAAAGCTGCTGAGAGTGGCAACGGTTGCAACCGGAGAATGAGAATTGGAGAGGCCAACATGCAAACCCCACATTCACAAGAAAACCCCACATCTAACAGAAACCATACATCCGCATCCTACGGCAAAGAATCCTCCACCTTTCCGCCCGGGGCCCGCAGCAGAGAGCCCTGAGAGGATTGCAGATGACACCAGAGAGCAGCCAGCCTGGTGACAAGTGCATCATGAGCCCTCTGTGGGTGGTGGTGCTCATGTGGATCACCCGCGGTCCAAGCAGAGTGTGGGAGTGAAGCTAACAGCATGCTCCCCTGAGGCCACTCGGCGGCGGCGGCGGATACTCTGATGTACATTCCAGAGCTCTGCGTGGGGCTGCGAGCTGAGGCTGCAGACAGGGACCAACAGCCATCTGGCTTGTGGCTTGGCGTGCTTCATGTCTGCCCCTCTATTCTTACGGACTGGGTTCTCCCAGAAGCCCCTAGTAGCCCGTGCTCACTAGGCATGGGACACGCATGCCACATCTGTGTTTGCGTTGGCAGTTGGGCTCAGCAGGCCACCCTGACCCGTGGGCAGTAGCCAGCCCGGGCAAGGACAGGGTCCCATTCTACTCTCTATGTTGGTTCTGCTCACAAGGCTCGTGGCCTGCTCTCCTGCCGCATTCAGGGGCAATGCCTGTCTTCTTTGGTCCCCACAACATGAGTAGCGGTTCAGAATTACACGCATCCCCCTTCCTGCCTGAAGGAAAGTGTGGAAGGGTTGGGCTTCTTCTGTGCGCAGGGCAGGTCCTGCTGCCAGTGAAGGGGAACGGACACTGAGAGAGTCAAGAGTCCCGAGACCATTTCACTCGGGGGTGAGTGACAGCAGGAGTCAGAGCCGCAGCCGCACCCTGGCATCTGGGTCTCTAAGCCCACAGCACACCAAGCTAGCACGTGCTGTGAGAGCACAGGTGAGGGTGGTTTCTGAGCCGTAGCAGCACTGGGTTGGCGGCTGGGGAACCCGTCTTGCTTCTTCTCACTGGTGCATGTTTGGTGCTTCCTCTGCAGGCTTTTCAGGAACCCCAAAGCCCAAGGCACAGTTCCTGTGGGTGTTTCCGCCACCCCCATTTCCGTCCTCCACAGAAGATTCTGGAAGTCACTGGGAAAGGGACTGCTTTCTCTGCTTCACCTGATGTCCACACCACTTCCTCAGCAGCAGCATCGGGGATCTGGGCCACTTCCCAGGAAGGGGGCGGGTCTGTGCATGGTTGCTTGCCTGTTCTCCTGTCTCATCCTGCCCCCTGGTGTCGGTGACCAGAGACATCTGCCACCGAGCGAGTTCAAAGCCACTTTGTGGCCTTAGTACCTGCGTGTAAGTGATCTTGGGTGAATCCCACCTTTCCGCGTGCCCCGTGGGGTCACAAGAGACCGTCTCCTTGTGTACCATGCGTGCTGTGACAATGACAAGGTGGCACACAGAGGAACTTTGAGCCATGCCATATACAGGCCAAGTGCTCTTCCCACCCACAGACTGTCACCCCTGTCACCATCAAGATGGACCCAAGCCACAGATGTCCACAACGACACTGAGGGCCCACTTCTTCAAACCGCACTTGCTGTGGTCCCAGACTCTCTAGGCTCTGTGGTCGGTCAGTGGCTGAGCCTGCAAGGCTGGGGCATCATGAAGTTCTAAGACGCCTGCCCTGCATCCCGGGAGACCCCGGGATCCAGCAGTTTATCCTCCTCTGCATCTCCAGCCACAGCCTGCATATATGACACTGTACCAGACCCTACCCTCCATGTACACACATCACACACCACCACACACACACACACACACACACACACACACACACACACACACACACACACACCACATCTGAGGATAAAAACCCAGGTGGGACAGCTGGAAATTATGGGCCTGGAACAGGGGAGCTTGGTAGGGACCCTGCTGCAGTCTCTGTGTCCAGTATCCCTCCTGCTGAGACCTTAGCTGCAATGTCTAAACCACCATTGCTAGAACATTCTTCCTATCCAGATTCTCAAGCAGAAAACACCTTCCTCTGTGGATCCCAGCCTCTGGATACCCACGAAACCACAGGCATGAGGGCTGCTGTGTACAGAGCAGCAACACTCCCCACCTGGACAGGACTCCCCTGGCATGCCTCGGGTTGACAGTACAGCAGCTGGGTGAGGTCGGTCATGTCACTTAACAGGGTCATTTGCCCACCCTGCCCCATGCCATTCCTGAGGTCGTGCTGGGACTGAGGGAGAGGGGAGTCACCGGGCGCTCCATTGGCTGTAGGGAGGGAGAGACTGGCTTTCTGCCTCTGAGAGAGGGCGGGCCCATTAGCAAGTGTGATGCCCCCTGGGCTGTTGCCAGCCTGATTTAGGCTCTGCGCCAATATTAAAAGGACATTATCTGTGTGTCTCTCTGTTGGAAGGTTGCTTCCCCTTAGCAAGAGAGTCAAAAGATTTTCAGCAAATTAAAAAAGTATCCGGAAGAACATTTCTCTCTCGCTGAGAGGGAGGCAGGGTGCCTGTTTCCCTCAGAGGAAAATGTTCTACAGAACCTTTCTTTGTCATTGGGGCCATGCAAGAGGCGTTAGTTCTGGGCGAATTTCAACAGAAGTCACAAAGAGAAAGAGAAAGAGAAGAAAGCAGCCTCTGAGAGGGGAATTAGAGACCCACAGGGCTGTGCTCTTCCAGGCCCTCGCTCCCTCAATCAATGTGTTCTGAGCTCTAGAGGACTATGTAGGGAGAACTCCACTGCTATCCCAAATGATACCCAGACTTTGCCCTCAGCTTCCTCGGGAGCATAACCTCTGAGGTGCCCTAATGGGATGCCCTAATAGTATCTGCACTCTTTGTCTGGGGTGCTAGGTCCCCCTGGGTAGGCTAATGGTATAATTTAGGGTGGTAAGAGCCACACCAAATGCAGGACTGGGCAACCCACAAGGGCATTTTGGGCCATGCATGCCACACACAGCAGGGAGGAGGAGGAGAAAGCCACCCTGTCTTCTGTCATGCAGCATGAGATTCAGCCTCGCCCGGGATGTCTTGTCACACATCTGTCTAGAATATTGAGCCCAGGATGTTCTGCTCTGGGGCTTTTCCTGAAGCCCACCCTCACCCTCACCCCAGCATGTTGGCTGATCTTACTCCGTGTCCTTTCCTCATCAGAAACCACCTCCAAGACAGTAACAGCTGTCAGGTTTCTACTTTCTACAAGTCCCTCTGAGAATGTGGAACCCGTACCGTGGTTCACCGTGACTTGGCATATTGACTGGCTTCAGAAGGCATCTTCTGTGCTGCAAAGACTGTGTCTTTATCTTTGCAGGAAGCCCGCGCTTTGGCTCTGTGTGTGAAGAACACAGATCTAGAGAGAGAATCCGCTTCCCCAACATGTGGTTCCATCCTATCTCCCAGACCCTTAATTGTATAATCCCAGAAATAACAAATCAATTGATGGATTATCCCTACCTTCTTGCTTCTAAATTCAGGTCAACTGAGTTAGTCCAAGAATTCCAGATGGCTGCCATAAAAATCCCAGACAAGACACAAACCTTGTTAGCTGCAACCTACACAAACGAGTTGACACCCCAAGCCAAGGGGCGCTGTGGAGACCAAATAAGCTTCCACTTCATGCCCAGGCTCTGCAAAGGAGTTTGTGAGGCAAGGGGTGGGGGTTGGGGGGGCTAACACTCCAAGAGGTAAGGTGAAGCTTCCACAAGACAGCTGGGAGACAGCCAGACCTGAGAGGCAAGGCTGACACATTAGTTCATACCTGTTAGCCACTGTGAACCAGCTGCAGGTACTTCCGGCTCTGCTGCCCATATAAACACACAGCGTCTTTTATCCAGCATTTCGGTGCCCAAGATGCATGGACCTGGATCTACACTGGCTTTTAGGAAGCAGCAGGCTGGACAGCTGCCAAGGGGACCTCCGCAAGAAAACACCCTTCAAGACATCAGGGTCTGCTTGTGTGCAGGCAGGAGAGCCACCGTGAACAGAGAAGCAGAGAGCCCTCTGGCCTCATCAGGAACCCTGGTTTCCCAGGAGCTCCTTCTTGCTGAACTGTGGGATCCTTGGATGTGCTCTTGCAGGGGAACCTCTGGACACCTTCATGGAGGACAGACTCATAGTATGGAAATGAACAGATTCCTCCCTGAGCCTTCTTGTTCCTGTAGATGAGGGTGCTGTCCCAAATCTGTCCAGTCCCCAAGAGCAAAATGATTTGAGTGGGAAGGGTGGCCTCGCAGTTCTACCAGCTCTCTGGGGCTGGCGCTTGGCCCTTCTGTACACATTCTTCCTTGCATCTCCCGATGCCCTCCCTGCCACCTCAGAAGCCACCATTGCCACCATCCCCAGGTGCTGTGGCCTAGAAGAAACCATGTGACTTAAAAGCTAATGAGATTTAGCTCAGGGTGTGTGCACTTTTGGACTCAGACCTCAACACCAACTTGAAGTCAACTAGCACCATCAAAAACAAAACAAAAAAAAACAAACAAAAAAAACAGAGCTCCCATTGTGAGCTTCTCCTGGGTGCCTTTCCTGTGGCAAAGGTAGCATAGGTGTCTGAGTTGGTGATGCTTTGTTTTGAGACAGGGTCTCATTCTTTCTTTTAAGGATGTGTGTGTGTGTGTGTGTGTGTGTGTGTGTGTGTGTGTGTGTGTGTCTGTGTGTGTGTCTGTGTGTGTGTGTCTGTGTGTGTGTGTGTGTGTGTGTGTGTGTGTGTGTGTCTGTGTGTGTGTGTGTCTGTGTGTTGTTTGTTTTTGTGTGGTCTGTGTGTGTGTGTCTGTGTGTGTGTGCTGTTGTGTGTGTCTGTGTGTGTGTGTGTCTGTGTGTGTGTGTTCTGTGTGTGTGTGTCTGTGTGTGTGTGTGTGTGTGTGTGTCTGTGTCTGTGTGTGTGTGTCTGTGTGTGTGTGTGTCTGTGTGTGTGTGTGTCTGTGTGTGTGTGTGTGTGTGTGTGTGTGTGTGATGTGTGGGCACCCCAAGACCAGAAGAGGACATCAGACCTAGAACTGGCAATAAATAGGCAGAGGGCTGGCTAATGTGGGTGCTGGGAACTGACCTCCTATCCTCTGCAAGAGCGGTGAGTGTTCTTAACTGTGAAGCCACGCCAACAGCCCCCCAGGCTCTTACTCTTTAGGCTGGCCAGGAACTCCTTGTGTAGCCCAGGCTGGTTTCCGGCTCACAGCAATCCTCCTTCCTCAGCCTCCCCAGGCACTGGGATCACTATGGAGAGCCACCAGCGTGGCCCACGCCCTGGGTTTGATAAAGGAGACGCCTCTGGCACCGACAGGTCCCCTGGAACTTGCTTTTCCTGTGTTCAGCAATGTCATTACCCAGCCAGGGAGGGAAAGAAAACAACCAGTTAATGATCATCACATCTATGGGCAAAACCCTCTTCTCCCGCAGCAGCTGTCCCCACTGTGTCACTGATGTGTCGCCAAATGAGCCAAAAGGGCAAGGAGAGGCAGGAGCATCTGAGTGGGAGGCGGGAGCAGCTGCTTCAAGGCTGGTTCACCCACTTTGCCTTGCAGTCTGAGCCCTGGATCCCATTTAATGAGATCACAGGAGCTGCCCACCACCACTGCTGCCCCTCAAAAGGCAAGGGCCCCTCAAAATAGAGCTTTGCATCTGTGTTTCTTCCTGTCTGCCCAGAGGTTGTCAAAAATGGCATTTGTTTATATGGAGCTGAAAACAGCCATTTCAAAGTTCTGCAAACCCCAAGCCTTTTATTCAAAGGACTCTGTGACTGCGCTGTGCCCACAGAGCTGACGGAGGCTGTGAGAGGCTCAGCCTTTGCGTCCAGATGATGTCGTAGTTCATGGTGTGAACATTCTTTAGGGTTTGCAGTTTCACTAACACTTGAGTGAAGGATGCCCTTGTCATTGCTGGAGCAAGCTGAAACTGGCCGTGCCCAAAGCCCACAGCATCATGGCGTCTCTCTGATGCCCAGATGTGAATGCTAGGACTCTCCAGGTAGGCATCCACCCCAAGCCATGTCCAGTAGCTCTATGCCTGCTGCATTCTGTACAGGCCATGACATTCCTTGCCATGCTAAAACTCACTCCAGGGCTAAATGAAGTTTGTCAGGTGAGCCATTTAGGTGGCATCGGCAGCTTGTGGGTGTGGGAAGCCACTGGGGAGTATTTCTGGTTGACCTGACCATGAGGAGGCTTCTATCTCCCTTTAGTATCCGGTGAGTGACCAGAATGACCTAGAGCTGTCTTCAACTGCAAGGAAAAAAAGTTAGATTTTTTTTTTTCAAACACGCGAGATTGATTGATAGAAAGAGACAGAAGCCCCGTGAAGGAGGAGACAGGAGACTGAGGATGAATGGCATTGCCAGTGTGTGCGGTGTAAACACGGGGCCGCTGGTTCCCTGTAAGCAGCAGAGGGCAGATGGTAAGTCTAGATGAGGCTGTGAACTTTGGGAGAGGTCGGCCAGCAGACTGAGGAGCCATTGACGACTCTGGTGGCTGATACACCTGCCCTCAGCGTGCATTGTGAAGCTATGCTTCAAGAACCAAGCTGGGCCCTGATCCCAGCGGGTTGTAGGCTATCTGAGGCAGAAAATGGCTTGTTGTACTCAAACATTTTAATGTCATGGGCTATTGATTAGTCTACAAAGTAAAGCTGTCTAAATGCCAGGAGCGCTTACCTCTGAGCTCCAAAAGGATCAGGCACAGGGCTTTCACAGAGACCCAAGCCCAGCCCTCATTTCTGCTGCCCCCTCCATCTCCAGTGACATTTCCTGCAGCCCAAAGCCCAAGGCAGTGCTGCCTACCACAGGACCCTTGTCCTGACCCAGCTGGTTCTACACCCGCTTCTATTCCTTGTTGATAAAGTCCCTGATCCTGTTCCCCCCTCCCCACCCTTCCACCTCCTCACACCTCTCAGCGAAAGTGTGGGATCAAAGCATGCTGGATCCAAGGTAGACAACAATCCTGCTGTAGCTCACAGTCACTGGCAAAGCCAGGAGATAGATAGTCTACCTGGGAAAGTATTTACTGGGACAAGTAAGAGAAGTTGTAAACTTTTGGGGGGGTGTTCTCTCTGGGGCTTTCTGCTTATAGTATGTCTTTTTTCCAAATGTCCACACTTATTTTGTGTCCGTTCCCTAATGTGTCTGTGTGTGTGCGCATGCATGTGTATGCATGTCTGCACATGTAGATGAAGAGTTAGTTCTCTCCTTCTGTCATGTTGGTTCTGGGGATGGAACTCAGGTCATCAGCATCAGCAGCCACTGACTTTCCCCGCTGAGCCCATCTCACCAGCCACTACAACACTCTTCTAAACATGAAGAGTCAGAGAGCAGGAGACACTCCTTCATCAAAGGGGCCTCCGTTTGTCGGCAGAAATTAAAGGTGCTCTGGCTTGGCGAACAAGACTACTCCAATTAATCAGTTCAAAATTCTCCTCAGGCCTGCAGTGTTTGTCAAAGGCAAATTCTGAGTACTGGACACACAGTGTTTAATCAGTGGATGTGCGCCGTGTACAAGCATATGAAGTTTCCTCCCTCTCTTTGAATGCCACTGCTATCCACCCCACACTTAGGAAGCTGACCCATGAGGACAATAAGCAGGAGGTCAGACTCCACGGAGCAGGCAGAAGAGGAAAGGAGCAGGGGCTTGTGGCTCCATGGCAGAGTTCACCTACATGGGGCTGTGAGTGTTTCTGGGGTTCAGCCAGCCTGCCCCAGCCACTGTGCTGGACCTATGTCCTCAACAGACTCCCAATCCACGTGGGAGACAGACCACATACAAGCACTGCATAAGCATCTTATCCTGGCCCCCAGCCCCCTACTTTCTCATCCTAGGAGGTCAGTGTGTACAGCTGATCCCCAAATGAAGAAATGAAGTGGACAAGAGCATCCCAGGGACCTGGGGAGTCGCTGGCTCTGGTTCTATGTGGACTTGTATCCCCAGGAGTTTCTGCATCCCAACACTCCATCATGGGAATCAGGGAGGAGCGGGGAGCATCACCATCCATTCCAGCATGAGTCCCCTCATGGACTCATGGAGAGTCACCTGACCAGCCCGGAGCACTACTGGATCTCAGTTGTTTCTAAAGAATCCTTGCTGTTCGCTCCTGATGGACCAGAAAGGGCGAAGAAAGAATGAGATGAACAAAGGTCCACAAGGCACCTCATCTGACCTGGGGGGGGGAGGTGTCTGATACCCATCATGTCATGTAACTTCTCCCCCTGTGATCTTGTTACCTTGAAATCGTTCAGAACTCTTTATGTGATGTGTCAGTGGCACCTGTATCCCCCACTGGTCCAAAGGCTGTAAAAAAAAAAAAAAAAAAGGCATGAGAGGGATTCACTTGCCAACACTGCAGCATTTCCTCTGTCCAGACCTACAGTGAGCGCGGTGATGTATGGGAGTAGATGAAGGAGCCACCCTCTGGAACAGATAGACGGGAGAGGGAAGAATTCCACCTGTCACCTCATCCTGTGGGTGGACACACAGCTGCAAACAGTGGCTCCAAACTGAGGGACGTGGGTTCCCTGGGGCCACTGTCTCCACCACAGGCTTCCAGGCTCTGGCTCCATAATCAGAGAACTGGAGAAGAGAATACAGGGTGGCAAGTGGCACAGTCCGGGTCGTCCGCCTTCCTGGCTGCTTGGAAAAGCCTGGAAGGAGAGCCCTGGCCACCACTCCCTGCTCACTAGAGAGGATGTCACCTCCAGAAGCAGCGAGTCGTGGCAGGATGAGCACCGAGAGAACTTCTTCCTCGGGTCTGACAGAGTACTGGCTAAAAGGGATGCAGCTGGAACTAACCAATCAGGTAACACTGCGCTTCTAGAAAAATCCTCCAGGAAACAGTACAGCTGTGAGGTGAGGTGCTACAGACAGGGCAGAGGCATTCGGCCAAATGTGTGAAAGTCGGAAACAAAGTCCTCCCGAGAGGCACCACCACGGTTCTAATGGCAAGAGTTATGTCTCATTTACACCTGGGAACATTCTTGGGCATGAGGCTGCCCTTTTCACTGAAGTCCTGACACATTTCATCATGTAAATCATCTCCATGCCTCCCTTTCATGATAAATTGATGATATGCAAACTAATGGTGGAAAAAGGGGAACCGTGGAGATCAGATACACTACAAAGAGAGCTGAAAGCTCCTTGGGTTAAGCTATTCAAGGGACCCAGTGATGCTCCAGGGCCCTCCTCTATGAGATCGGAAAGGAGGAGATTAAGGGTTGCTAAGGTGTACTGAGGACAGGGTTGTAAAATATTCCTTTACACTTGGTGAAGATGTGTCACTGTGGTTGGTTCAATAAAGAGTAAAATAGCCAATAGCTAGTCAGAAAGTGGTTAGGCAGGACTTCTGGGGACAGAGAGGACTGGGAGAGGTAGAGAGGCAGGGTGACCAGACAGACATGGAAAGTAGCATGAGAAGTATGGAGAGATGAGCTTGCAAGCTATGCAACAGAGCATAGATTAACATAAATGAATTGATTTAAGTTATAAGAGCTAATGGGACAAGTCTAAGATGATGGGAGATGTTATTCTGTAAATATGTTTCTCATACTGGTTAATGAATTAAGCACTGTTGGCCAATAGGAAAGCAAGATAGGCGGGGCTAGGAGACAAGGAGGAAAGAGGAAGTAGTAAGGAGGAGTCAGCATGGAGAGACTGGAGAGAATAGCATGCCGGGCCACCTGGTAAGATGAGCCACGTGGAAATACTTAAAATAGTATAAATGGGTTAATCATTAGGACACAGCTAGCTGATAAGAAACAAGTAACTGGCCAACAGCATTATATCAAATACAGAGTCTCAGCGCATTATTTGGGGCTGGTGTGGTGATGGGGCCAGACCAGCGGCGGGGAAAACATACTTGTTACAGTCTAAGCTAAGACCAACCTTTCATAATTAGTAAGTCTTCATGTTATTATTTTGGAGCTGACAGTACATAGAAAGACTTGCTACATATGGTGTGCAATGTGGGGACTTGAATATCCAAACACAGGGCCTGAGAAAGCTAACAAAAGTTCCGGATGGACAAGCACCTGGATGTAGCTTCCTCATCCTGCAGTCTCTCGAGTGGGCTAGTGCTCAGAGGCATACAGAGGCACGGCTACCAGCTGCCTGTGGGTGGGAGTCAGCTACCAGTGCCGTGCACTAAGCTGAGCCACACAGCTGCTGACTTGACAGTTTAAGATTTTTCTCGTGAGGTCAGAGAACGCTGCACATGCTTAGTAAAGCCAGGTCCAGTCACAGAAAATCTCTAATAAGGTGTAGTGTATTTAAAAGTGTGTTCAATGCCACAGAAGAAAAGAAAATGGGTTTAGACAGTCATAGAAAAATACAGTTTAAAAATAACAAAATCTTTAAAGAGAAAGTAAAATGATATATTTTAGAGCCATATAAAGATAGAAATACAGAGGGCATCTGGATCCTATATGGTGTTCTGTTGACTGTAGTTGGTCTTTTTACTCTTTGGGGGCCTGCCACCCAGCTCCCAAATAAGTAAACGGAGACTTATTCTTACTTATGCATGCCTGGCCTTAGCTTGCCTTGCTTCTAGCCAGCTTTTCTAACTTATCCAGTTCTCTTTAACTACATTTCGCCTCTGGGCCTTTTGCCTTTCTTTATTCTGTATATTTTTCTTTCCTTCTTGCTCCATGGCTTCTGGGTGACTGGATGGCTGGCCCCTGGCATCCTCCTCTCCTTCTCTTTTGCTCACTCCTCACCCTTCTCTAGATTTCTCCTCCTATTTATTCTCTCTGCATGCTGCCACACCTATACTTTCTACTGCCTAGTTATTGGCTGTACAGCTCTTTATTAAGCCAATCGGGAATTTTAGGATTGAAAAGTGACACGACTTTACAGAGTTAAACAAATGCAACAAAAAAGAATGCAACACATCTTTGCATCATTAACCAAATAAACCACTGATGGGAGATGTCATTCTGTACATACGTTTCTCTTACTGGTTAATGAATAAAGCCCTGTTAGCCGATAGGAAAGCAAGATAGGCAGGACAAGGAGACAAGGAGAATTCAGGGAGAGGTAGAAGGAGATTCAACATGGAGGACGGAGAGAGCAAAATGCCAGCCCCTCTCCGGTAAGATAAGACCATGTGGAAATATTTAGATTAATAGAAATGGGTTAATATTTAAGACAGAGCCAGCCAATAAGAAATACTAGAAACTGGCCAACAGCTTTATATCTAATACAGCGTCTCTGTGTGTTATTTGGGGCTGGTGCAGCTCTGGGACCAGGCCGGCGGGAAAACATGCTCATAACAAACCAAGGCATAAACAAATATAATACATCTTAAACTAATATTTACAATAGTTAACTTTAAATTTTTAGAGAGAACTATATATGCTAAGAGACATCGTATTGTGGAAGGAACTCCTGAATTAAACCAGCCTATACACTTTAAGGATATCTTGGCTTCAAAATGGAAGTCAGATAATGTGTTGCTTTGTGGGAGAGGTTATACTTTTGTTTCCACAGGAAACAAACAGCTATAAATTCTTTCAAAGTCAATCAAGATCAGATTTGACTAGGGAATACCTCCTGAGGTTCATGGCTATTATATGATATGAGACAAATGATATGATATGATTTATGATATGACTTACAAGACAGATGATATATAAACTGAAACCTTGACATGGGAACAGCTCTGAGACCGGGTGAGACGTGATAAATCTTATTAGTTACAGAATCCTCATGACTAATTACTACATGTTATCCTTTTATGTGGCATGAATGGAGATTTATATTACAGTTTGTCTATGCAGTCCAAACAGACTTATAAAGTTAATAGATGCCTTTTACCTACTCAAACATAATACAAAAAAAAATCATCTTTAACTGACTTATGCACACTATACATTCCATGCATAGGTTAATGCAGAGATATTTGTGACCTTTAAAAGTTTGTATGTTAAAAAAAAAAAGGACCAGACACCAATAAAGACAAGTAGGCCAGGTGACCCAGCCTCTCCAATGCCTCTGTTGCAGTTTACTCAAATTCTACATCCAGAACATTTTCCAAGCTGCTAGCTGAGATGGTCCAGCCTCACACATTACTCCAGCTGGAACTTCAGGTAAGTTCTGCACATTCCTATCACATGGAGACTGGACAGCAAACGATACAGCTAGCTCTCCCAGGACTTGACCGTTATCCCGATTTTCTCATCCCCAGACAACAGGAAGCAGTCTAGAGAATACGATGCCCATATTCCTAAGAGGTATGGTAGGTGGGTTTTGGTCAGTCAATGAATTATGGATATTATCCATCATTTAGGGGGGGTGATTACAATTTGTTATTGGTTGTAGTCAGAAAAAAATGCTGAACAAAGCAGACTAGATTCACACACTAGATTCTGAAGGGGAAAAAGAGAGGAAATGGTATAGAGATGATGGGTAAAGGGGAAGACTGTCAATTCTACTTTTGAATAACCACTAGTCCCAAATATTTTACATTGGTATGGATTTTTTTATATAGATATGTTTAAGATTATTTTTATTATACCGTATATATGTTTCGACTCTTGTTTAGGGTATTGTGCCTATGCAGCTCATTTTAAATGTAAAGTTTTAGTCCTTGAAAGCTATTTAGGATAATAAGAAAAAAGACAGATTAGTAGTCATCTATAACAATTAAACTTATAGTCATGCTAGATATGTTTTCAAAGTCAAACAGATGTTTTAAATAGATAGATGGCCTTTAACACTTCAAAGATCTACAGAATGTAGCATTTAAGATGTTTTAATAACGTAAGGCTTTTCACAACAGTGAGACACGTCTGCCACTGGCAGCACTAATCTACTTCAGAGCAGATGATGGGCATGGAAGAAAGTTTGCTTTCATTTGTGGCAAAGTTACTCACTGGGCAAGAAACTGCGCTTGCCTCAACTGCTGACACTATGCTGTCCAAATGGGACAAACAGGACACAAAGGAAGGTGACTGCTGAACTTTGCCAAGATAAGGTAGGATAGTCCTTCAGAATCCTGCTTCACGGAAAAGTGTTTCAGATATTCTAGACGTGTGAGCTGAAGATGAATGGCCCAATGTTTCAGAGGAAACTTGGGTGATGGCCCAGGCAGTCAGCTGTCTCTGTCATTTCTTAGTTTTGGAGGTTGCTTGCTCTGCACTTCCTATTTACTCAGATAATATTAAATCCTTCTTGGGTCTCTGATGGAATTCAAGATGAGATAGTTAACAGTTACAGTTTTCTTTGTTACCAAATTCAGAAAGGAAACTCACAAAAGAGGTGTAAAGTGTATAAGGTTAAGAGACATAAAAAGCTTAACTTGTTTATTTAAGAAATGTTTTGAGGTCTAAATAGATAGTTTTGGGGTTGGTAATACAAGTTAGGATAGGTTTAGGTATAAAACTGAATTTCATCAACATAAGATAGATAATAGAGTATTTTCTCTGATTATGCCAAATATAAATGGACCAGCCATTGTGGGTGTAATTGTTACTTCATAATTGTTCTTATTTGTTTATATTTTTATTATGTTAGAGTTAAAACATTACCTTTTTATTTGGACAAAAGGGGGAAATGTTGTTGAATATTCCTTTACACTGTATGAAGATGTGTCATTATGATTGGTTTAATAGAGAGCTGAATGACCAATAGCTAGGCACAACGATGTTAGGTGTACTCCTGGGGACAGAGAGGACCAGAAGAGAAAGAGAGTGGAGTCGCCAGACAGACATGGAGAAAGCATTGGCAGTACCCAGAGATGAGGTCGAGCCACAGAACAGAATTTAGATTAAAATAAAAGAGCTAATTTAAGTTATAAGAGCTAGTGGGACAAAACTAAGCTAAGGCCAGGCTATCATAATTAATAATAAGTCTCTGTGTCATTATTTGGGAGCTGGCAGTACAGAGAAAGACTTGCTACAAGATGGATCTGTTTTGATTAACAGGCTTGGATTATAAAAGCCTGGGCTTACTGAAATGTCTCTTCCCATGGTGCATCTGGTTTAATCATGTGCAGGACCAATTATGGGCAGGCACAACATGGTAAATAAGGATTCTTCCCTAAAAACTCATTCAGAGGACACAATTTGCCTTACTTCCCAGGCACTCAAAGCTAGTCTTGGACCTTCACCCTGTACCCAGCTATATTATAAAATATGTCTGAAAGGAAACTGACCACGAAGACAGCTATTGATGGTGTTAGTGGAGAGGATATAAAAGATGAATAGAAATGGGTTAATTTAAGTTATAAGCACTACTGGGACAAACCTAAGCTATAGGCCAGCTTTCATAATTAAGGAGTCTCCATGTCATTTTTGTGAAATGGCAGTGATGGGGAATATTCTTCTGTGTATGTTTCTCTCATTGGTTAATGAATAAAACACCGAGAGGCTGATTGGCCAGAAAGGAAGTGATGAAGCTGGGCAGAATCAGGATATAAGAAGGGACAAACAGGAAATCACTCTCTTCTCTGCGGAGACATTGAGCAGTCCCCATGTGAGCTGTCAAAGGAGTTAGAGGTCCAGACCCTTCTCTGGTAAGATAAGCCACAGCCACGTGACAATACATAGATAAAAATGGGTTAATAATTAAGACAGAGCTAGCAATAAGAAGCACTAGAAACCGGCCAGCACTTTCATAATTACTATTGCGTCTGTGTGTTCATTTGGGGCAAGGAGGTTGCAGAACTGGACAGGAAACACCCATGACCTACTTCGGGTGCCTGATAGACCTCATAGGCCCCATCCTTAATGCCGGCCTTGATTCCGGAAGGAGTGAAGCGATCATAAGAGCTCCAGAAAGATTCCAGTCACAGGTGCATTCTGGCATACATATGCAAAAGTAGGGCCAGAGGGAAAATGTGTCCAGCTGAGGTTTCCAGTCCAAACTTACAGACCTGCTGGTTGGCTGTGCCAGGTAAGAATACAATGCCGGGACTACCCATGGTAGCAACTGAGGGAACACAGCTGGGGACACAAGGCAGTGTTCTTATTCTTAGAGCACTTGATGCTATCGCAGAGGACATAGGTTCAGTTCCCAGCACCCACATGCGGCTAACACCCATCCATAACTCCTATTCCAGGTGCTTCCATGCCCCCTTCTGACCTCCAAGAGCTCCAAAAACACATCCAGTACACAGACACACGTGCAGTCAAAACACTCTTGTACATAAAGTAAGCCAATCTAAAATCAATGCAAGCAAACGACCATGGGCCTTCTGGAGTGTTAACCTCGTAGCAGTACTTTTTAGACTGACTGGCCAACTTCAAAGCCCAATAGGACCAGGATCTGGCACTCTGGAGAGGGCAGAGAAATCATCGAGCCAAGCATAGAATAACCACAGTGATGACCGGGCAGGCTCGTCGAGTCACAGCACATGCTGGTTTTTAACAGCTGGCTGCGATTACATTAAATTTCCTTTCCAATGGACTTCCCACCAGTCCCACATCTGCGGGTGCCTTCCGAGCATTGTGGGAAATAATGGGAAGAAGCCTGAGGCCGAGGTGGGGGGAAACACCAGCCAGGAAGGTGAGCAGCCGGCCCCACTATGCTGCAGCTGCAAGGCGCTTGGCTACGTCCCCGAAGCCTAGTCCTGCCAGCAGCTGATTCCAGGGGCTCTGTCCGTCTAGAGGGGCCTGCACAGGTCCGCGGTGCTCGTCTCCTTTCGTGCGCTGGAGACCGGGAGAGCAGAGGACATGAGCTTGCAGGACCCACGGGGAACCCAGCATCCAGAAAACGGCAACACAGGCTCTGTCAGACAGACTCCTTCATCTCATCAGCAACGCGACCCAGCAAGACCAGAGGCTGAGGCCGAAGATCTCATTTCCCGCAGGGTGGGAAGGGACTGGGACCTGGGAGAAGAGGCCGCAAGGCAGCGAGCGCGCCCTTTTCAAACATGGCGGCCGCGCGTGGGGCGTCACGTGACGTCCCTTTTCAAACATGGCGGCTCACGCATCACAAGGCGCGCCCTTTTCAAGCATGGCGGCCGCGGGGGCGTCACGTGACGTCCCTTCCCAAACAAGGCGGCTCACGCACCACGGGGCGCGCCCTTCCCAAACACGGCGGCCGCGGGGGCGTCAAAGGGCGAGCCTCGTCCGAGCGCGGCGGCCAGACGCGGCGGGCGCACGTGCAGCCCCCAGGCGGCGCGCGCCCGGCTTCCGGCGCTCGGCCCCGCTGGCGGCACGTGACCGGCAGGCGCCGCCCTGTGATTGGCCGGCCGGCGGTGACGTCGGACGCAGCGGCGGCGCGCGCCGAGCGCCGAGCGCCGCGCGATTGGGAGTCCGCGGAGGAGCGTTAGCCCGGGGCGCTCACCCATGAGGAGCAGGAAGGTGAGGCGGGGACGCGCGCCGCGCGGGGCTCCCTGTGGCGCCGGCCCGGCAGGCACCAGTGTCCCTCAGCCCGCCGAGTGTCGCCTGCCCACCGGTGGCCGAGATCCCGGCCTTGCGGTGGAATTGTGTGGCCGTGTGCGTGCGGGGTCGTTGTCGCCCCGTCTGCGTTGCCGCTGCCCCTCTCGCCTAAGCACGCGTTAGGATTTGAGCGTCATCGTTTTGTCGACTTCCGCGTGTGGCTGCTGAACTGCGCTGCCTCAGTTCCAGTGAGATACACGCAGAACGGGCTGCCTCGTTCGTGTAGTTTTTCCCTCCCCGCTTTCCGTGGGAGTTGGTGACACAGCTGTCCACTTCCTTAGGCCAGCAAGGCACCCCACGTCCACCCCGTTTGTTACGACTTGCGTGTCCATAACGTGTTGCCTCTTTTGCCTTTTGAGAGAAGTGTTTAAAATATTCTGTGCAAGGGCTTCCCGTGGGGGAGGGGTGCCCTGTGTCACAGTTTGGGTTACTGTTGGGGTCACTAGCTTCAGCTACAACGCCCAGCAGGTCTAAAGCAACAGTCCTCAGTTGGCATCTGGAAGTGTCTTTATTCAGGCCTTCATTTTACAGGACAGGTTTTTTGGTGTAGATTTATTTTCTTAAATGACATTTTGTTCTTTTTTTTTTTTTTTTTTTTTTTAAGTGCACCAAGTGTTTTCACTGTGGCTCTCGCTGTTTCTGCAGAGAAAGGGGTCGGTTTCTTACCAGTTCTTCCAAGATTAGAATTGTTAGAGGGGATGAGCCTGTGCAGCCTATCCTCTCCTTATTGGTCACAGGTGGCCTGTCAACTTAGAGTTGAGTTCGATTCCTCAACGTATCGATTGTTTTCAGTAAACACAGGAAGTTTTCAGCCTTTATTTCTTCAAATGCTTCCTTCTCTCCTTTCTGGTTGCCTCTTACATGTGTGCTGCTGTGTGCGTTTAAGGCCAGCCTAGGCTGAAGCCTAGGGTGTTGTAGGTCAGTGGGGGCAATAAGATTCTGTGAGACAGTTGTATGTGGTGACACAGGCTGTGACCCCAGCACTCGAGAAGCTAGGGCGGATTGACGGGCCGTGCATTCAAGACCTGTCAGAGTAATTTAATGAAACTTTCTCAAAAAGAAGTTTTATACGGGGTGGAGTTGGGAATGTGGCACTTGGTAGGACGATCACCTAGCTATCGGGACCCCTACACCAGTCTGTGACGCCTAGCATGCTTGAAGCGGAGTTCATTTCCGTGTCTTGGAAACATGCCAGACAAGGGGACTGATGGTCCCCCACCTCCACAATGGACAAGTCTACAGCCAGCTTTTGTTTTCACTTATGCACACATGTGTGCTGTGCCACGTGTGTAGCATGTAGCACAGCACAGGTGGAGGCCAGAGCACAACTTACAGAAGCCAATTCTTTGGTTCAGCTAACTGCGTCCTTAGGATTGAACTTGGGTCCTCAGGCCTGGGGAGAAGCCCCCTTTCCCACTGAGCCATCCCTCTGGCCCTGGACCCTCTGTCTACTCCTGGACAGTTGGGTTGAGGCAGTGTGGGCCATAGCAGCCTTTGCTTGTAGTTGAGGGAGTGTGGGCAGGCCTCGGACCCTGAGCTGCGCACCCACAGCTCTGTGCTGGCATTCTGCCCAAAGTGTGCTCTCTGAGTTTCACTCTCGTCCAGCTCACAGGTGGAGTGCGATCCTCAGCACGCCTTCGGGCTCGGAGTTACTCTTCAGCCAGCTTGGCCTCTGCCGAGGACATTGCCAGCTCCACATCTGCCAAGACAGCATGTCTGGTGAGCTTCACTACCAATAACACCAAGGCCTTGGCTCTATCTGAGCACCCTGCACGGGTGTGCGTGGAGGTGTGCTAGCAGTGCAGACACCGTGGCACAGCTTGTGCATGGTGCCACTATGAAGGTGGCCTGCCCAGCCATGTGTGTCTGTCAGACACCAAGGAAATGACTCTCGCGTGGTCAGCTATACATCACAGTGCAGCTGCCCTAGTCAGGGAATGCCATCCCCAAACGATGACACAGCTGGGGCCTGGGGCTTGCCTCTCTGACTAGCCTCCACAGCACTCACTTAGGACAGCACAGTGACACTATGCTGAGCCAGCCTGGGTGTCTGCTGATTCCTACAGTATCCCGGCACTGTCATGGTTAAAGCAAAGAGCTGGGAGCTTGCTTTGCGTGGGGACATGGAAACTGGGTTCTTTTACATCTTTTATTCTTTTTTTTATTACGTTTTTATTTATTTGAGGGAGAGGCATGCATATGTGGAGGTCAGAGGACAACTTGAAGTAGAAGATTCTCCTTCCATTATGTGGGTTCTGAGGTGTAATTTTGGCAGCAGACACCTTTACGCTCTAAGCGATATTGCATGTCCCTACTGTGATTTTAAGCAAGCAGGCATGCATTTCAGAACATCCCTGGGAAGGCAGCTTGTTGGAGCGCTGCTGTGGGTCCTCCTCAGCCTCCAGTCTGTCCTGCCCCTCAGCAGCAGAGGAAGAAGGGGTTCTGAGACAGCCCCGTGCCTCTGCCACTTGGGTCTGACTTTCTCTTACACTTTTCTTTCCTGGCAGGCTTCCTCGTCACACAAGACCACAGACAGACGCACTTCCAAAAAGTTCAAGTATGACAAATGTCACCTTGTAAAGGCAGAGTTACAGAAAGCTGACCCTAAAAGTGACATTTCTTCTTTGCCAAAAGTGGCCCCTGTGTCCCCTTATGAAAGTGAGCTTGCAGAGGACAGTGCTAAGGCTGCTGTCCCTGTGCCAGAGAGTAGAGAGCCTTCCCAGGGCTGCTCCCAGGCTGTGAGCGAGGAATCCTCAGCAAAGACTGAAGATGGCTTGCCCACAGCAGAACCCAGCGGTGCTGCCGCAGCCCAGGAACCTGATGACAGCTCTGCCAGACAGGCTGAGCCTGTGCCCAAGACAGAGGAGGAGCAGGCACCTGGGCTTCAGATGGACAGCAGCGTCTTTCTCGATGATGACAGCAACCAGCCCATGCCTGTGAGTCGCTTCTTCGGGAATGTGGAGCTTATGCAGGTAAGTGTTACCTCCTGTCTCTCCTGCATCACCTGGGCAGCAAGCTGTAGCTGCCACCATGTGCTCCCAGCTTACTGCGTGCCCTTAATCCCACAACACACAGGTAAACATGAATGGGTCATGTTCATGCAAGAGGAGAAAAAGAAAATGAGCTATGTGCTACACCACCCCACTCTCGGGCTCATAGGCTGGGAACCAGCTGCAGTTTGAAAGACTGGGAAGGCAGGGTCCCTGGCTCCAGCCCCCTGGGTGTGTCTTGGGCCTGGAACAAGGTTAGGAAGTCAGATCTGTGATTTTTGTGAACTCTCTAGTTTAGAGTATAGCATCTTCTTATCAAGGAAGCACTGCCTGGACAGACTTGCCATGTCTGAAACAGGGAACTGCTCTACAAGGCCCAGGGCAGGCCGTGGTCGGGTTTGGATCTGGGTGCCCTCCCGGGCAATGCCATGGAAACTAAAGTCATGTTTTCTTCCCTTCCAAGGATCTGCCACCAGCCTCTTCATCTTGTCCTTCCATGAGCAGACGAGAATTCAGAAAAATGCATTTTAGGGCCAAAGAGGATGAGGACGAGGATGACGCAGACATGTAGAGTGGTGGCCTCGCCTGCTTAGTAGTTCAGTCGAACGGCGCAGCAAGTATTAAGAGAACATGTTCCTAACTGAACACAACTGACGGAACGTCACCAGTGCAAACATTGGGCTCCTATGGAAGGGTCCCTCATGACTACAGGCTGCTGCCACCACCTCCATGCTAGCACAGGTCAGCAGGAGGCTGCGCAGTGGGAAATAAGAATTCCTGGGTAACATGAGCTTGCTTTCCATGCCAATTGACAGCTGGAGATGAGTTCACTTTCTTCTGGAAGGACTCCTGTTTCTGAGTGAAGCTAATCGTATACCTTATAGTTTTTGCAAAGTACATATGAGAAGGAAATAAAGTATATTTTGAAGATACTTTTAAGGAAATATTATGTCCCCACAACTGCTGTCTCTCGTATGTTTGAGAACCTTGGGAAGAAATGAATGGTGTCCAAAGCTGGGGCCGCCCTTCAGGTCCATTACCTAGCAGGAGCTGCAAGGCCCTTGGTACAGCAGGCCTTGACCAAGAGGTATCGTGACTGCCCCTTCCCCTGCTCTGCTGGGACTGAGGCCAGCCATGCGGGTTCTATGCAGAGCAAAAGTGTTCCAGGCCTGTGAGGAGTTTTCAGTTCTGCTCCTGTTCAGACAGACCCCCCCAACACACACACCCCACAGCTAATCTTCCCCCAGTCAGTTCTGCTCCTGTGCAGACAGACCCCCCCCAACACACACACCCCCAACAGCTAATCTTCCCCCAGTCAGTTCTGCTCCTGTGCAGACAGACCCCCCCACACACACACACACCCCACAGCTAATCTTCCCCCAGTCAGTTCTGCTCCTGTGCAGACAGACCCCCCCCCCAACACACACACACCCCCAACAGCTAATCTTCCCCCAGTCAGTTCTGCTCCTGTGCAGACAGACCCCCCCCCAACACACACACACACCCACAGCTAATCTTCCCCCAGTCAGTTCTGCTCCTGTTCGGACAGACCCCCCCCCAACACACACACACCCCCAACAGCTAATCTTCCCCCAGTCAGTTCTGCTCCTGTTCAGACAGACCCCCCCAACACACACACACCCCCAACAGCTAATCTTCCCCCAGTCAGTTCTGCTCCTGTTCAGACAGACCCCCCCCAACACACACACACCCCCACAGCTAATCTTCCCCAGTCCTGCTCCTGTTCAGACAGACCCCCCCAACACACACACACCCCACAGCTAATCTTCCCCCAGTCAGTTCTGCTCCTGTTCAGACAGACCCCCCCCAACACACACACACCCCACAGCTAATCTTCCCCCAGTCAGTTCTGCTCCTGTTCAGACAGACCCCCCCAACACACACACACACCCACAGCTAATCTTCCCCCAGTCCTGCTCCTGTTCAGACAGACCCCCCCCAACACACACACACCCCCAACAGCTAATCTTCCCCCAGTCAGTTCTGCTCCTGTTCAGACAGACCCCCCCAACACACACACACCCCCACAGCTAATCTTCCCCCAGTCAGTTCTGCTCCTGTGCAGACAGACCCCCCCAACACACACACACACACCCCACAGCTAATCTTCCCCCAGTCAGTTCTGCTCCTGTGCAGACAGACCCCCCCCAACACACACACACCCCCACAGCTAATCTTCCCCCAGTCAGTTCTGCTCCTGTTCAGACAGACCCCCCCCCAACACACACACACCCCCAACAGCTAATCTTCCCCCAGTCTCTGCTCCTGTTCAGACAGACCCCCCCCCCAACACACACACACCCCCACAGCTAATCTTCCCCCAGTCAGTTCTGCTCCTGTTCAGACAGACCCCCCCAACACACACACACCCCCACAGCTAATCTTCCCCCAGTCAGTTCTGCTCCTGTTCAGACAGACCCCCCCCCCAACACACACACACCCCCACAGCTAATCTTCCCCCAGTCCTGCTCCTGTGCAGACAGACCCCCCCCAACACACACACACCCCCAACAGCTAATCTTCCCCCAGTCAGTTCTGCTCCTGTGCAGACAGACCCCCCCCCCAACACACACACACCCAACAGCTAATCTTCCCCCAGTCAGTTCTGCTCCTGTGCAGACAGACCCCCCCCCCAACACACACACACCCAACAGCTAATCTTCCCCCAGTCATTCTCAGCTGCCACTGAGACCTTCACCTACTCAGTTTTGTGACTTAGCAATTGATGAACAATAATTTAAAGCTGTTGCTTGTGGTCATCTTCTGGTAGTCAGGGATAGTAACATACAGCCCTACTTTGCTCGGCCCCTAGAAAAAGACTCACCAGAGTTCCTGGTGAGACAGCTGTTTGGTTCCCGTGAGCAGACTTAAGTGAGCACCCTTAATCCTACCACGCCTACCAAAGAGATAGGCCTGCCACGCCACTCCCCTACTTCCTTCCTTCACCTATAGCCCACCCTGCTGATGGTCCCTGGGTACAAAGAAGCCCCGGGACCACGTGTCAGCCGCCACAGGCCTCAGGCAGCAAGTGCCCTTCCCACCCTCGCTGGCCCATGACTCAAAGGCAGTCAGCTGTTTCAACAGTCATCCAGCCCTGGGGAGCTAACGGAACCCTTTCCTGTGGGAACCAAAAGAAGCTGTTGAGATGGACATAGTTCCTCGCCCTGTCAGAGAGGGAAGAGTTGCCACAGGTGTCCTCTGTGAAAGTTCAGACAGGGTGGTGGGAGGGTGTGGGACACGAGGAGAGGAGAGGGTCCAGCAGGGTGTTCACAGACAGTCCACAGCAGCAAAACCAAACAACTCGAACAAATAGACAAGGCTCAGCATGCAAGGGTGCTTGCTGCCAAGCTTGGAGATGGAAGTTCAATACCCAGAGCCTACACGGTGGACAGAAGTGACCTCCACAGGTTGTCCCAACCTCCACAAACAAGCCATGCATGGCATGAGCACACACACACATTAAAGCTGTTGTTAGAATCTGCTTGGGGAGATACACTAGGTTAAGAACCTGAGTCAGCCAGCTGACTTCTTACAATTTTCACAAAGTCTATACAAGTGTCAAAGCCAGATTGGCATCTGCAGATCGGCCCTGTGAAAGCTCCAGTCATGGATGCCTGTGACTAGCATGTCCTGTCTCCCCAGTATTATAGTCTATTGGGATTGGCCTCCCAGGATTCAGAACCAGTGAATATAGTAAGAGGACACAGGAGCTATATTGGGGTGGGGAGGGCAGAGTGCAGGAATTAATGTGAGTTACCAGGAACCCTCCCTGTGGAATCCTGTCATTCTCGACAGTGGGGGACAGTCCAGTCAGGTCCAGGATATTTTTGGAGGTCAGTCATCTGGCCCCTTGCTGAAGACCTCTAACCACTCCAGTCTCCCTGCAGGTCCCCCAGGGCCAGGAGCAGTCAGAATTTACCCAGCAAAGACCTCCCTGAAGACAGGCCCTTCTTTGGACTGACAGGTTTAAGCCAGAATTTCCCTGGGTGGCTTGAGTGGCTCTGCCTTGCCGGGGATTTAAACCCATGCCTTCCCCTAAGTTAGTAGGCAATACATCACAGCAGTCTGACGCGTGAGCCCACTGCTCACTGCCCTTGAAGCTTGTGCCGCGACACTCCTGAGCTTACATGGGTCCAGGCTTCTGCTGTCTCCCACTGACTGTGTGACAGCTCCTGCCTGTGACACTTCTCATCTGTACCCACCACGCCATCACAGCCAGCTGAGGGCCCAGAAGAAGGCAAAGCGTCTCCCATAAAGGACAGCTTCTGGCTTTCACTCAAAGCTCCTTTGTCATGTCCAGCTGCGACAGCAGAGGACTCTGCATTCCACGGACTGCACAACAGAGCCTCGGATCAGGAGGGGGCAGAGCAACCCTCCACCAGGCACGCTGGTAGGGGTGTGGGTGACCGAAGGCCACAAGTGTCAGCTGCTAAGCACACTTGCTGCTCTTACAGAGGACACAGGTTGGGTTCCAGCACACACATGATGGCTTACAATGCCCTGTAATTCCAGTTCAGGTGTATACAATCCTACTGAACTCTGACACACACGTGCACGTGGTGCACATACACATGACAAATGTCAAACTTCAGAGAGCCCAGTCCTGGTAGAGGATAGTGACTTTGCATGTCCCGAGTGCTCAAAAGGGGCAGCCCTCAGAAAATGGAGGCAGGCACACTGAGCAGTGCATCCGTGAATAAGATGAGCAGTGGGGTCTTCTGGAAGCTCCACTCTTGACCTGACTGAGGCACTGCCATGCATCACAGTGACGATGGGCTCAGCAACACTTCAGTCACCGGCCGCTGGCATCACACCCTTAACCCCGTCTTCCAATACAGGCAAACTTCTGACATGTCTGTTCTGGAAACTCTTCATTGTTTTTCTGATTATGTGGTAAAAATGGTAATTAAAATATAGTAAAAATCCAAACATTATAAAACATATAAAATATTTATTTTTTTTAAAAAAAAAAAATTCATGCTAGGAGTGGTAGTACACACCTTTAATCCCAGCACTCAGGAGGCAGAGACAGAACTCTGTGAGTTCAAGGCTAAGCAGATAATAGTGCTTTCCAGGCCAGCATAATGAGATCCCATCTCAGAAGGAAAAACAAAACAAATCAAGTATTATAAAATGCATGATGCAGAAAATTAGTATCTGGTGATCAAATCTCATCCTGCTGAATACCTCAAGATTACTGCTTTCACAGTGTGGCATTTCCTCAGACTCTCTGCACAAACTGACGCACGCATGTTTACAAAACCAAATACCAGGCATGGCAGTACACACCTGTAATCCCCAGCTCTAGGGATGCCGCAGGCGTATCATGAATTCAAGGTCATTCTCTGCACAGATAAGCCATCTGTGCCTTTAACAGCTTCCCATTAATACACATAAAAGCTTAAACCCCCTCCAATTGTGCATACATGTATCAGTGTTGAGTTATGAGATTCATGACAGAAAGCCATTATTTATTTATTTTTTGGTATTTCAAGACAGGGTTTCTCTGTATTGCTTTGAAGCCTGTCCTGGAACTCGCTCTGTAGACCAGGCTGGCTTCGAACTCACAAAGATCCACCCGCCTCTGCCTCCTGAGTGTTGGGACTAAAGGCTTGGGCCGCCAAGCCCGGCAGAAAGCCATCATTTAACAATTTCTCATGGCTCAAGATACTGCCCCAGTCAGCTGTTCTCACCAGAAGACATCTGGAAGTCTTCTCACCTTCTGCCATTTAAAAGTTAAGCAGAGAACGCCCTCCATCCTCCTTGTGAAATGCAAACATTTACCCCAGCAGCACCATTTCTCTCAGAGGAATGTAGTCAGAGCTGCCATTTGCAGTGGAAACGGGCCATAAAAGCTGAGCGCAGACTAACACATACCACCCCGCCATACCACAGTGCCCAAGCTGAGCATGAAGACGCTGCCACAGTGAGCGCCTAGCACCGTCCTCTGTACACTGGGCTGTCAGTGTTTGCTGGGGAAGCAAACCGGGAAGATACATCAGGTCTGTCAGAAAGACTCTTAAAGGCTTTTCTAGAGTGACAATATGTACGTGTGATGGCCCATCACCCCTGCAGTCACGGCAGAGAGGGCCTGGTGTGTGTCACTGGCGCTTCCGAGCAGGCCACTTCTTGGACCCTTTCTGGGGCCGGTAGATCCTGCTGCGATCACACTGTAGCTTGTGTGTGGTCTTCTTGTGGCAGGCGATGTGCACCAGCTTCAGGTTCTCCGCGGTGAAAAGCAGGCTGTAGAAGTACTCCCAGTTCACCTCCCTCCCGGCCTGGATGGCTTCGGCCAGCGTGGGCACCACGGTGCGCTTCTTCTCTATTCTGCCAAGTCGGGAAGACAGCCCACCTGCGTCAGTGTCACACACACCACAGGGTGCTGTGCACTCTCCCAGCCGCCAGCCGCACATGCTCATAGCGAGTACCTACCTGCTGCACTGCTTAGATTTCTGTCAACCTGACACAAGCTAGGGTCATTTAGGAAAAGGGAACCTCAGTTGAGAAAATGCCTTTATCGGACTGGTGTGTAAGCAAGTCTTGACTGGTGTGGGAAGGCCCAGCTCACGGTGGTGGTCCTGGGTCAGATGAGCACCCTGAACGAGCCAGCAAACAGCATCCCTCCATGGGCCCTGCATCGGGTCCTCCCCGAGACACCGTCCTGGCTGACTTCCCTTTCAGATGAAATAGACCTTTCCTCCCGAAGTTGCTTTTGGACAGTGTTTCATCACGGCAATAGAGACCTGAAGACGCCTGCTTGCAGGTGAGAGGGACCTAAGCTGGGAACATCCCACATGGCCATTCAGCAAGGCCAAGCCCCGTGTGTGAGTACCTCTCAGCCCCTAGTGACTGCCGTTTGTTCATGTGCCCATTTTACACAGGCGCCCACAGACCCCCCCCAACCCTGTGTCTCCCATTGGCATGTGATCCAAGCACGTATGACCAATGTGATACAGAAAAGGCAAGTAAAATGCGGCATTACTTTTGGGCCACTGAAACTGGGACATCCACAGGGAACAAATGCAGGGCCCCTCTGCAGGGACACTTTGACAAGCCAACAACAGAAACCCAGTCACCAAAGAAACTCACTTCCAAGCACAGTCACAAGAACAGCAGAGTGGAAAACAACCACCTCCCCAACATTTATCGTTTCACAGCTCGGAAGTCACTGCACTGCGGGCTGGTGTGAACAGGGCCAATTTCCTGGCTTGTCCTCACATAGCAGTGAGAGCATGAACAAGCTCTCCCACTTACAAGAATATCTGTTCTTGTTGGATTACTCTCCTCCCTATGACATCATTTTGCCTTAACTGTTTCCCAAAGGACCTGTCTCCAGATGCGGTCTCACTGGGTCACAGCTTCAGTGTGGCAGGTGGGGGGCGGGTGCAATTGAATCCACAGCAGGAAGTTATCCCGAAACAACAGCAACGAACCAGAGCACACAAGCAGAGCCAGCGTAAAGAGGGTGGGTGGCAAGAAGTTCCCAGGGTGCCCATAGGAATCCAAGAGACTGCAGAGGAGGGGCCAGAACTCTCCAGAATGGAGAAGGAGTCACAGAAGAACTGAACCAAAACGATGTGCCTCTGGATGTGTGACACTTCCAGTGAAGAGAAATAACCAGCCTTCACTGAAAAGGCAGAAGCTGGCAGCAGCACCCATGAGCAGAAGCCAGGAATCATTGCAGTCAGCCTCCCTTCCAGGAGTGCAGAAGGGACATAGGTGGCTGTGATCCCAGACCCAGGGTGAGACACTCACTCTCCACTTGCTCAGTAGGAGAAGTTCGGAGAGGGCGTTGACCCTCGGACCCTCCTTATGAAGCACTAGGAAGGGCCACCAAGAAGATGCAGGAGGCGGTGAGCAGCAAGGAGAAGGCATGTGCAGGCTCTGACATGAAAACAAGCGTCTGTGCGGGCGTAAGGCCAGGTGGGACAGCACCCAAAAACAGCCCTGGAAGAGTGAAGTGACGGGTGGGTCCGCGGTGCAGAGTGCGGCCAGGCAGTACAGCAAGCAGCGAGTGAGTCGAGTTCAAACCCACTTATTCATGCAACAAAATGCCAAACAACTACTGAGCAGCCAGTGTATCCAGACACCGGGACAAGGGACTCGCACAGGACAATCTCACTTAGACCAGACAAACAGCAGCTACTGTGCCAGCAAGAGACACCTTCTTTGAGGGCAACAGAAACCCTGCCGGGGAGCGTGAAGTAAACCGCAGAGAGTGTGAACAGAGTCTCGACCTTCGGGTACCGGGTGAGCAGAATGACATGAAATGACAGAACAGCCCTGGGGACTCCGAGACCTGCCAAAGACTCCGACGTCAGAGCAGTCACACTGATCTCAAAACGCCGAAGCCAGGCACAGCCGAAGATGAGTAGCCTTGAGCACATGTTAAAACACAAAGGAGAGAAACCCTAAAAGGAGCAGAAAGGACGAATAAAAGCAAAAGCAAAACTCACTGAGTTAAACACAGGGCAAAGCAGCTGCAGACAATGGGGGGGGTAGACCCCCCTGCCCCCACCCCACCCACCCACCCACCCCACCCCACCCCATCCCACCCCACCCCACCTCCCGCACCCACAGGAAGAATGGCAGGGTCTGTGCGCACTCTGGGCCTGCAGTCAGCACTCTGACAACAGTGCCTCAGACCCTAAGAAACAGGACTTGTCTTCTAGGGCTCACCACAGCCACCCCACCCAGTTGTTATAAAAGACATCAGAAATGAGCCCAAAATATACCAACAACATCTCTCACACAGCCAGCTGGGAGAGAATCGGTGCCCAGGACAAAAAGTAAACAGTGAGTAAAAGCCGTGAATGCTGTAAATGGCAGAGCCACAAAGAGGCCTCGGCCTTCCCAGGGGCCAGGAAACACAGAAGCAGCAAAGTGGGCGCTCTCCTCAGACAGGGAAATGCAGAGGTAATAGTGACACCGAGTGGTGGCAAGGACACAAAGCAACTGGCTGTCTTGTGAGCTGGCACATCCAGAGAGAAGGCTGGAGGGGGCCACAGGCATTAACTTCCCAAGGAGACAGAGGCCAGAGCCAGGGCAGTCTTTCCCATCTAGAGTGTACCAGACGCGCAGACATCACTCATGATGCCACGTGTGGCCAAGGCTACGTTCCTCACCAGCTGTGGATACAGCAAGTCCACAGCTCAGACCTCAGGCATGGAACCAGCAGACTTACGTTTCATCCCGTACTTAGAGAACGGTGAGTACTCAGAACAGCCTAAATGCCCAGTAAGGGAACAAATGTGGGGCTAGCATCTGCAAACAAGTGCCAGCATCCGCGCTGTTCACCTGGGTTGTGTGGACAGACAGACAGCACTGCAGAACCAGAGAGCAGTAGCAGCACACAAGTCCAAACACCTTTGTCCTCCTGGCAAAGGTGTACGAGAGCATTGGCGGCACATCTCAGGACAGTGGTTTCCCTGGCAACGGGGAAGGGACCCTCAAACAACTCACTTTTTATATACTTCTAATAGTTCTGATTCCAAGAGTCGAGGTAGCCATCGTGGGGCTTGGAGCACTTGGCCCTCCTAAAGCAAGGCCAAGAGCAGTTATAATAAGAGTGCCACAGCTGCAGAATTATGTCCCCACCCTGCCCTGCTTCAGGAGGAGAGGCTGCAGCTTGCCCAGCTGTGGCACCGTCCTGCTGGCCCTGACCTCCCACACCACTGCCCTAAAGTGGGCTCCTCTGGTTCAAACACAGCACACAGTGTTAGGGCCTAACACTGGGCCATGAGGACTCAGGCCACCAGATTCACCACAGATGGGAGGCAGGAGGCAGAGACGGCTTAGCATTGGGCACTGACAGTTGGTGGAACAGCAGCATCTCGCCAGAAGCCCCTTCTATAAGCATGTGGGGTCTGTCCCTGGGCTTAAACCACACAGGTGCAATGGACCAGACCTGAGCGGGGATAGTGGCCCAACCAGATGCTGGGTTAGTTCTGATGAGTGAACCTGAATCTTGGTGACAGACACTCACATATGATCCAGGTTCCAGGTGCTGAAGAGGATCCGGCTCTCTCTGTTGCCATAGGGGTTGATGGAGTGCTTAGAAAGACAGCTGTCCAGGTCAAAGGGGCCCTGCGGTGACCAAGGCAGGGGTCGGAAAGGTAGGAGTGAGGGACAGCATTGCTGTCCTCCAAGCCAACAAGCTTGCTAAGGAGCAAACCCCACAAGGCACTTTACCCATGAACAGAAGTTTGAACCAGGCAGTGGCAACACCAGTATCCCCAGCACTAAGAGGCAAAAGCAGGAGGATTTAGAGTTTAAGGCCAGGGAGATGGCTCAGCGGGAAAATCACTTGCCACACAAGCCTGAGAACCATGCTTGGATGCTAGGGTTCATGTAAAAGCCAGGTGTGCTTTGTACTGACCACACCCACGCTGTGGCATGTGTACACTTACACACAAACATTACACACATATACACAAAAATGAAATGAATACTAAGTCAGCATGGGTGTACAGTGATCTTAAGTCTAGCCTCAACTACACATTACACAAAAGTGTTTGCTGTTCATTAGAGATTGAAAATTCTCTCTTCGTGGCTAGAGAGATGGTGCAGAGATTAAGAGCACTGGCTGTTCTTCTAGAGGATCAAGGTTAGATTCCCAGAATCACATGTGGCTTACAACCACCTGTAACCAGTTCCAGGGGATCTGACACCCTCTCCTGGCCTCCACAGGGGACCAGGCACACATGTGCACGGACATATACATGGGCAAAACACCCGTACACATAAAAAATAAACCTAATTTTTAAAGAATTCTGCCTTTGGAATTCTACCTGTCCCGAACATTCCATTGCCTCCTCATCTGGTATTCTGAGTTTCCAAAAGATAAAGGCATTTCCGCCCCTGTTGCTAGAGAACCATCCCTGCTCCTCTGGTAGGAGCCTCTACAGCTCCACACTGGAGCAGACCGGTTGCTCCCAGCATGCCCCTGTGCTCCTACAGCATCACATACTAACACGCCAACAACTGCACACCTCCATCCCTACCTCCTCCCGCACTCTGAATGTGAGGGCCACCAGCACCTACTCTTAGGCCTCTCACCCCAGGAGGGCAGTGATCAGCAGTACTTAGTGACCCCAGCACAGGCTCACCTGGCAGGAGAACCAGCCTTCTGGAGTGCAGAGACGGCTGCTGGCCTCCGCACTTCTGTCGAAGTAGCTGCCATTGTATTTCACAGACTTGAGTTTCTGGCTCATGGAGCTAAGGACCTGCTCGAATCCCCCTCGAGCCGCTGCATCCACCACAGAGGCGTAAGCACTCACCTGAAAGAGGCACAGCGGAGCCTGAGCCCATGCCCTGCCCACGCCCTGCCCACGCCCAAAAGCCTGCTTCAGTCACCAACCTATGCCACCCACACTGGTGGTCAGGCACCTGCCGACGCCCAGTCTTGTGGTCACAGTGTCTGACCACTGCTCAATGATCACAGCCTAGGAAACCATTCTGGCCCATGAAATGGATTTGACAACAGGCCAGGCAGAGAGGTACACATCTGTAATCTGGTCACTTGGGAGGCTGAGATAGGAGGATCCAAAAGGCCAGCTGTTCTACATAGCAAGATCCCATGGGGGGAGGGGGGTTAGATCATTTAGTCAGCAGGAGCAGTGCTTCCCCGTGCTCAGGTGAGCAGTGATGACTAAGGGTCTGTGCAGCTACAGGGTAGGTACCGGGATCAGTCAGGGCACCTACAATGCTAGGTCGTGTGGAACAACCACCAAGACCACATGGAGTAGAGAACACAGGTCACCAGAACATTAGCAGCTGTGACACATTAAGAAGATTAAGCTGGGTATGGGGAGTACAGGGGCAGCACACAGCCACTGTCTACCTGCCAATCAAGAAGGAGCCTTACATGAAAATGAGCAGACAATGAAGGCAAAGATGACCAATGAGGACCTTATATGTAAATGAGCAGATAATGACGGCCAGGCCAAGCAGTCCCCACTCTGGAAGGGAGAGGAGAAAGGCAAAAGGTTTAAAAACAAAGAAAGCCCAGGGACCTGCTGTTCCAGCTGCCTGGCCACTCGGCCTCAGCTTTGCTCATAGTCCAGCAAACTCAAGCTCTCTGTATTCTCTTGACCCTCCTGTCTGCCTGGGGTTGGCTACGGCCACCTACAAGAAACTTGGGCAGAGCAGTCAGGCTTGGAGCACCACTGTCCCCACTGCCTGCCACAATGAACCGGCAGACCTCATTCTGTGTGGAGGACAGCTAACAGTGCTCCTGCAGACCTCACTCCAGCTAACAGTGCTCCTGCAGACCTCACTCCAGCTAACAGTGCTCCTGCAGACCTCACTCCAGCTAACAGTGCTCCTGCAGACCTCACTCCAGCTAACAGTGCTCCTGCAGACCTCACTCCAGCTAACCATGCTCCTGCAGACCTCACTCTGTGTGGAGGACGGCTAACAGGTAAGTGAATACAGTGTATTGCCACAGCAGCTTAAGAAGGAAGTCCTAGAGTATGCCCAATGGAGATACAGCCTGAGAGCCCAGCAGGCCTAGTGCAGGTAGGCAGTGTCCACAGTGACAAGAGAATAGTCAAGGCAGTCAGGGTTTCAGGCCAGCTGAACAGGCAGGTCCTCCATACCCATGGGAAGTGGAGGTAGCTTCAACCAGCAGGGGGCCCTGGGAACACAGGTACATGTCAAGTTTTCCTCATAGACACTTACACTTAGTTCAACTACTCAGCAGGATAAAATTCAGAGGAGGGCGTGGATGGAGGAAGAAAACAGCCTTAGGACCTGCTTTCAACCAAGAAGCTCGGGGGTGACCCCAGGCCTGTGGCCCCAGACCAGCCATCCATGCTCATGCTATCTACATGAAGGCAGTCGTGTGGAGCCCTGTGCAGGCAGACACAAAGGCCAAGTGATGGGCACCTCAAGCCCCCGCGTGGGCAAGTCCCACTCACCACAGAGGGCCTCCTCCCACTCTGAACCTCGCTGGCATTCACATCTTCACCGAAAGGAAGCCAGGGGAGAAGGTATCAGGGCATCAAAGACAGCTTTCTCCTGGAGTTCACGCTAGGTGTAGCTGCACGGGAGCCACCGGCCACACCCCCGAGAAGGCCTTGGTCCACTCAAGAGCCAGCACAGAGACCCAGCAGTCACTGGGGGCAAAGCTACAAAGCACGCCAAGCAAAGGTGTGTTCAGCCCTGTCGCACTTTTCCAAAGTCAGAGGACTGCAATGTGCCCAGAGAGAAATTAAATGTAAGAGTTGGTGGGGAAAACTACCACCCAATTATGAAGGTGCCATCAGGGCAAGGGAGGAGATACAGGAAACGTATCCATAATGGAATGAAGTTCACATCAGAGCCGACCTGCCAGCTGCACAAGATGCAAGCTGGCAGTGGATCCCTGCCAAACAGGAGGAGAATACGAGCTGAGGCTGAGGCTCTGACCCTAACCAAAGGGCGTGGCCCAGAGAGGTCCTAGCACCTGTTGGACAATGCGGTCAGAGGCTGAAGTGCAGAAGAGGACAGATGCAGGAGACAGGAAGCTCCTGCTTCTCTGAGGTGCACATGCCGTCTGCTAACAGAGCAACCTTGCAGATACACATCAGCAGAGGGGCGGGGACCCACCCACTGATCAGCCTGTGCTGAGCACTCACTCAGCGTGATGTGAGCATGGCCATACCTCTCTCAGGTAGCCCCGGATCCGGCTCTCGCAGCTGTATCTCAGGTAGCCAGACTTGTTCCTGAATCGAGACTCCAACCCTACAAGAGAGAAGACTCTGGAGCCCACAGGCAGACCACAACCTCTTGATCTGTGTCCTGCATAGCTCAGGAGTCAAGCAGACAAGAAAGGGGCAGGGGAAGCTGCGACTCCATTCACACACGGTGCCACCTGGAAGGAAAACGTGTGGAGGTGTCCCACTCATGGAGCTAGAAACTGGAGTGAGAGGGGCTGGGCTGCAGAGCACAGGGCATGGGCTGTGCAAGATGAAGTGGACTGACATCGAATGCCAGTGCCGACGACAGACAAGTGAATGGTTAACCACAGATGTTAACCATTTACAAATCTTACATCTAAGCCTGGCAGTGGAGGTGCACACCTTTAACCCCAGCACATGGGAGGCAGAAGCAGACAGATCTCTGTGAGTTTGAGACCAGCCTGGTCTACAGAGTGAGTTCCAGGACAGTCAGGGCTACACAGAGAAACCCTGTCTCGATAAACCAAAACCAAAACGAACAAAAACAAATAAATAATAAAAAATTTACATCTGAACTAAGAATGAGGGTTGTTTTCTGTTTTAAAGGGTTTTAAGTGTGTGTGTGTGTGTGTGTGTGTGTGTCTGTGTGCATGTGGGGTACATGAATGTGCCATGTGTGTGCACCTCTGTGCAGATGCACTCGCCCATGCATGCACATGTAAAGGACAGAGGTCACTACTGAGTGTCACTAACCCTGGAGCTCACTGATGGGGTTCACTGGCTGACCAGTGAACCCCAAGGATCTGCCTGGCTCTTCCCAACACTGAGGTTACACATGTGCCATCCTGGAGTTTACACAGGTGCCAGGGATCTGAACTCAGGTCCTCAAGTGTAAGCACTGCCCACTGAGCCACCTCCCAGGACCCTACAGACTGTGCCCTTGTCATTATTCCTTAAAGGGACCAGCCAACAACTACTTTCCCAGTGTTTGCATTGTATGACAGCATTTGCATTGTATCAGGTACCTTAAATGACCCAGGGATGATGTGAAGTACATAGGAGAGATCCCTGAAGTTGCTGGCCAGTCAACCTGGCCTAACTGAAGGCTCCAGGCAATGAGACCCTGTGCCAAAGGAGGTAAATGGCATTCCTGAGGATGACACCCAGGGTTATCCTGACACACACGTGCCTGCACACATGCCTGCAGCTCTCTCTCTCTCTCTCTCTCTCTCTCTCTCTCTCTCTCTCTCTCTCTCTCTCTCTCTCTCTCTCTCTCTCTCTCTCTGTCTCTCTCTCTCCCCATCCCTCCCTCATTCTCTCCCTCTCTTTCTCTCTGTCTGTCTCTCTCTGTGTGTCCCTCCCTCCCTCCTTCTCTCTCTCTCTCTCTCTCTCTCTCTCTCTCTCTCTCTCTCTCTTTGTCTCTCTCTCTCTCTCTCAAATAGTAAGGTGGTAAACTCCACATTCCATGCATCTAGCCATGACTTTTGAAAGAATGATTTAAAACAAAAACAAACAAACAAAGAAAGTAGCCAGGCTGTTTTGAGGCTGCCCGGGACACTGCCTCCAGACAGGAGTCCCGGCCAGGTGCCTTCCCACGGCACCAGTTTCCACACACTCCAGAGGCCAGTCACCCTTGCTTGAGAAGCACTGGGATCTGAAATAAACAGAGATCCTCCTGGGCCCCTGTTCCAAAGAGGCCCTTCTCTGCCTGCCCCAGACACCCTGGCCACCATGCTCACCCCAATCCACATACCTTCAAACCAGGATGGGTCCTGCTCCCGGGTCTCAGCAGTGACATTTTGGCTGACATGATGCAGAAGGTCGGCCAGTAGCTTCTGCCTCTGTGGGGCCTGCTCATCTGACAGCAGTTGCCTTGCAGCCCTGATGACCCCGGCATGTGGCTCATTAAAGACACTGAGGAAGCGAGTGATGTCACTCACATCTGCCACCACCGGGAGACAAACAGAAACACATTCATGCTGTTCTGGCCCCAAGAAGAGCATCCTGCCCACTCAGCCCAGAGACTGCCAGAAGTCAAGACTCTGGTGTCACCAACCCTTGCCCTGGCACTTGACACCTGACACCTCTACAGGAGTGACACTACCAATTTCATTCCTCTGCTACCCCCGTCAGGAGACGGGGTTGTGGCGCTCTAGAAAAGTGGCCTGCACACGGTCACCTCCTTTGCTCATTTCCTCAGGACCCCACCTCCAGGCTTCCCAATCCCAGACACTCTCTCCACAAGTGACTACAGTGAGCTTTCCCAGCAGGTGCTGAATGCCAAGTGCATTCTCCCGAGGACCTGAACCGAAGAGGAGCAAGTAGAATCCAATAACAATAAAAAGCACAGACCACAGCCAAGTGAGGCTGCAAGTCTGGTTCATACTCATCCTCGGTGAGATCCACTATGTGAGCAAGCTTGTGAACCTCAGGAGGCCAGGACATGCCAAGAGATTCCTGGACAGTGAAAATGCCCAGCGAAGAAAATGTCAATCTGGATGTCACCAAAGTCAGCAACTTTGAAGCTGGGTGTGGGGCACATGTCTGAATGCCAGCAGCAGTTGGTAGGTAGAGGCCTATCCTAGCTACAGAGTGTCCTAGCCTCAACTGTGTAACCTTTTCCTCCCATTTCCTCCCAAATCTGAACCTTTTCTCTACTACAGAGCATGAAAAGAGCATGGCCAGTTAGCTCAGCTGGTTGGAGCTCAGTTTCAATAAAGATAATGAAAAGGCACACAACAGGAGATACTTGAAAACCACATTATTTGGCATAGAAGTCATAACCAGGATTTTCTGGGGGTGGGGTAAATACTTCAACGGCCTTAAAAATCCGATTAAAAAACACAAAAGACATTAAGACTCCTTCACCAAGGAGTGCCTGCAGGCAGCAAACAGTGGCATATGAAGATGTTATCCAATCCTATTAGCCACTGGGGAATTCAGATTAAAGCCACAATGAGCTGTCATCACACAGCCACCTAGAAGAGCGTCAATGAAAACTGATTCCTGATGGTGTTCTAGCACTAACCTGTCGGAGAACAGCCCTGGGCAACCATGCCTGCCCTGCCCTGCCCAGCACAGCAACACCTTCCCAAGTACCCCCCACCCCGTCCTTTCCCCCTTGCCTTTGGCAATTACAAAATTAAAAAAAAAAAAAAAAAACACTGAAAACAAAGTTCCTCGGCCAAAGCTCTTGGCACTCAGCGCCCCTGTCCTGATCTATTAGGCTCCTGCCAGGGCCCCTGAACCGGGGCTTAAACCGCATGGGTCCCGCCCATCTCCAAAGTGTTCCTACTCACAGCCCTGCCAGGTCTGGCCAGCAGTGAGCAGCAGGAGTTCCGCGTCGTTGGGGAGACTCGGGAAGTAGTCGTCGGTCACCTCCGTGCCATCTTCGTACAAGCACAGGCGGGAGCCGGACACCGGGAACTGAGGACAGGAAGAGCACTTTATCCCACCCAGTCCGGGCTTCCAGACGACACCTGACTACGGGAGCCCAGCGCCAGTCCAAACCCACACAAGGAGACAGAAACCGTGCGAGTAGTGAACGGGGTCCTGGCCCCGCAGCGCCCGCAACCCCCACCCACCTGGAAGCGGACGCAGCCCTTGTGCAGCAGCTCCTGGCAGCTCCGAGCCGCCACGCCGAACTTGCTCGCGCTGTGTAGGGCTCGCAACTTGACGCTCTTGGGTTTGCGGAGCACAGCGCACATCGCAGGGCTCAGGCAGCGGACTTGGCGCGCGCGGGACGAGGATGACTGCCGGCCGCCCCTCGCCCTTTCCGTGTACGCGCCTCCCGGAACGCTTTTCTCTTCCTCGGCAGCCGCGACCCGAAACGTCCGTCTGCAGGACCTGTCCCCCAGCCGGAATCCTCGAGAGACGTGGCTGCGCGCGCAGGCGCCGGCGGGCGGACGCGCAAGCGTACGGCGCGGGCCGGCCTGGTTGCCATGGGAGCGTGGCTGCGGCCCGGGCGCTGGGCAGAGGCGGCCCGGGCTGCTCCTCCGCTGCCCTCGCCTCAGTGGCCCGGGCTGGGGGCGGCCGGACCGAGGCGAGGCCCCTCCGAAGGGAGCGGGGGCCGGCATCGCAACCTCCCGCCTGCTCGTCTCCGTGGCGCTCGGCCCTCAGCAGGCACCGAGGCGGAAGACACCTGGCCGCGGAGGGACGTGGCCGCTGCCTGCTGAGGCCTCCGGGCAGCGCATCTCGGCCTCGGCGGCGGGGATCCGGTTCCAGCCCCGCCTTGACCTCTTCCGGGTGCCTTACTGAACGGGACTAATTACCACGAGACTAAAGAGTGCAGCTCTGGCCCCGCGTAAGCTACACTTTGATCCATGTTGGGGGGGGGGTGAGGGTTAGGGGAGGTGATTGCTTTGAGGGTTTTTTTTTTGTTTTTTTTTTAAGCTTTAAGGTTCTCTAAAAATACTTTCAATCCTTAAGATTAATTGTCCCCCAAATCAGTACTTAATATTGTAATATTTACGTTTCTTGAAAAGGAAACTGGAAACACTTTCGTTTCCTTGTAACAAAATGTTTGGAAGTTGCTACATTGGGTTTGGATTTAGGGCTGGAGAGATAAAGGGTAGGCTCGCAACCAAATATATAAAGAGTTTGGGCTTAGTTACAGTTTATAAGCAATGCTAGGGTAAATGCTACCCTATGGCTGGCTATGGCTGCCTTAGGGACAATTGGCACTACCCACATCTGGTGACCTGCTAGTAACCCAATATTGCGAAGATTCAAAAGTTTCCATGGTGGGTTTTGTGGACCCACAAGCGTGTGTGGAGACTCCTGAAGAGAGCAGAGGGAAGGAGTGGCAGGTGGAAGTTCTCCTTTAGTGCACGGTCTGAAAAGGAATGCAGATGTCCATACTGAGGTCCTGGTGTTTCAGCCTCACTGCCCCACAGCCCTCCTGCCAGGGTCTTCGGTATCAGTTACTTGTTTTGGTTTCACTGGGGACACACTTGTATCTATCTGCCTTTAACATTGTTTGCAAGTCTCAGTATATCCCAGAAGATTCAGACCCAATTGAGTACAACTGATGTCAAGGTAGAAAGGCCTGCTCTTTTGTTATTATTGTTTTTGGTTTTGTTTGTTGTTTGTTTGTTTTTTGTTTTTAAGACTGTCTCACTGTGTAGCCCTGTAACTCCTACCTATGTAAGACCATGCTGACATCAGACTCACAGAGCTCCTTCTTCCTCACACTGAGATTAAATGTGTGCTAACAAACCTGGCATAGGCCAGGCCCTTGAAGATGGTCAAAGAATTGGAGAAGTCAGAGCCAGGGATATATATACCTTCAAGTATTTGTTAGCTTAGGATGTGCTGTAAAATTCACGGCATGGTGAGGCATAGTGGCACAGGACTTTAGTCCCAGTACTCTGTGTGCCGAGGCAAGAGGATCACTGTGACTTTAAGGCCAGTGTAGTCTACGTATTGAGTTGTAGGCTAGTCAGGGCTAAATAGTGAGACTCTGCCTCAAAAATAACAGAAAATCCAAGACAAGAAGTAAGAATGGTGGAAACAAGGTGTCCAGACAGAATTCGAATCTTAATTCCTAGATGGAGGCCACTGGGGGGGGGGGGGCGGTTGGAATTAAGACCTGGATAGAGGTAACTGAAGTTGGGTGTAAAGAATGTTTGTCTGGCAGGACCATGGGTGGCACAGGAGAGCCAAGGCAGTTGCAACCACCTAGAATGAGGTGCAGAAGAGACTTCGAGTGCCGCTGGTGGGTGCTGAAGGGAAGCATAGTGGCTGAGGGGTCCGTTAGCTCCAGGCCCAGGGGCCTGAGTAACCTAGGGGTCTAGTCTCTCCAGTCGGAGGAGAAGCCGGTTAAGCCACCCAGCCATGCCAAAGTACTGCTCTTGATTATTTCCTGGGTCAGTTTCCTCCACTCTGCTGTGACAGCCACAAGGAACTCAGTGTAGCATCTTTAACACTGACTTGCCATTCTAGCTGTAATAGTTTGGTCCATACAATCAACACACACTCGCACGCACACACGCACACGCACGCACGCACGCACGCGCATGCCAGACTGGCATTGATGCTTGAAATGGTCCCTTTCCAAATACGGTGAAAGTAAGAGAAAGCTCTAGGTTATACGTCAGGCATGTTTGATGAGACAGGCTTCCGGAGGGAATCTTTGGATAGTCCTGCCTACAGCGTAGTTCAGTGGTGTCTGCCGATGGTGATTGACTTTGCCACCACTTGTCTTGCTTAGCAGGCATTGATTGGCTTGGTAACTGAGAAGTCGCCATGAGGCCGTGAGCATTGAGGGTTCTCAGTGTGGTGCCGCTGCCCGAGGTTAGCTTCACTTGGGTAGGGCCTCCTCTCTGGTGGCCTCAGCAGCCCTGGACTCTAGTGACAGGAGTCTCTGTGGGAAGAAAGCTCCTTCACTGTGGCCTCAACATAATCCTGGGATAGGGTATCATGTGTTTCCTCTGGGCAACACATATGTGTGTTCCCATCCATGAACCCTCCTGGTGCAGGGACGTGGAATTCATGGGCTGCCCAAGGCTAGGAAAGTGCAGCAGCCCCCAACCAGGCCTGGAGGGGAGTGCAGCATCAACAGCACAGTGCTGAGTCTGCGTGCTGGCTTCCAGCATGGAGAGCATGGGCACCGAGCAGCAAAGTAGACATGGCAACACGCATCCTCCAAGAGGCAGTGGGGAGCTAGGGTACATGTCAGTTCACGGAACTCACAGTGAGAGCATCACTCATAGATAGGGTACCCGTCAGTTCACGGAATACTCACAGTGAGAGCATCATTCAGCCATGTTTTCCTCTCCAGCCCCCTCAGCCTTGGCATTGTCTCCCCTCAGCTCAGCTTCCAGCACACTTTCCGTTAGGTGTTCTGCACTCTAACTTCCCTAGGACTGGAAGGGCTGTCCCTGCTGCCTGCCCCCATGTCTCCACCCAGGGCTGAATCCAAAATTTTTATCGGGTAGCCTATCCTGGCCCAGCTTGATTGTCAAGGTTCAGGGGGAAACTGACAACTGCTTGTGCCCATCTGGAGGGTGAAGGGAAGGGACCCAGCAAGGTGCCCTGTTGAGCATCTCCGTGTGGCTCTCCACATTGTCCCAGGATCTGGGAGCCAGCCAACGATCCCGGTCCATCTTGGTGTCAGATAACACTTTAAGATGTCCTGAGTCAGGCTCCCAGTGCCGCAGTGCTCACTTCTGCCCCGGTGCATCTGCAGGCCCTGCTTTTCTTAGGGTTGCACATTTACAAAGGCAGTTATAGCATACTGATGACTACTCTGCCCCTCCCTAACTGTTACTAGTTGTTAGTTTCCTCTATAATGCGAAAAGACAAGACACTTGTACCCAACCAGAAGCTTTGGTTTTACTGTGACAGTATCACAAACAGGATGGCTTAGCAATTTCAGAGCAAGAGGGCTGGCATTAAAGTGGCAGCAAGGACAGGCATCTCTGAGGTGTGGGTCCTTCTGCCTTTTCTAGCTCCTGATGGTTTCCAACATCAGCCTTAGCCTTAATTGAGTGGCTCTAGTCTCTGTCAGTATGTGGCGTCCACCCCATGTGTGTCTGAGTCTCTACTTATTGTGTGTGTTTATTGGGGGGGTTGTTTGTTTTGTGAGGGGGTGGGGGGTTCTGTAGGTGAAGCACACACCTGGCCTTCTGTGTACTTTTATACAGGCATTATACCTTTGCAGTACTCACCCAGATCATTTTCCTCTTCTTAAAAGTACACAGCCACAATGGACTTCCCCCAATAGGGTGTCATTTTAATTTGATCACATCTGCAGAAACCCCAGTAAGGTCACATTCACATGCAACAAAGGCAGGTCTGATCATTAGTATGGATGTAATTCAGCCCACAGCACAGGTCAGACTTTCAGGAAAATCAAGATGGCTTAAATGGTACATTAAGTAGAATTAGAACATCCATTTTTAAAACATTTTTTAGACAAACTTAGCCTTTTAGAGTGGTGGGCAATTCTGAGTACTTTGTGGCTTACCTTGTAGGACATGAAGTAATGGCTCTAACCTAGTTGAATTCCTTCACAGAACTCTTCCCTGATCTTCTGAGCAGCCCGTGTGTGCAGAATGCCCCACAAGATCGGATTTGTAGTGGTCAGCTCTTCTGGACATGAAGATGGCTTCAGTGCCCGGGAACTAATGATCCATGCACCAACTGTCAGTGGCTGGAGGTCACCAAAGTAAGGCTGGACTGAGGGGCAGGGCAGAAAGCCAATCTCTGAGTCTGAATCCCTCATGCTCTAAAAACATGAAATGCATTTCTGATCCGTGAAAACGAAATTAAATCACTCAGACAGATGGGACAGAGCAGCAGTGCAGGAGCTGTAGGTGTTGCACTTCCGAGTGCAGTCCTGTTGCGCTGGTGTCCCTACACCTGCCAGTCCCGTGCCACTGGGAAGGAAGGCAGGCCCGAGCTCCCCGACACACCCGCTTTCCTCCCGTGCTCCCCATTCAGTGGCCTCCTGCCTCCCTCAGCTGCTCAGGGTAAGGCTTGCAGTCTCTGCCTTCTGCATTTTCCTCTGCAGAGATCTTTGCATTCGCCGTCTCTGCCCTGCAATTCCTTGACGCTTGAAGGTTCCTAAACAAATATGCAGGGCTTCCTTTATAACAGGAATTTTGCAAGTCACGCTCACATGGTACTTTTGTCCATAACTATGTCCTTTTCAGTAGCATGCTTCCAGAGGCTACCAAAGGACAGGGTGTGTGTACCCTCTGGTCACCTCCACAGAGTCACACTAGGCTTGGCCCAGGAGTCTCCTGATTTACCTGAGGTCAGATATGTTGCAGGAGTCAAGATAAAGCATCCTCAAAAGAATTGTCACCAAGATGGACAAGCAGTCCTGTTACCAGTGGCTTAGAAAGGGTGCTCAGGGTGCCGGTGTGGCTGGGCACAGGGTGCTACTTATGGATGGAGGAAGTTCCTGCCGCACCTTTCTTAGAGCCGGGGATCCAGACTTAAGATCTCCAGAGCTGACTGTTTCAGCCTGCACACCAGTCTCGGGTTCCAGATGAATTTTCTTACATGTATTACGTGTGTGTCCTTGCATGTCACTGCACGTATGTGGAGATCAGAGGTCAACTTGTAGGACTCAGTTCTCTGTTAACGTTGACTGGGTTGGCAGCAGAGGCCTTCATCCACTCAGCTGCTTTTATTCAAAGCAGATTATAATTATTCTTATTCAAAACTTATCTGTCCTTGTCAGCGTACTTTATAAGGATGGAAGGCTCAGTGTGTATCTCAGGGCCAGGAAGTGAGCACAGGTCCGGGAGGTGAGCACAGGCACAGGAGGTGAGCACAGGCTGGGAGGTGAGCACAGGACAGGAAGTGAGCACAGGCCGGGAGGTGAGCACAGGCCGGGAGGTGAGCACAGGACAGGAAGTGAGCACAGGCTGGGAGGTGAGCACAGGACAGGAAGTGAGCACCAGGCTGGGAGGTGAGCACAGGACAGGAAGTGAGCACAGGCCGGGAGGTGAGCACAGGGCTGATGTGTTAGTGATGCCCGGCCTAGCTGTGCTCCACCCTGCCTGGGGGAAACAGCTCCACCCTTAAAGAGCCAGTTTACAGGGTTTGTGAGTGGGATGTGGGAAAGAAGGGCCTGGGCAGCAATGAGGACAACACACATGCACACGTGTGCACACATGCACACAGACGCATGCACGCACACGGGTCACCAGGCAGTGATGCTGTTACTGTGAGGGCAGGGCCTATGACTGTCCATCCTTAGAGCTCCTTTGTCCCAGCTGTCCACGGTGCTGGCCGGCTCATGGCGTCAGTGCCGTCCTTCCACATACTGTGCTGCAGAGCCATGTCTCACTGCCTGCTGTGTAGGGTCCTTGCCGACAGAGGTCATCTCTCTTGGTGCTCGTGCAGTGTGTAGGTCTTGAGCGAAGTTAGACGCTTCAGCTCAGCCTGTGCCTGGAGCCCTCAGCACACCCAGAAGTCGCCTCCTGTGTGTTGACAGCCTGGTGTCCTTTAAGCGGGAACTCCCTTCATGTCCTCAGGGTCCTGTGGGGAAGCCTTGGGACCTGTCCAGCCTCCTGGGCATAAGAATGCCGGATTTGTCTCCTGGTAACCCTGAAGTCCCCTTCAGCCTTTACTCTTGACAGCCTGAGGTGAGGTTTGCAGGTGGCCAGCAGAGCCAGTCAGCTCTCGAAGGGAGGAAGCAATGCAGTCTTGTAGTCAGGAACAGGCTACCGTGTCTCACACTGGCCTGCCTGAAAGCAGGCCCACAGGAAAAGTGCAGACATTGCTCAGAAACCCACGGTGTGTTTGCTCTCAGGTTCTGCCAGTTTCCACAAGAAATCGTCCTCCAGATGGTGGAGAGGTGCCGAATAAGGAAACTGCAGCTGCTTGCTCACCAGTACATGATCTCCAGTAAGGTCGAGTTCTACATCAGTGAAAGCTTGCCTGAGTGCTTGGTGCCCTACCAGGGAGAGCGGTTCCGCAGACTGGGGTGAGGATGACGCTCAGCACAGCGGTCACGCTGAGCCCAGCAGCGCCAAGGACTGTGCCTCTTGGCCCTTTGTGACCTTCCAACACATGCCTGGGGTCCCGTGTGCTTAACAGGCAGGGGTACCTACCGTATGTGGGGTTCAGAGGGGGTGGGAACGGCCTTGTCAACACCACTTCAGGCGTGGCTTTCCTTTCAGCTATGTCTCTCTGTGTGACAATGAGAAGACAGGCTGCAAGGCCCGGGAGCTCAAGTCTGTGTATGTGGATGCCGTGGGGCAGTTTCTTAAACTGACTTTTCACCAAAACCATGCCAACAAGTACAACATATATAATCAGGTAAGATGTGTGTGCTTGAGGCTCTGCCCTGACACCAGGCACATGCCTGCCCCCTTCACACACACACCCAGCACACGCACGCACATGCACACACACACCCAGCACACGCATGCACACACACACCCAGCACACGCACGCACCCAGCACACACATGCACACACGCACACACATGTACACACACGCACCCAGCACACATGCAACATGCACACACACACACCTAGCACACGCATGCACACACACACACCCAGCACACGCATGCACACACACACACAGCACACGCATGCACACACGCACACAGCACACACATGCACACCTGCACACACAGCACACGCATACACACACTGACCTAGCACACGCATGCACACACCGCTCCATGAGAGGACGGCTCAGGTGTCCTCGTATGTGCACAGTCAGGGTGCTCTCAGAAGAGCGGCTGTGTGAGTGGCTGTTGCTCTCTGAAGCCAGGCTCCCCCGTCCGTTGTCAACTCTGGCGTGTAGTCAGAGCCCTGTGACTGGGCCAGACTCTGGTGAAAGAGTGTGAAGGGCTTCCCGGGTTTTCACTTCAGCTTAGTGTAGTAGTTGGACACCCGTGTGGTAAAATCATGTTCGTTCACACGGCGGGTGTGACTGGCAGTCTGTTGTTTCGGCAGCATGAGGAGATGAACAGCACACGGAAAGCCCCTCCCCTCCCCCGTGGCTGGTCCACCCACGTCAGCCCCTCCCCTGCCTCTTCTTCCCTTTTTAAAATTACGCTTGTTTATTGATTTTGCATCCCAACTGCAGTTTCCTCTCCCTTCTCTCCTCCCATTCTCCTCCCCCCTTTCTCTCCGCCACCCCCAAATCCACTCATCCTCTGTTTCTGTTCAGAAGGGACAGGCCTCCCATGGTGTCAGCAAAGCCCGACGTGTGAAGTTGCAGTAGGACTGAGCACCTGCTCCTGTATTAATGCTGGGCAAGGCAACCCCAGTAAGAGGAATAGGTTCCCAAACAGCAGCCAGAATGTTTGGGACTGCCTGGTGTAGCTCGCTCGTAACGTGCTTGCTAAGTGGTAGAACCCACACTCGGAGCCTGAGCTCAGTCCCAGTGCCTCTTCCCACCTGACGAAGGAAATGAAGTGTGTCCAGAACAGTCCTGCTTGCACACATTGGTGCCCTTGCTGCCTCTCCAAGAACAGGAGAAAGCGGGCGGGTCACATCGTTGGAACAGGCAAATGAGTCGTGAGACGCACAGCTGCTGCGTCATGAGGCCCCGTTGTAGCGTGACCTGGGGGGGCGTGTTTTCCCCTTGCACCCTATCTGCATGTGTCCCCAGTAGGAACCGGTTAGGAACTTGGACCCCAGTGATGGGTGGGAAGGAGAGCAACTTCTCCAAGGGTGAAAGGTTAACTGAGCTGTGCTAATTCAGTGTTTCTCTTCCTTTTCTGGGCTAATGTGAACAGAGACCTCTTATTGGGAGATTCTGCTAAAACTCTGGGTAGTGATTATGTTTTGGAAACCTGTAAACCATAGCGCCCTGATTGAACATTAGAACAGTAGTTGTAATAATCTACTGAGCACTTCACAGTACTCTACATTGGCGTGCACCTTACCGCCAGTGCACTTGGGATAGACCCTCCTACCTTATAACACCAGTCAAGAGTTGGTTACAAGGCTTAAGGCATCTCAAACACTTTGTACTTAATGTCTATTTAACTGTTTCTTAGGTGGCTTTGGTTGCGATAAATATCATTGGAGACCCTGCAGATTTTGGTGATGAAAGCAATATTGTAAGTATGGAAAGTTTAGTTCCTAAAAACTAAAAGAAATTTCTTTGGGAGGGGGAGTCATTAATTCTCATCACAAAATGTATCAATTACAAAGGCCTCAAAACTTTCCTTGGGAATTTTAGCTGTTCATCCAGACGAGGGCCACTGAGTCTGCTGACATCTCTCTATTAAACAGTTGGAAGATTAAGATTTGTTTTGTCCTTTATTCCAAAGACCTCTAGAGAGAAGCTGATTGACCATTACCTTGGCCACAGTGCCCACAATGAGGACCCAGCCCTGGAAGGAACTTTTGCTGGGTAAGGCCCCTCCCATTTCCCTGCAGGTACTTCACGACTCCTCAGTCATTCCAGAGGATGTGATGTCTCGGAGAGCGGAGAGCGTTAGGTCTGGTGAGCAGATAAGCCACTGGTCGGAGTGTCTGCTGTCTGCACAGGGCTTAAGGTGTCTGCGTATCCTGCACACCTGCACTGCTGCAATCAGAGGCTTCAGTTTGTGTGTGGTGTGTGTGTGTGTGTGTGTGTGTGTGTGTGTGTGTGTGTTCACTCAGTTGTGTGTGTGTGTTCACTCGGTTGTGTGTATGTGTGTGTGTTGTGTGTGTGTGTGTTCACTCGGTTGTGTGTGTGTGTGTGTGTGTGTTCACTTGGTTGTGTGTGTTCTCTCAGTTGTGTGTGTGTGTTTCCGTGTTAGCAATGTCCCTGAGAACACTGGTGCGGTTGTCACCGAGTCTCAGTTCTCAGGCTCTGCTCCAGAGTCCTGAGCCTGCTGGAGAACCAGGTGAACCCTCAGCCAGGGTCGGCTTCTTCCTGGTGGCCACCACATGCCGGGCCTAGGGTTCTGTGACATGTGAGTGTCCCTGCTGAGGTTTGTGTGAGACCCTGACTTGGCCCTGGGGTACTGCATGAGAGTGGGCGCTCCTGCCCTAGACATTCTGACCATGGCACCACGGGACTTTTTTTTTTTTCTTTCCATTTTTTCTCTTTGGTGAGGTTTTTAAAAATAAAACTTTTGTAATATTACTGGGACATCATGGCAAAGTGTTATAAAGTTGCAAGCATAGTGTTGAGTTAATATGTGGTGGGTGGGGGCAAATTTACATGTTAACCCTTACATTACTGGATGGCAAGGATGTTCATAGCTGTTGCAGCTGTCCATCAGAATCAGGCCGGCGGGCAAAGGGCCTGATCAAAGGGGGCATGGGGGTGGCAGAAAGGAACCAGGAATTTTTGAGCTTACTATTATTATTTAAGTTTTCCAGCTAAATTCTTTGTGACAAATAATATTTAATTAAGCTTTACCTATATGTAGAACGCCTGAATCACAGCTTGTGTGCTGGCTCAGGCCCTGCAGGCGGGGCAGCCGATGTGAGGCCCCAGAACTGGTCCGCACGTCTGTGTGGTGTGTGTGTGGGGTGTGTGTGTGTGTGCGTGTGTGTGTGTGTGCGTGTGTGTGTGTGCGTGTGTGTGTGCGCGTAGTGTGTAGTGTGTGTGTGCGTGGGTGGGGGGTGGGGGGTGTGGTGCGTGTGTATGTGCGCGTGTGTGCGTGTGTGCGCGCGTGTGTGTACGTGTGTGCATGTGTGTGCGTGGGTGGGGGGTGTGCGTGTGTGCGGTGCGTGTGTGCGTGTGTGTGTGTACGTGTGTGCATGTGTGTGTGTGGTGTGTGTAGTGTGTAGTGTGTGTGGTGTGGTCCAGCACATGCTGCTGCTGCCCTTCATGGCCCCAGGATGAAGTTCATCACTGCCACGCTGTAAATTTTAAGAATAGTGGCAATAATCACATGGCCGTGGATGCCGAGTTTACCTGAGGCTTGGCCTGACACAGCTCGGTGAGGCTCCAGGAGCCTGGTAGCTCCTGTCCAAGTCTATAGCAGCCCCGAGAACAATGCTGGGACCTTGTTGCCTGTGTGTTGAGCATGAGCTCTGCACTCTCCTGCCCTGAAGGGCCGTTTTCTCTCCTTAGGAGATCTGACTATATTTCTCCACTTGATGACTTGGCATTTGACATGTACCAAGACCCTGAAGTCGCACAGATCATCCGCAGGCTGGACGAAAAGAAACGGGACGCCGTCAAGAAGGAGCGCTACGACCATGCGAAGAAACTGAAGCAAGCTATCGCTGACTTACAGAAGGTACAGGCTCTGAGAACACGGGGCCTCCCCGGTGTGGGGTGGGCCGCCTCTGCACCACCCCGAAGCGGGTTCCTAAAGCTGAGGGACAGACAAGGAGTCAGAATCCCGGGCATGTGGAGTCGGGATGGACAAGCACCTGGAGGTGAAATAGTGGAGCTGGAACCCCAGGCTTTACCGCTCCTGGGGGCCGGGGGAGGGGTCTTGGCCTGTGTGGCGCTCTGAGTACCCTGTGTTGAGACAGCGTGCTGGGCAGATCCCTCCCACCCACCGCTGTCCTGTGAGCAGATGCCCACGTGTGTGCCACAGGTCGGTGAGCGCCTGGGCCGCTATGAGGTGGAGAAGCGCTGCGCAGTAGAGAAAGAAGACTACGACCTGGCCAAGGAGAAGAAACAGCAAATGGCACGCTACCGCGCCCAGGTGTACGAACAGCTGGAGCTGCATGGCCTCCTGCAAGGCGAGCCAGAGGTCAGAATGGGGCACACGGTAGGGGCACGTGGGAGAAAGTGGAGGGCCAATCAGAGTTGTGCCGGGGCTTTGTGAATGTGTGGGCATAGCAGGTACTCCACGCCACATGTCGCGGCCCCTTGTCCTTCGTCTCTCCCCCAGATGCAGAGGCCTTTCGCTTTGCCCCTCCAGCCCCTTGCATCTCCCAGCAGCCCCCAGCACTGGAAGGCAGTGTCCTCACTCCCACGCACAGAAGAGCTGCTAACAGAAGACACGCTTGCAGGCCCTGTCCTCCAGGAAAAGCCCTTGGCATCTTCTCCTCGGCGTTTAGCAGTGGACCAGTCCCCGCCTGCTGCAGGCCCTGCACCAAGGAGCCATGTAAGTTACTGCACTCCAGCGTGACTTTTACCAGCAGCATCGCTGGGGACCTGGGGTGTACTGGGTACTCATCCCAAAGCACAGGGGCATGCCTGTCCCCAGGGCCAGCCCCTCTCCTGAATCCAGAAGGGACCTGGGGCGCTAGCAGAGCATGAGCGAGCGCAGCCCATAGGCCACATCTCGTGAGGCTCACATCTGTAACCCATCCTGCTGGCCCTCTGGATCTGCCCTGTCATCTGTGGGCTCACAGAGTCTATCTTTTGAGCCCATGATTCTTCTGTAAGAAAAAATATGTATCCACTTGAAGCGTTGCTTCAAGGAATGAGAGAGCATGTGTAAAACACTCACACCAGGAGTTCTCAAGATGCTGGGCAGGGTTGCTGCCAGTTCAGCTGGGACTGCTAGCAAGTAACAGGACGTCCAAGGCATCAGAGTCCTGTGTCAAAATAAATGGGTAAAGTCTTTTCCAATAGTGCCTTAGTCGTGTACCTGAGGTCACCGTGCCTGTTAGGACAGCATCGTAACAGCAAACCTGCGTCAAGCTGGGCTTTTTATTGACTGTCCAGCTAGGAACACAATAGGTTTCGGCACTGGTCTGACCCGAGAGCTCAGTACTGTCATCAGAGACCTAACTTTTTCCTACCACTCGACTCCCCAGCTCCGTGTCTCCTAGGCTGCCCACTATCACAGCTGCATATTTTCCCAGCAAGGGCTCACTTCAGTGCAGCCCCTCCAGTCACACACTCCAGCCTCTGAAGCAGCCCGAACAGAGGAGATCCCTATGCTGACTGGCCCCTCCATGCCTTCCCAGAAGGGGCCTTTGCCCACGTGTCCATCTTAGGGTAGCCATGCCCCTGTGGCCGAGTCTTCCATGTTGTCTCGGGGTTTCACACAAGTGAATTCAGACTTTGAGAAATTTATTCTCACCGACGTGCACGCACCTACTGTCTCAGTTCCGCGTGCTTCAGTGCCCAGGCGGGAGTGCTCCCTCTCCGCTGAGTGCTCCCTCTGCTGTGTATTTGCCTTCTTAGTCCTTATGCCTTTGTCTCTGACTGGATGACACAGTGAGGGCAGAAGGTCCACCCTCAATGCTGTGTGGGCACCAAGAACAGCCTGGCGAGTTAGGTGCTGGAGGGCAGAAGACGGGGATGCCAGCTTCCTCACCAAGGAGCACCCCAGAGGAAGCTTGACCAGATTCCCTCACTGGGAAGCTGTGTCGGGTTGGAGCCCCCAGATGAGGAACATGTGTACTGCTCTGTGCGCTGGTAGTGAGTTTGGACAGGCTGTGCAGCAGACGGCTGTGGAGCAGACGTCCTGGGCAGAGCACTTACCACAGCACTCTGCTCGCCTCTGCTGGCCTACAGGTGGACACCCTGCCCTATGATGAGCGGCCTCTTCCTATTACTCGAAAGCAGCTGGGGGAAGCATCTGCGGAGCCAGCAGTGAGAGAGGCCGACAGCAGTGATGTCCGGAGACAGGACGTCTCAGGGGAGCCAGAGCCCTTGACAGAGAAGGCCTTGAGAGAAGCCAGTTCTGCCATCGACATCTTGGGCGAAGCCTTGGTAAAAAGGGAAACCAGGGTATACATATGCATGGCACACACGTGTGCTTCTACACACACACATAGAGCACACCAACATAAGGAAAACAGCTACAGATTTGTTTTTGCTTTAATGTGCATATGAATGTCTATGTGTGTGCACGCATGTGTGTGTGTGTGTACCCGCATGTACACATGTACATCCTGCCATTCACATGTGGAAGTCTGGGGTCTTGGTTTCCCATTAGCTCAGCTCTAGCTCTCGTTCTGCAGGGGCTTCCTACTATGAAAGGGTTCTGAGTGCAGGGTGCAGTCTGATGTAACTGTGGCCTGGACAGTCTGCCTCCTGAGGCAAAGCAGCACTACTGTTTCCCGGCAGGTGGCTGGGGCCTATTCCAAGACATGGTCCTGCCGGGAAGACGCACTGCTGGCTTTGTACAAGAAGCTGATGGAGATGCCTGTCGGAACCCAGAAGGAGGACTTGAAAAACATGCTCAGAGCATCCGTCTTTCTCATCAGAAGAGCCACAAAGGACATTGTGACCTCGGTAAGTCCCTCCGCCTGCTGCCTGCCCTGGGTCATTGACACAACCACGACTTAGCTTTCAGTGAGGCCAGGAATGAGGGTTCCCCAGCAAGAGGCGTGTCCTAGTCTCTGGGGAAAGTGGCAGGTGGGAGATGCGTCCTGGCCTGGGCACTACCTCTGCTCTGCATAGCTTCTTCCCCTCAGACCTCAGCAGACTGCAGACCAGCATTCACTCTCCTTGTTTTTCCTGAGATTGAGGAGCTGGCAAATTGCATTCCAAAAAAGAAAAGTTGAGGGCTGGGTGTCTGTCCGGAGTGGTGGGCTGGCATCACATGGTCAGGAGGGTCGAGTGGTGAGGGCCACAGAGAGCAGGGCTCCGGGTGTGGGGCGTGGGTGTTGTACGTGGAAGCTGTTTATAGTATAACATTCATGCTTGTTGATTTCCTGCTTCCTCCTGAACTCTTGCCATTGCAGCTGAGCATTCTGACCCTATTTCCCTCAGGTCTTTCAGGCCTCATTGAAATTGCTGAAAATGATAATTACACAGTTCATCCCCAAGCACAAACTGAGCAAGCTGGAAACAACGCACTGTGTGGACAGAACTGTCCCCCTTTTACTCGCCAGAACCGGAGACTCCTCTGCTCGCCTCCGCGTCATAGCTTTGAATTTCATTCAGGTCTGAACTTCCCCTTCCCCTCGTTGTGGCTGCCTGGCTCTGCCTTGCAGGGTTCTGTACTCCAGAGCCTCACACACCTGCCACCATGCCCCCCTGGTGCTGGAGCGCGTGCTGTCTACACACAGGCTTTTGTTGCTGTTTTGAGACAGTCCATTTTATAATGCTGGCTGAACTTAGCTCACCATGTAGTCCTGTTGGCTCCCCAAGTGCTCATGTTACAGGCATGATTCCACACCCAGCTTATTGGAGATGAAAGTAATGAGTGTGTAAAGCTAGGGGGACCGCTCAGCACTTAAAGGGGTTGCTGACTCCGTTAAGATCCTTTCAACCCACATAAACACCAGGTAGGCATTGCGCTAGCCTGTTATCCCAGCTGTGGATGGTAGAGATAGGTCCATGGAGCAAGCTACCTAGCAAGGCTAGCCATGTTGCAGTCTCTGGGTTTGATTAAGAGACCCTGCCTCAAATAAGGTGGACTAGCTGTGGAGAGAGATTCCTGAGGTCAACCCAGGCGTCCACATGCACCTGCACACCTGCCAGCATGCTTGGCTATGCACACACACCACTCACGTGAACTGGCTGTTGTGGAGGCTCAGTGGGTAAAAGGCACGCCTGCCACCAAGCCTGGCAACCTGAGTTTCGTCCCTGGGTTGGGCCCACGCGGTGAAGAAAGGAAGCCCCGTAAGTTGTCTTCTGACCCACACTCTCCCTCTGGCGTGCTCATGCCCACACACCTGCACAGACGGACGAGTGAAGGGAAACCACCTAGAGGACCAGCTGACAACAAAGGGAAGGGGCCCTGACACAGCTTACGAAGTGCTGTGAAGATACGCGTGGTTTACTGAATCAGCTGACAAACACATAGTTCAGGAAGCTTGTGTGTTTCCTTATTATAAGGCATGGTCTCACGCAGCCCTGGCTCACCTGGAATTTTCTATGTAGCCAAGAGTGGCCTAGAACTAGAGAGGTTGATGCAAGTTTTGTGAGTGTGATCATTCTTTGAAATGTGGAGAATCTCAGCTGGTTTAATTAAGAAACTTACTTTTCAGGGAAAACATATATGGGGGAGGGGGTGACAAGAACAGAAGTGTTGCCAGGTGCTTGTAGCACAGAGCCTGGGCTGGGTGTCACCTGTAAAAAGTGTGCCACCTGTCAGCCCTTGAGAGACAGAGGCAGGAGGATTTCAGTGAGCCTCTGCGCAAATGAAAATGGGTATTCATTTCTTTCCAGCGTGTGGGGTTGGTTTTTGTTTTCCTAAGAGACAGTGTCTGTCCATGTCACCCAGCCCACCCTCCTGGGCACAGGTGTCCCTCTCCCTCAGCCACTGCGGTAGTGTGTCATCACACTCAGCCCAGGTTTAATGCTTTTCTAAGAGTTTGACCATGTAGCCATGCTGCCCTCCACCCTCCACTTACACTTCCCCTGCCTCCGCTTCCCTGTGCCTCTCCGGCTTTCCCTGTTGGTTTCTGGGGGCCTGAAGCTCCGTCACTATGTGAGGTAATCCTGTGCCAAACGTTACGAGGCTGGTCTGCAGAAACAGCTCAGTGAGGAGTGCTTGCCCCTCTTCCTGAGGGCTGCAGTTGAGTTCCCAGAACCTATGTATGCTTTCTCACACTCTCCTGTGACACCAGCTCACACCTACACTCACATGGCATATACACACATACATAGCACACACATGCATACACACATAGTACAAGTGCACTCACAGACACATTCACACATACGTGAAAACGAGCTTTCAAAGTCGCCGGGTTAACCGCTGGTCTCCACCTTTAGGCCCCCTTGTTTCAGGAACCTGCTGTCATAACCTCTGGAGGTCTAAGCCACTTAGTGAGACCCTGTCACCCAGCAATGGAAGCGATAGGTGGGACTTTCACTCTGGTCCAGCAGTTATCATATTACCAGAGAATCATTGACACCCGATGCTAAAATTCTGTCTCAGAGTCTGTCCTCTTTCCAAATTATATACTCAGAAAAAGGTGTTGCTGATGCTGAGAAATACCTAGATCAGAAGCCTTCCAACACATGTCGATCTCTTCTGCTTCAGATCTGTGGTTCTACCCCCTCTCTTAATTGTTTCCAGGAATCCCCCGTTCCTATTCATAATTCTCTTGTGGCCTGTCACTGTCCCTTCACTCCCCTGTTTGTCCCCTTTGCTGTTCAGTGTGACGGTCATGCTAAGCTGCATTGAGTCACCTCCAGCTCCTTACCTGTAATAACTAACAAATTGTGCTACGTTTGTAGGAAATGGCCTTGTTTAAGGAGGTGAAGTCTCTCCAACTCATTCCATCCTACCTGGTGCAGCCGCTGAAGGCCAAGGCTTCTGTCCACCTGGCAATGAGTCAGGCGGGCCTTCTGGCCCGCCTGCTGAGAGACCTAGGCACGGAGAACTCAGGCTTCACCGTGGACAGTGTGATGAAGGTGAGCCAGCCTCGCGTGTGCTGGTGTGTACTGGTGACCCCAGTACCACAGCTGAGGGCAGGGCTGCCTAATCAGTGACTGACCAGTGAACGTGCCGTCTCTCCACTCATTAGTGAGTCATTCTTCTGGGCGTTGAGTGGGTGCTCACCTGTCAAGCACAGAAGCCCAGGTTCAGTCTGCAGCCCGGCATACACCAGGCTTTACATGCCTGTAACCCAGCACCTAGGAGGGAGAGGCAGGAGAGGCAGGAGTTTTAAGAGTATCTTTGGCTGCAGAGTGAGTTTGAGGCCAACCTGGGCTACATAAGATGCTGTCTCAAAAAACCTGAAAAACAAAAAAAAATGATTTGCTTAAGAATACGTCAGAGAGTATAAACCATGTCCACCTTGGTCTCCTGCCTGGATCGCTGCCACACACGTGTTCATGACTGAGCTCCGCTGTCCACGCACAGGACAGGTGCGTGTGGCCCAATCTACAGTGAAACAGAATAAACCAGGGGACATTGATGGCTGCCATCCATTCAGCGCCACCTCAAGATGAAAGGAAAGGAAAAGCGGGGTACTGGGGTGACTGTAGGAGTGGATGAGCAGGGCCTGAATGCAGGGGTGGGGGCTCAAGGGAAAGGTGGACCAGAGTCCCGATGGAAGACTGGACGCAAGTGGGGACCCAGTGTGGGAGCCAGGCGGTGGTGGCCAACAAGTGGGTGTAGGGCCAAGCCCAGGACTGGGGCTTAGGCTGAGCCCTCCAGAAGTGTGGGGGTGGGGGCCCAGAGCCACTGGGAGCCACTGGCCCCCGGCATGACAGTGCCAGGCTCGACCTGGGTGGTGCATTGTGACGTGATTGTGTGAGGGCACCACAGCACAGTTAAAATGAAAGAAAGATACCTGCAGGGGTATCAACCCTCTTAACACTGGGGCCCTTTAATACAGTTCCTCATGCGGTGGTGACCCCAACCATAGCTAACTTTGCTACTGTTATGAATCGTATTGTACATACCTGTTTCCTGATGGTCCTTTGGGGGTCATGCTCCACAAGTTGGGAACCACTGGCATGAGGTGCATCAGCTCAGGAAAGCATGGTCCGAGCGCCTGTGGAACAGAAGCCCCGGCGTGCATGTGGAGGGCGGCGTGGAAGACTCTGTGCTCTCCTACCACTGTGGGTCCCAAGGCCAGGACTCAGGCGTGGGGGAGTTCCTTTACTGGCTAAGCCATCTCACTGGTATTTGGGGGGGGGGGGTTATGTACAATTTCAGTGCTAGGGACAGAACATGTGAGTATGTTAGACCAGTGCTCTTAACACTCACTGCATTGCCAGCACCCTAGTCACAGTGTTAAAACAGCAAACCTCACACACACACACACACACACACACACACACACACACACACACACACACTATCCAAGTGACAGCCTCTGGGCAGCAGCACTTTCCAGCTGCAGGTGGGAGCCTCCAGGCAGAGGCAGAAAACAGCCTGGGAAGATAGACAGGGGCACAGCAGAGTCAGAAAAGACCCACAGAGGTGTTACCCTCCTTGACCTGGACGCTGCGTCCCTTTATATTTGGAGTATTATGGAATATGAAGTGTGTGGGTGGATGTAATTCAAGAGTGCTCCGTAGCACACTAGTGGGGAAAGCAGTGCAGGGCTGGAGTGTGCCGCGCGCACTGTCAGGCACTGCGAGTGCGTGGCTCCCTCTCCGCCTGTGTCCTCTTTGCCTTGTCTTTATTTTGCACATCTTTGGGCACATCCGGGTCGCTTTTAGGCTGGGAGAAGTTAACTCTGCTTAAGTAGCAGAGCTGAGACGCTTTCTCTGCAGTTTGCGCTGAACGCCCTGGAACACAAGGTGTATGAGGTACGAGAGACCGCAGTCAGAATCATCCTGGACATGTACAGGCAGCACCCAGCCCTCACCCTCGAGCACCTTCCTCCAGAAGACAGCAACACACGCAGGAGCCTTCTCTACAAAGCCATTTTTGAGGGGATTGCTAAGATAGATGGCAGGCCAACGGAGGCCGAAGTCAGGGTGAGTTGACCTTCATGAATGGATGGCACTGTAGTCGGTGTTTAAGAGTAGTGTGGAACACAGACCAGCCATGCTGTCTCATACCTGTAACCTCAGCATTGGGAGGCTGAGCTAAGAGGATTGCTGTGGGTACCAGGCAGCTGGACTAGGAAAAGAGAAAGACAGGAATAACTGTGCTACTTGAGACATGGGTGATGGATGAACAGCCAGTTTCTTTCTTAAGGAGCCCATGTGGAGAAGCATGGGCTATAAGAAGCAGGTGCCCCGCCTGGCCGTGCCCTGCCCGTGAGCCAGGACATGTAAGAGCATTGTTTCCCTGTCTGGAAAGAGCAGGGTTAGTTGTCCATGCACAAACCTCTAGTGACCCACTGAAGAATTTACTTTTAGTGCAAGTTACAGGCATATCCCAGTTTAGATGCTATAATTTGTCTCCCAATGTCTGAAGCTATTCCCAGAAAGTTCTTCTAATGTAAGAAAAAATTTTGACTAGGCCCAGAAAAGAGCTGCCACAAAAGAAGCAGAAAAGGAGAAGAAACAGGAGATGGAGGCTCTGCAGGGCCAGTTGGCCGCACTGAGGGAGAGCCAGGCTGGAGCCCAGGTCAGAGTGCCAGCAGCCTTCCGCCTGCATGTGGGCTGCAGGGGCGATCGGAGCACGCGGGGTCTTTACTTTCTACAATTCTGGTTGGCTGGGGGCACAAGTAAAAGCGGGCCTGCACCAGGCCCTTGGTGTCCATGTGGGTGAGTGGCCAGCTCCATTGCTGCTGTGAGACTTGGGGGGGCCTCCTGCCTGCCCACCCCCAAGATGGGTCTGGGGTCTCTACCACCAAACTCATGACCTGAGTTCAGACCATGGACTCACAGGATAGAAGGAGCTGACTCCATAAAGTGATCCTCTAACCTCTAAACCTGCATTGCAGTCTGCCTGTGCAGTCAGGCATGTGCATGCACGCGCGCACACGCACACACACACACACACACACACACACACACACACACACACACACACACATACACACACACAAGCCCACAAATTCAAACCATGTTTACAGTGTAAGAGGGCAGAGGTGTTAAGGAGGTCCACAGCCCCAGACCAAAGTTCAGTCTTGCAAGGCACACTTGGAGCCTACCTCCTATGGCCCCAGCTACCACACAAGCTCCAAGGATGCTGTGAGGTGGGCAGAGGCCGGTATGCTGCTCTGTACACAAGCGGGGGGGGGGGGACAAGCAGAGCAGGGAGAACACATCTACAGTGTCTTTGCCCAAGAAGGGCTGACGGTCTCAGACCTTCCCTCCAAAGGCCAATGTGAGAGAGAAGTAAGGATGGGAGAAAACAGGGAGGCTGGAGCTGGTCACGGCCCCCCCTGGCAGACTGCGATGCCTCCTGTACCATTGTGGCATGACAGTAGCCGCCAGCGGAGTGCAGCCCACGCTGAGTATTTTACCTACTAGCTTACCAGCGTGGCGAGCTAGAGGCTCTCTCCAGGTCACAAGCTAGCTAAGCACATGGCCTGTGTTGGTGGGGCTGGTGGTCACTTGGCACATAGGAATGGCAGTCACCTGGGGAGGAGATCGTAGCCTTGCTCTGTGTGTGTCTGGATCAGTGGAGCTAAGGGGCTTAAAGAGAACAGGAGGAAATGCTGGAGTTGTGTTGTTGTTGCTTTTAACCTGGAGACTCACAGTGTAGCTCAGGCTGCCCTAGAATGCATTCATTCACTAGCCCAGGCTGGCCTCAGATTTATGACCCTCTTGTCTCTGCTTAACAAATGCCAACTTCACCGCCAGGGTTGGCTGACATGAAAAGATTGCTGAAGAGCTTGTCGTAGTTGCGTGGAGCTGAGTACCTGTAGTTACAGCACTGAAGAAGCTGAGGCAGGAGGATTGAGGCCAGCTTGGGCTTCATAGAAGAGATTGTCACAGAAGTAGGTAGGTAGGTAGGTAGGTAGGTAGATAGATAGATAGATAGATAGATAGATAGATAGATAGATAGATAGATAGATGGATGACAGGTAGGTAGATAGGTAGATAGGTAGATAGATGACAGATAGGTAGTCATGAATGAATGAACGAACAAATGAATAAATAAATAAGAAAAACCATGAATTCTGTTCTTCTTTGATAGAAATCTAGGCATGCACTTTGAGGATAGTGCATGCTGGGTAGACTGCAGCTGATAGCCTCAGTTTGCTCCTGACCATTTCTCTTTGTGTCTTAGGAGGAGGAGGACGCTGTGAAGCTGAAGAATCAAGGTGAGCAGATTGCAGTCAGGGCAACTGGACCTGAAATCCTGTCCTTTGCCGAGTGTGGTGACACACACCTTTAATCCAGGCACTTAGGGACCAGTGGATCCCCTGTGAATCTGAGCTCAGCGGGGCTGCAGAGTGGGACTATGTCAAAACAGCATGAAACCACTTCCTTTAGCAGACCTGGTGTCACACGTGTGAGCCTAGTGAGTGGCAGATGAGGCAGGAGGGTGGCGAGCGTCTTAGTTACTTTTCTGTTGTTGTGACGTCATAACCAAGGCACCTTACGGAAGAAAATGTTTGTTTGGGGCTTTCCGTTTCAGAGGGTGAACCCACGACTGTCGTGGCAGGAGCATGGCAGCCATGGTGCTGAAGCAGTCGCTCAGAGCTCCTATCTGATCCACAGGCACAAGACAGGGAGAGAGATGGATGCTGGGAGTGGCATGGGCTTTTGCCCAGGTGACACTCCCCCTCCAACAAGGCCACACCTCCAAATCCTTCCCAAACAGTTCCACCCACTGGGGCCCAGTGTTCCAGCATGAGCCTGGAGTGGGGTGGGGCCTCCCTGCAGCAAGCTTGAGGCCACCCCGAGCACGGAGCCACAAACCGGGGCTGCAGCCGTAGCTCGGGGCCGCAGTGCTTGCCCGGGGTGCGCAAGGCCCCGACTTGGCTCCCAGCACTGAAGAAAGGAAACTGCTGCTCTTGCTCTGCAGCCCTCACTGTGTGCAGGGCACCTCACCCCTGGGTTCATCATAAACTGTGCCTTTTCGTCTCCTCAGACCCTCAAGAAAGGAAAGCTGCCCTGCCTGACTCTCCGGAAATCCCAGATAACCACTATTTGGATAAGTGAGTGGCGCTCTGTGTGTGTGTGTGTGTGTGTGTGTGTGTGTGTGTGTGTGTGTGTGTGTGTGTGTGTGTTGCATGGGGGCTTGGGGCATGGAGGGCATTCATCTCCTCCTGGCTTTCTGTGACTCTAAGTCTCTGGACTCCTCTTCCTGATTCCAAAGCCTGGAAACTGCCCTGAGCCAGTTCACACTGCTTTGGGCCGGCCACAGCCACAGCCCCATCTTTGCCCCACATCAGTTGCCCTGGTCATCCTGTCCAGGGGCGGGTCCAGTCTGCAAGGACTGTGGGCTGTCCTCTGCCTCTCGTCTGACTTGTGCCATCTGCTTGGTGAGGCCCTTTCTCCAGGCGTTATGCGAGAACCCTGAGCCCTGCTGACTTTCCCTCAGAGCACCAGGCGTTTAGGACAGAGGGTCTGGGGTCTAAGGAGTCCTGAGTCTAATGCAGTGGCCAGAGCGTGGTCTTCACCTGCAGCTTTTCTGTTTCATTGTAGTCTGTGCATCTTTTGTGGGGAGAGAAACAAGTCCTTCACAGAAGAGGGCCTGGACCTCCACTACTGGAAACACTGCCTCATGCTGGCGAGATGTGACCACTGCAGACAGGTCAGGTGCTGGGCAGGGGCCATGGGCACTCAGGCGGCCGCTGCAGGCAGGTCGGGTGCTGGGCAGGGGCCATGGGCACTCAGGCGGCCGCTGCAGGCAGTTCGGGTGCTGGGCAGGGGCCATGGACACTCAGGCGGCCGCTGCAGGCAGGTCAGCTGCTGGGCACTGGGGCATCCAGGCTTTGAGAAAAAGACCAAAGTGTGGGTGGCCCAGATCTTTGACACTTCAGAGGGAAGTCAAGAGGAGAGCAGAGAATTCGATGCTGTGGCCCAGAGTGACTGGCCCTGTCAGCCACAGTCTCACCACCCACAACTCAGCCTATCCCCGGCATTTACAGCCTCTGTTGCAAGTCCTACTGCTTGGACCCATGTGCTCCTGGGTCAGCATTGCCTGCTGCCATGTCTGTGCTTTGCAGAGGCGTGACTGAGTCACACCCTTTACTGCTTCCGTTTGGGACTGCTGGGGATAGCTTTGCTGCTGGCAGTCTCATGTTGCATTAAAGAAACTTCCATTGTCCCCAGCTAAGACAAAAATTAGGATCCTCTAAGTCTGACTTAGCAGTTGATAGCTACCTGTGGCTAACTCTTGAACAGTTGTGTCACTGGAAGTGTTCCCACTCCCCCTGTCACAGTCACACGTCCTCTTACTGTCTACTGGGCTGTACCACAAGACCATGTGTGGCTGGGGTAGGACCAGGGACAGTGAGTGGAACTTCAGGGGATGGTAACAGCCCTGTGACTGTCACCCAGACTTACTGATCATGAGGGTGACTTGCATGTCACTGTTATAACTGTGGGGACAGGGGACATGGCTGCACTACAGCGCCACCTCCTCCTCCTCCGGTGCTCGACTTCTTCCTGCCCTGTCCTGCTGTGTCCCCTGAGCCCTGTGGGGTGATAGATTCATCCTTCAGTGTGTAATTGAGCATTGGGTTACATGCTGATAGGGGAAACCGAAACCAAAGATGTACACCAACACCGCATAAGTGAAGAAACTATTGACAGAGGCCCAGGCACAGGGACACAGCGCTCGGTCAGGGCTGGATGAAGCCAGTGGCAGTGCTGGCCCACAGACTGTGTCTTCTGGGCAGTTGAACGTCCCTCTTTGGTCCCTTGGGTGGCCAGCAGACTCTGGGACAAGGTTGAAGAGTAAAGACAGTACTTTTCCACTTCACAAGGCTCAAAGAGAGTAGAGGAAAGTGAGGAACCATTTTTGAGTTGGCAGCCACCTTAAGTGTGTCCTTGTGCACACCACAGTAGCAGACATGGATCCTCAGCACTTAGACCCTGTCGGGTTCTCTGAAGTAACTGGCACTCATTACAGACCACCGCTCACACTAGCAGTAATCTAGGGACAGAAACACAAACGCTCAGAGCACAGTATGGCAGATAAACAATTTGAGAGAAGAGTAGCAGGAGCCTCCCCACTGGGACCCATGATCCCATCACTGTGGGTCCTTGTCCCAGCTCACCTAAGTTCTCTGCTGCAGAGTGGGCCTTAACCCTGTCAGAAAACGGTTGGTTGTGCTGTAGAACTCTTGCTGCTGTTGGACCAGCAGGACCTGGCACGTTGTTGCGTAGCAGGCAGAGTTCATGCTGTGTAGGACCGTTTATGATCGTCCTCCCCAGGAGCCTGCATTAAAGCCAGCCAGAGTAAAGGTCCTAGCTGAATTGATTCTTCCATGTTTTTCTATTACAGCATGTGGTGTCATTAGCAGTAGGGACTTAGCAGATGCTTCTGGCATGCAGCCAACAGTGTGTATGGTGTGGGTGGCCTAAAGAGGCCTCCTGGTCAACAACAGATTGTAGGGAGGTAGCACTCTGAGCAATGAGGTTTTCCTCCAGTAGCCTTGTGGTTCCTGAGATAGGATGCCTTCTGCTTTTAAACCCTCTACCTGCTTATTTGGCTGTTGTCGGAATGCTTTTCTAGGTCTTCTAGAAGGATATAATGAGACTTTTGCAGAGTAGACAGTTTTCAGAAGGCCTCTGGGAAAGAACCTGGGGTGGTTTCCGCCCGTGAACTTTCATTCCTGCACAGCAGTGTGCAGAGGATTAGCAGCCCCTCCTTGACTTCCATCCTGCAGAGGCTCGTGGGCATGGTCTGATCCTCCATCTCCAGCAAGCGGCCAGGTGACGTGCACAGTGGGCTGCTCCCCGTCCTGCCCCTGTGTGCTGCATGAAGGCATGCATGTGCTACATGCTCTGATGGAGTGCCGTCTTCAGGGCCTCCTATAAAGAGGCCTGCCGCCCTGTGCCACACGAGGACAGGCACACTGAGACTCCTCTGCAAATGACAAATGATCCACCCTTACATGGCTCAGCCTCAGTTGCAGACGCTCTTTGTTACACATAACAAGCAATGCCGCTGCTTCTGCAGGACTCTTTCTGCTTCCGTCCTGACCACTGCCAGGCTCTATTTTGCTGTACAGGACATCTATTCACCCCTGATAGGACCAACAAAACAGACACAGCTCTACCCAGCATGGTGAGCCAGTGCATTTCCTGGAGCTTCTCCTGGCAGCTCAGGGTACAGCTCACAAAAGCAATACCAGTGGAGTGAGTGTCGTCCTCAGTTAACCTCCCACTTCCAACAGACTGCTACAGGGCCTCCTCAGCATGGCGCGCAGCTAAGGAGCAGGAGCGGGAATGGTGGTGGGGTCTCAGGAGACGGCTGCAGCTTCATCCATCACCGTGCATCAGACTACTGGTGTATTGTTTTGTATAATTTCATTGCCATAACTATGGGTTCATGTGGTGATATATAACTTATGACTTGTTAAAGCTTAAGAGGATTCAGAAATCAAAGTCAGCCACAAGACATAGAAGCCAGGCACACACCTTTAATCCCAGCACCCAGAAACTAGGAGGTGGTGGCACACACCTTTAATCCTTGGACTTATTATTAAGAGGCAGACAGATCTCAGTGAGTCCAAGGCCACCCAGATCTACACAAGATTGATCCAGTCCTAAAGAGAAATGGCTCACACAAAGATGATGTCAGCACCTGGGATCGCACGCCTTTAATCCCAGCACTAGGGAGGTTTGTATGACAGGAGCAAGGTAAGTGTCAGTCATTAGTTCTCCAGCCACACCGAGGATAGGAAGGCATTCATTCTCCATCAGAGACATTCAGTCTCAGGATTCTCCAGCCACTCTGAGAGGCAGCAGGGTCAGCCCGATCAGCCTGAGGTAGTGGTAAGAGCTAGTGGCTGGCGACTTTGCTTTTCTGACCTTCAGCTTAAAAGTTTGAACCCCATTATCAATCTCTGGATTGTTTCTTTGTGATCTCTGCTCAGCAATGGCCATGATTGAGTTTAATCATGGAGTATTGAATGACCCACAGCACTGGGCCGCATGTCTGGCCTGATCCTATTGGACAGGCTTTTTCTACTCAACTAGTACCCAGAGGTATTACAGAGTCCTGTCTACCTTACAGCTCACAACAGTGACAGAGAACGCCTCTGTTCTCCATGCTACATGCTGCCTGTGGCTGCATGTGGTGGGCACCCTTTCTCCACTGGCCATTGGCCATCTTTGCTAGATGCCTCTCCGTTGTCAACTCCTACATCTGGATGTAGCCGTCTATCCATTAGACACATGGGCCTGTCTTCTCTCTGCCTTTTCATTGTCTCCGCATGTCTTTTGAATGGAAGTCTATAGTTTTTTTGGGCCACCAGTTCACAAATAATAATGCAGAGACATTATTAATTATGACAGCTTAGTCATTAGCTTGTCGCACTAGGTCTTACAACTTAATAATCCGTATTTTTGTTAAGCTACATTCTACCACATGGCTTTTACCCTCTCACATTCTGTGTCCAACTTAGTCCACATCTCAATGGTGTCTCCCGCACACCTCCATTATCTCCTCTTCCTCTCTTTGTCCGGAAGTCCCGCCTACACCTCTCAGCCATTGGCTGGTTAGCTTTTTATTACATCAGTCACAGCAATACATCTTCATGGTGTACAAATATCCCACAGTATTTCCCATTTTTATCTAAATAAAAAGGAAAGATTTTAACTCCAACACAGTTAAATATAAAGAATTATATTTACAATATCCAGTCTATTTGTATTTGGCAAATGTTATTATCTATTTTATCTTGATGAATCCAATATTCTGTACCTAAACTTTTATTTTGTTACTTTATTTATTTATTTTTTGTTTTGTTTTCCAAGACAGGGTTTCTCTGTGTAGCTTTGGAGCCTGTCCTGGAACATGCTTTGAGAACCAGGCTGGCCTCAAACTCACAGAGATCTGCCTGCCTCTGTCTCCCAAGTGCTGGGATTTAAGGCGTGCATCACCACTATCCAACCTTAAACTATTTTTTATCATAACTTTGTATTACCATCCTAAAAATATCATTTTAGACCTTAAAACATTTTCTTTGATAAGCAACGTAAGTTTTTATGTCTCACGACCTTTATAAACTTTACATCTCTTATATGAGTTTTTTTGGTAACACAGAAAACTATAACTACAACTATCTCATCAGAGACCCCATCAGAGACCCAAGAAGGCTATAATAATTACCTCAGTAACAGGAAGTACAGAGCAAGCAACTTCCACAAGTGTAGAAATGACAGAAACAGCTGGCTGCCTAGACAGTCAGCAGAGGTTCCTCTGCAATGTTGGGGCGTCCATCTTTGGCCTACACGCCTAGAACATCTGACAGACTTCTCTGTGAAGCCGGATTTTGAAAGACTGTTCTTCCTTGTCTTGACAAAGTTCAGCAGTCACTTTCTTTTGTGTCCCGCTTGTCCAGTTTGGACATTGCACTGTCAGCAGTCAAGACAAGGGCAGAGCTTGCCAATGGCTAGCTTTACTCCAGTGAAAGCAAACTCCTTGTGGAGGTTCTTTGATGCCCATCATCTTCTTTTTGAAGTAAATTGGTGCTGCTAGAGCAGACGTGTCTCTCTGTCATAAAAAGTTTTATGTTATTGAAGCATCTTAAATGATATATCCTATAGGTCTTTGAAGTGTTTGAAAACCATCTACTTAAAATATATCTCTGTTTGACCTTGAAAAATATCTAACATGACCACAAATTCCATTGTGGTAGATGACTACTAGCCTACAATTCTTAATTATCTTAAGCAGCTTAACAGTTTGTAATAATACCCTTTAAGGACTAGAACTTTACATTACATTTTAAAATGAGTTGCATAGGTACAATACCTTAAACAAGAGTAGAAACAGATATACAGCATGTTAAAAAAAAATTAAGTTTGTATCACTATACAAAAGCCCTTAGCAATGTAAAATATTTAAGACTGGTAGTTGCTCTTTTAGTTTAAAAGGCGATTCAGTAATCTACCCTTTTGTCCTCATTTCTGTATCCCCTTTCCTTTTCAGAATGAGATCTCTGAACATAATCTCCTTTGCTCAACATTTTTCCTGAACACAACCAGTAACGGGTTGTAACCAATTCCCCTAACAATGACAAACATCCATAATCTATTGAAAGAACAAAAAGCATCCACCCCACCTCTTGGGAATGTGGGCATGGTGTTTTCTAGACTATCTCCTGTTGTCTGAGAGTGACAGTATCTTTAGGGGATCCTGCAAAAATTGAGACAATGGCCAAGTCCTGGGAGAGCTAGCTGTATTATTATTTTGTTTGTTTGTTTTAGTCTTTGTGATGGGAAAGTGTAGAGCTTATCTGAAGTCTGGCTGGAGTAGTCTGTGAGGCTGGACCAGCTCAGCCAGCAGCAGCTGGATCACCTAGACTACTTGTCCTCATTGGTGTGTGATCCTTTTTTTCTGAAAACTCAGAAACTTTTAAAGATGATAGATAGATGATAGATAGATGATAGATAGATAGATAGATAGATAGATAGATAGATAGATAGATAGATAGATAGAAATATATAGATATGTCAACACAAGTACGGGGTACAGCATGCACAGGTCAACTGAAGATAATTTTTGTTCTATGTTTGAGCAGGTAAAAGTCATCTGTCAGCTTCATAAGTCTGTTTGGAGTGTATAGCAATAAGTCATGAGCCAACAAGAACTGTCATGTCTCATCAGTCTCAGCTGTTCCCATCCAAAGGGATCAGTGTACGCATGGCCTGTCCTGTAGTCTTCCCTGGACTCCTCCCTCACATCTGCAGCCAAGGTCGTCCGGAGGTCTCTCCTAGTCAAATCTGATCTTTATTCATTTTTAAGGAATCCATAGCTTTTTATTCTCTGTGGAAACAAAAGCACAGCCTCTCCCCAATTCTGTGTGTCTGACTTGTTCTGTTTCTCAGTGGTGTCTCCTGCACACCTCAGTTAGTTATCTCCTCTTCCTCTCTCTATGGAAGTCCCGCCTACACCTCCTCCTTAGCTATTGGCCTTTGAGCTTTTTATTACACCACACACAGCAACACCATCTCCACACAGTGTATAAATGTCCCACAACAGAAGTTTTCAGTTGGGGCTGTCCCCCTACCAATCCTGCCTGGGTCTCCTGCCCTGGTCACCTTCTGCCGCTCTGCACCTCCCTCTGCAGATGAGGATGACAAGAGGGGGAGTGTTCTGTGTAAGAGGGCAGGTCCTGCCCTTCGGACACGCATTCCCCTACCTGGCAGCACAGATTCTGAAAGCCCCGGGTGCACCTGCCCTCTGCCCTCTGCCCTCTGCCCTCTGCCCTCTGCAGTGTATGGTCCCATGGACGCCTATGTGGAAGGTATTCTGACCAAGTATTAGTTGGGTGGGACAACACTCTTTGTGTACATTCTCAGAAATACAGGGGGCCAGAGTTTGGTTCCACAGCCACATCGTACACTCAATCGACTGTAGTCCCACCGCTACCATGGCCTCTGTGGCACCAAGGTGACAGGAGAAGGACACAGGGTCTCTACAAAGTGTGTGACTACAGACACTGTGGGTTAATATACCAAAGGACCCAGAACAGCTGCCCTGGCCCCGGGGGTCTGCCCTGCCCCACAGAGGTCACACTGCTCTGTCTCTCGGCACAGGTGGTTGAGATATCCAGCCTGACAGAACATCTGCTGACAGAGTGTGACAAACGGGATGAGTTTGGGAAGTGTCATCGCTGCAGCGAGGCTGTTTCCAAGGAGGAGCTTCCCAGGCACGTCAAAGCCAAGGAGTGCAACCGTGAGTGTCGCCCTGGGCATGGTCCAGCTGCTGCTGAGGGTCAGGCATGGGTGCTGAGGGATTGGATGTGCCCTTCCTCTCCCTGAGGGTGCATCCAAGTAACCCAGTCTTCTTTATTGAAATCGTTTCAGCTGCCAAATCGGAGAAGGTGGCAAACCGATGTCCTCTGTGTCATGAGAACTTTGCCCCTGGAGAAGAGGTAAGGGAGCCGGCCCTGAGATGGGAGCTACCCAGAAGCGCCGAACGCACTCTTAGGACGAAGGTTTTGCGTCGGTGCCTCCTGACCTCCTGACAGCAGAGGCTCAGCACCCATGGTTTCAGACTCCCTGGTCATGTCTTTCATGGGTCCAGGCCTCCCTGGCATCACGGCAGATCTGTAGCCTCTAGCCATTTGGAGTAACAAAATGTGCCCATGGCGGTTGATAGTTCTATTCCTCCTCAGTGCCGTGCTCCCCTCCTGTCCTGAGTAAGTAGCGTGGTGACACTGGCAGCTTTTTGGCAGGTCCTTTGCCGCTGGTGTTTGGGTGTGTGTGCAGAGCCTGAGGTGTCCATGAGTCTACCCCGTTTCTGGCTGTGTGCACAGTACAGTGCGGGTACCCTCCAGGCCAGGAAGCTCTACTCTGTCCCCCAAGATGCCATAGAATCCAGTATTCTGTCCTGTCACCTTTCTTCATCACCAGTATTGTGTGACAAGACTTTGCCTGGGGAGACACAACACACATCTAATCATACCAGCGAAGGAGCCCCCTACAGTACAGATACCAGCAACTCCAAGTTGGTGAAGCCTGAGCTGTACCGGGGTAACTTATGAGGAGTATGCATGGGGGTTAGTTACAGGGGAAGAATGTTGCATTTCCAAAGCTCACCCCAGCATGAGTGACGGTTCTGGAGCTGGGAACCTGCAGCTCACTGCACAGCCTGCAGGCAGAGTTGGAGAGTGTCCTTTCCAAGTGACTCTGGTCTAACCCTCTCCCAAGCAGCTCAGCTGGTCTCTGCTTCTTCCAGAGCCTTGGGTCTTCTTTGCAGCTTGGCTTGCATTCTCTGGCAGGGCGGGGCCCAGTGAAACTGGTCAGTTTCAGGGACTTCCTGAAGCTATTCTGTGCTCCCTTCCTGCATAAGGGGTTTCCCCACAGCATATAATGTTCAGTCTTGAAGAAAACGTACACAGCACTAGGCGGCTTTCGGGATGACAAGCCAGCTCACTAGTCTCTAGGTGGCAGCCTGTCTGCTTTTAGTGTCTTGCTAAACTCCTAGTCAGAGCCATGGCCGTCCCTGCCCTATGGGTGATCACTGTGAACAACGAGGGTCCCTTGGCCTGGTCTCCTGAGGCTTTGGAGCTGACTCACGGCCATAAGTAGTATCTTCCTGTCTGGAAGGTTCTGCCCAGACCAGGAATTGCCTGTCCCACTGAGGTGTGCGGCCCTCTGGGCTGGCCTCGGTGCTAAGGGCAGGGAGACTCGGCATAGCCAAGCCACAGTGGACAGAGCTGGGACACCCACAGCCAGCCAGTGCACCTTCCTCACCTTGTCCTTCTGGAGCCCCGCATGCCCTCCCCCCAGTTCTGTAGCCTCCCTGACCTCAAAGGCCCTGAAGACACAGAATTGGTCTCTGCCCTAGGACAGCCCGACAACACTGGAGTCAGTGGAGGGCGTAGCTCCTCCAGCCTGATGCCACCAAAGACGTTTGGGGGCACTGAGTTTTATAGATGGTTTCCCCGAGACTGTAAATAAGGCGTGTTCTAAGAACTGTGTCCTGGCTGGGGCTGCTGTCCTTGTAAGAGGACTTGTTCACACCTGCACATCCACAGACTCTGCAACCCACTCCCTGTTCTGGCTGTCTGTGCTGTGTAGCACACTCCCTACTTAGTCCTGTGTGACAACACCCTCTTACCACCTCGTCGTTCCCCTGAGCCTGGGCAGCTCCACTGGCTGCTCGTTCATTACTTCCCGGGCTTCCATGGCGCTGCTAGCTAACCTCCGTGTGCACCTGCAGCTCATGGGGTAAGGGCCCGCTGCCCGTGCCTGCAGCTCATCCAGAAATAAGTCCTCATGACTACAAGACTCAGGTTCCAGTCATCCAGGGTAGAGTGTGAAATGCAGGCTCAGCCTGTAAGACTTAGGGGCTGAGGCCGAAGCAGGGCAGGGAGCCGAGCCTCCCGCTGGCTAGCATCTCGTCCCCATTATGAACAATGAGTTACCTGCTTTGGCAGCACCCCAAGTCCCTTTGGCGCCACCAGGCTAACGTGCTGTGCCTCCCCTTCGTTGCAGGCATGGAAGGCTCATCTGATGGGCCCTGCTGGCTGCACAATGAACCTGCGTAAGACACACGTTCTCTGCAAGGCCACAGCCCCGCAGCAAGGTGAGGTGTAAGACCCTGTGGGGCTCCTGTGTTCCACTGCAGCTCAGGTGAAAAGCGCCCTGAGCTTCCTTTCCATGTGCACCAGGCCATGGCTGCTCCTCACTCAGGCCTCCTAGCAGCCGCCCCTGGGCTCTTCCTGTGTAACTCACAAGCCCACCATCCAAGGCGTCATCTCAGAAAATGTCTGTTGCTAAGAGATGCCTCAGGCCAAAAGACCTTTGGATACAGTAACACTGTGTGATGAGGCGTGACCTGTCCTGAGGATGTAGCTCTGTGTTTCAGTGGTTACATACAAGAAAGATCCTTCACTCCTTTCGTGGTTCAGCGGAAACCAGCGCCCTATGTCGCTGCTCAGGCTGCACCAGGGGCAATGCCCAGGGCTCCTCTTTATCCAGCCTCTTAGAAATGCGTGGCATAGGTCCATGGCTGCTGAGTCACTGGACTGATGGCCTTCTGTGCCATGCATCCTTAGTCTTCCTCTCACTGCCATGTGGGTGTCTCTATGCCAGCGTGGTCGCTCCCAGCCATTCTCACTGTCACTATGGGGTCTGCAGCCACCTGTGAATAAGAACTCCTCTTTTCATGTGGTTCTGTGTCCTGTGCATCTGTCTCCACTGCAGGGAAGGGCCCAGCAGCATCGAAGTCAGGCACCTCAGGACCCAAGGCTGGAAGCAAGATCCCCACCCCAAAGGGGGGCCTGAGTAAGAGCTCCGGCAGGACATACACGAGACGGTGACAGTTACCACTTCTGTCTCTGCCAGGGGCTGTGCAAGTGTCCCCATTCTAAGCCATGTGTATTGACGTAGTGATGCAGGGTTATGTACCTGCTGTCCCTTGGCCTCTTGTGTGAGTGTCTGCTCTCACAGGAACAGAGTGTATGGATTTGACCAAAGAACCCTTCCTGAGCTAGGCCCCACAGTGCTGGGCCCTTGTGCTCAGGCAAGAAGTACCTCTCACTCAGGAAGCCAGCAAGGGCAGCACCACTTTCCTTACTACTGAGATGTTCCCCAGACTTTGAGCTCACTGGTGTCTGTCGCACATGGTAGACTTTGCACAGGGCTGAACCTGATGTGCTATCTCTCATGGGCCTGTCTGGTAGGGTGTCACACCATAGACAGCAACAAGCAATAAAGGAATGCGAGCAGAAGACAGGCATCCTAACAACAGGCCCCTCCAACACTCTGCCCCATGCTCCTCGTGCACACCTATCCCCGTCACCCCACTGGCAGCCCTGCCTTGACGCCTTCCCTCTGCTGCGGAGTTGTAAGTGGGTTTTGGATGATGTCCCCCAGGTTACCATATTCTCACCTGACCGTAGCCCCCCTGCAAGCCTGTTTCCTGTATTTCACAAATGAGCACCTCCCATGTTTGCCTAACCCACACAGACAAGTCCCACATACCATGCTGGCCCAGAGCCTCCAATTCAGGTGTGTGACGTCCTGTGGTGTGAGTGACCCCACTTTTCCAAATCGTCCCTAGTGTGTCACTCTCAAGTGCTTCACTGAACAGTGGCAGACCTCAGGAGACAGGCGTCAGCATCCTCAACCCGCCTTCTTCCCAGGAGCTCCAGTCAGACGAGCATCTATGGGAAGGACGAGTCCATCTGAAACGCCTGTCACCGTTGCCACCAACGGCTGAAGGGTGGCCCACTGAGGCCCTGCACTGTGCCTGCTTCCTAAGGTTTTCCTCATGCCCCTTTGAAATGTCTAGGACTGGGGAAATGAGTGCTATACAATTAGGACATGTTTCTTTAAAATTTCCAACCATGTAAAACAGAATCCATAAAACTGTATGGGTGACTGAGCAGCCAGCACGCTGGGTAGTGAGCCCCGTGAACTCACCCCTGCTTTTGGCAAACAGCACCTAGTGTTCTTGGCTCAGTATCAAGTGTGACAGGATCTGTTGAAAGGAAGGTCCTGACAGAGGCCGTTAGTGTGGAGAGAGCACGAAATGACTAAGAAGGCCAGGCACAGGTCCCAGAGGGTGACACGGCAGACATTGCCTCCTAGCCATCTCAGTGTGGTGACAATGGAAAGGTAACCTCAGGACTTAAGAAACAGATCCCTGCCATGCTCTCTTTCTATTGTAACTTTAAGGTATTGGTAAAAATCCTTCCTCCTTAGCCTGGCTCACACCTGTACTCCTGGCACTTGCGAGGCCAGAGTCAGAAGCCCATCGCAAATTCAAGGGGAGCCCAGGCTCCAGAGTGAGGCTGTGGCTCAAGATTAAACAAAAGTAAAAAGGAATCCTGCATTTTTAGCCCCCATGTTTGCCTGTTACAGAATCATGAGTTTGCAGAGGTAACTGGCAATATTGCCAGCCACAAAGCTCCACACCACTGTGCTTGATTCAGGGAAGGAGCTAAGAAACCCTGCCATTCATAATATCAAATGTGGAACACTCCTCAAGCTTCACGTACGATACATTATGGATATTTAATATTTATTTATATTATTTTTCATAAAAAATATTCTATTAAATCTAATTTAAGAGAATTGTGTCATATCTGATACTAGAATACATTGTAAATACCTTTAATGGAAATTTGCAACTTTTTAATGTTTTAACATAGTTTTTCTATTTGTCTTTATTTCAGATGCCAGAAGTATAAAATAATATATTTTTATTGTTATTGTTTTAGGATTTATGTGCTAATTTGCCTTGAGTACATTAATACAGTAAAAAGATCATTCAGTGTTTTGTCACTTTTAAGATTTTATGTACACATTTCATTTGTTTTTTATTGTATTTATTCCTTTTATGTGTGAATATTTTGTGTACATGCATGTTTGTGTACCATATGTGTGCCAGTTCCCCATGGAGGTCAGGAATGAGTACCAGATCCTCTGGAACGGGGGTCATGGTTGTGAGCCACCTTATGAGTCCTGGGAATTGAACACAGGCCCACTACAAGAGCGGTCAGTGCTCTCAGCCACCAAGCCACCTCCACCTAGTTTTCATTTTGATCCAGGTCTCACTATGCAGCCCTGGCTGGCTTAGAGCTCACGGTGTAGACCAGGCTGACCTTGAACTCAGACATCCACACAGCTCTGCCTCCCGAGTGCTGGCATTAAAGGTGTGCACCACTGTGCCCAGCTCAGAGTTGTGATTCAAGAGCAAGCAATTGTGGGGCTGGAAAGATGGCTCCGCCCTGAATGTTTGCTGAGGAAAGAAGCTTGGGAGAGCTTAGTCTCAAAGATGCGGTTGAGAATGAGTTTACTATCAACATGCAGAACAGAGAAAGTCAGAGTCCTGGGGTTTCCCCAGCTTCGTGGAAGGGGTGCACTTCAGTCCTGTCAGAATGGTTATTTTCCTGTCAAGAGGCGGAAAGATGCTGAGCTGTGCGGAGAACACCCTGAAGAATAGACTTCTCAAGGACAGGCCCAGCATTTCACTCGCTGTGTGCCCGCTGCTTCCTGGTTCAGCTGCCACAGATGAATTTTGCAGGCCTGGAATACAAAACCAAACAAACACAGGCCTCATCTTGAGGGGTGCATTTCTGTTTTTGTTTGTTTTTAAGTTGGTCTCATTGTAACTGACCTCATCCTCACAATTAGCTGGAGATGACCTTGAACTTCTGATCTTCCTGCCTCGCCTTCTCCTGCTGCCATTATAAGCCTGCACTACCATCCCCACAGCAAGGATTCCCAGCTGCACATTTTGAGAGTCTGGCAGTGGCAACACCCTCACCTATTTTGAACGAGGTTCCTGGGCCCTTTCCATGAGTCCTTAAGAGCTGCCTCTATGGTCAGTCCAGTTAAAGGGCCATGGTCTGCAAGGATGTGCTCTCCCAGGCCACTGAGACGGTTTGGATGAAAATGACATGGAAGTGTGGCCTTGTTAGGGGAAGTGTGTCACTGGGAGTTTCAGAAGCTCAAGCCTGGGCCAGTGTCACTCTCTTCCTATGCCTGCAGATCGGGATGTAGAACTCGCAGCTACTCCAACACCATTTCCCACTGGCACAGCGCCATGCTTCCTGCCATGATGATAATGTACTAAACCTGAACCTGTAAGCCATGCCCAATTAAATGTTTTCCTTTACAAGATTTTCATGGTCATGGTGTCTCTTCACAGCAATAGGAACAAGAAGCTAGCACCAGGGACTACATACAGTATTGCTGTGAAAGGCTTGACCACAGTTCTGTTTGGGAGAACGTTGTTTTATCTTTGACACAATGGCTGTGCCTCAATCTGCTGCTATTTCAGCCAGCAATTACAATTCCACAGTTACCTGCAGCCTGATGGGAATTCTGTTCCCACAGGCACCAGCTCTGTTGCTGCTGCTAAATGTAGCTTTAACTAAATCACCATTGTTCTATTCATAAATAAGACTCGAGATTCAAAGGCTGGGCTGGAAATCTGCTAGCTCAGAGAAGTTGAGTAGCTAGCCTTCTCTCCTTGTTGGCTTCTCCCAAAAAAAAAAAAAAAAAAAAACAAAAAACCTCCTTCCACTCCTACAAAACAAACAGACAAAAAGCAACTGCACTCAAAAATTCCCCACCCTACTATTTCCTGTGTCTATCTCTTCCAGGTGCCATCTGATGCTCTATGACTAACATCTGTCACCTAGTTTCTAACTCAGATCCTGACCCAAGGTTAATTTTATTTTAATTAGTGCAAATGCTAACTCCGGGTTCACAGTGCCATTGAATGTTCCCCAACATCTCCCCATTTTTGTCTAAATGGAATGGTTTTAACACATAAAACTATACAAAATAGGAACAATTATTGGGTATTATCTAAATAGAAAGGAAAGGTTTTAACTCTTAACACAGTAAAATTATATACAATAAGAACAATTAACAAGGATTACATTCAGAATGTGCAGTCCATTTGCATTTGGCAAATTAAGAGAAAGTAGTTCATTATCCCATCTTGGTGAGTTCAAAGTTTTGTACCTAATTCACTTTCTATTCTAACCAACTCAAAGCTTATCTTTTTAGACCTCCAAAACATTTTCTTACGTAATTTAAGATTTATGCCTTTCAACCTTACACAAGTTTTAACTTTTGTAAGACTTGTTTTCTGAATTTGGTAACACAGAAAACTATAACTGCCTTGTCTTCAACCCCATCACAAACCCTAGAAGGGCAGAACAAACATTTTTCAAACTACAGAAGTGACAGAGATGGCTGGTTCCTGGACAGTCACCCAGTTCCTCTGCAACATTAGGGCATCCATCTTCAGCCTACAGACCTAGCATATCTGACCAACTTTTCTGTGAAGCAAGAATTTTGAAGGACTGTCTTACTGTCTTGGCAAAGTTTAGCAGTTGCCTGTGGTGGGGGGGGGGCTGCTTACCGGATTTGGACAGCATGCTGTCAGCAGTTGAGGTAAGGGCAGTTTCCTGCACAGTGGCTCACTTTGCCACAATGAAAGCAAACTCCACATGGAGGGTCTTTGATGCCCATCATCCTTGTTTGAAGTAAATTGGTGCTGCCGGAGCATATGTCTCACTGTCGCAAAAGCCTTGTTATTAAAACATCTTAAATGCCATATTCTGTAGGTCTCTCAACTGTTTGAAGACCACCTATCGGTCTAAAATATATCTCTAACCTTGAAGATTTGATTATTACAGATGACTTAATACTAACCTATATTGTAAAATTATACATTCTTAAATGAGCTTCATAGGTACAATATCTTTATCTAGAGTAGAAATCTACACAGTATAGCAAAACAACATTGAATTTGTGTCAATATATAAAAATACCTTAAAAGTAGAAAAAGTATAGAGCATGTGTTACGGCAGGTTTCCCTGCTGGCTGCCGCTGGTTCTGCCGCCATGGTCCCACAACCACGTGTGCCCCAAATAACACTCAGAGACTCTGTATTTGATACCATCCTGTTGGCCAATTACCATTATTGTTTATGGGCTAGCTCTGTCTTAATTATTAACCCATTTCTACTTATCTAAGTATTTCCACGTGGTCGTCTTATCCCGGAGCCGCGGCAGGCGTCCTGCTTCTTCCCGGGTTACATCTCGACCCCTACTACTTCCTCTTTCCTCCTTGTCTCCTAGCCCCGCCTATCTTGTTATCTCATTGGCCACAGTGCTTTATTAACCAGTATGAGAAACATATATACAGAATAACATCTCCCATCAAGCATGTTCTAACAAAAATAGCCTTAAATTTGTATTAATATACAAAAATCCATACCATTGTAAAATACTTGAGATTAATGGTTGCATTTTAGTTTATGGATTCAATAATCTAACCATTCATCCTATCCTTTCAATATCCCCCCTTTTCTTTTCAGAAATAGATCCTTGCCCGCAACCTCCTCTGCTTAGTTTTCTCCCATTGCATGACTAGTAACAATCTGTGACCAACCCCACCCCCCAAGATGACAAACATTCATAACCCACCAAATGACCAAAAAAACACCCACCCCCACCTCTTGAGACTATGGATATGATGTTCTTAAAATTATTTCCTGTTGTCTGGGGGTGGCAGCATCCTTAGAGGACCCTGAGTAAATTAGTCCTGTGAGAGCTAGCTGTATCCTTTGTTGTCGGTCTCTGTGAAATGGGAAAGTGTGGGGCTTATTTGAGGTCTGTGAGGCTGAATCTGATGGGGAATGTCCTTCTGTACGGTGTGAATACATGTTTCTCTTACTGGTTGGCGAATAGATGCTGATTGGCCAGTAGCCAGGCAGGAAGTATAGGCGGGGCTACCAGATTGGGAATGCTGGGAAGAGGAGCGCCACGTAGCTGCTGAAGGAGCAATATGCATAGCGCCACGGGTAAGCCACAAACTCATGGCAATACAAGAACAGGGTTAATAGATTAAGACGGAGCGAGCCAAGAAGACGCCCAAGCTATCGGCCAAGCAGTTTATAATATAAGCCTATGTGTAATTACTTGGGACTTAACAGCTTCGGGACTGGGCAGGACAGAAAACCTGTCTACATGGATCATCTCAGCCAACCACCTTGAAATTGTCCTGATCTTTGGATGGAATTGTCATTGTGGGGCCCCATTTTCCTTTTGGAGACTTTAAAGGTCATTACTGTTAAGAATGGTTATGGTTCACTGCAGAAAACTCAAATATTTTAAATGTCATGTACAGCAGATCTCACAAAGGTTAAAGGACCACAATCTGTTAAGTATATGCAGGGTATGTAAGTCTAATTCCTACTTACCTACTTCAGACTCAAGCCCAAAATCACATACAGGAAGCTAGATGAAGCCAATTTCTAGAACTAGTACGCTGTATGAACATTAATATCATGATAGAAAATGTAAAGATGGATAGATAAAAGTCTTAGAAATTTAAAATAGTATTTATACCTTAAGAAAAGTTTTAAAGAGTTAAAACTAAAAGATTATAAGTTTGTGACAATAGAACAGTTCCTTAATTTTGGTTTTTTCTTCTGCTCCATATTAGGTGACTCATCTGACACAAGACAGAGATTTTGAATTTTTTTTTAACAAGCATGCTTTAATTTTTCAATTGAATCAGAACCACAAAAAGACCATTTGCCTTTTATATTTGTAAAGAGCAACAGAAACAAATATCTGGACAGATTTATGAAATTTTATCCTGCTGGAAGTGTGCTATTCCATTAGGTCAAATTTACTCTTTTTCTTGGGACATTTTCCTCTGGATGATTCATCCTTTTTCTTCAGATGTCTCATTTGTCCAGTGGTCTTCAGATTCCTTGGTTGGATGCTTTTATTCTCCTGGGCAGACAAAAACAAAACCCTTCTCTAATCCTAACTTTGGGAAGATTTTTTGTTTGTTTGTTTGTTTTTTGGGGGGAGGGTCAGGTTATATCTTTGTTCTTAAGACCAAAAAAAAAAAAAAAAATGGCAACAGAAAATGTATTATCTTTTAATAAAACAATTATCAAATGAAAGACATTTGTTAGTGTTAGAAGAAGTTAGTTTGGGTTGAAAGACCAAGCTCTTGGATTAACTGGCACCTCTCCTAATCAAGAGGTGTCTCCTGTTCAAATCTAATCTTTATCGATTTTGATGGCATCCACAGCTTTTCTTCTTCCGAAAACAAAAGCAAAGCCCCTTCCCCGATGTAACAAATAATGGTTTCCATTCTGAGGTCAACGCATCCTTAAGTATACATTTAACTCAGAAGGTTTCCTTTCTGCTAGCCATTGTCTCTTCACACCTGCTGTTCCTTTTTCATTAGCATTTCAAAATTTCAAAGCCCTGTGTAGCTATCTCTGAGGGCCTTTAATTACCCCCTTTTATTTATTAAGTATGTATTTTAAAGTGCAGTTCCCACACAATGATGAGCATTTGGATGCTATGCTGGTTGGTTTATGTCAGCTTCACACACACTGGGGTAGGAAGAAGCCTCAGCTGAGAAAACACATCCAGCAACGAGGCATCTTCCCCAGTTAGTGATTGATGGGGGAGGCCCATCCCGGGCTGGTAGTCCTGGGTTCTGTAAGAAAACAGGCTAAGCAAGCAGTATGCATCCCTCCAAGACCTCTGCCTGAGCTCCTGCCTCCAGGTTCCTGCCCGACTTCCTTCGGTGATGAACAGTGCTGTAGAAGTGTGAGCCCAATAAACTCTTTCCTCCACAACTTCCTTTTTTGTTGTGTTCATCACAGCAATAGGAACCCTAAAGTAAGATCGAGATATGTATGTATGTATGTCAGAGCACAGCATGTGCCTATCGTGTACAGAGCTCTGACCCAGAGAAGATGGGGGAGGACTGAAAGCATAACCAACCAAGACCTCCTGTCTTTAAACGAGGGGACTTGGAGGAGGAGGCTAATAGCCAGCTGGAGGCCAGAGCAGCCTGTGTATTTGCAGCATTCACAGCTTCCTCTTGAGCCAACCTGGAGTCTGATCAAGGCCAGGGGACCACCAATATTACGATAACCTGGGCCAGTGAGGGGGAGAGAAGGCGGCCCCTGGGTCCCAGGAGGGAGTACAAAAGGCCTGCCTATACCCTTAGTCAATGCCTCTGCTTTTGCTTCTCACCTCCTCATCCCCCTTCCTCCCCAAGAGGATTCCCCGCTTGCTTGGACTCATCCGCTGCAACACGGACTCTTAACACACCAGTACAGAGACAAGCACCACACCTCCCTCCAGCCCAGCCTCAAACCTACAGGTGGAAATAACTGCTTCTGAAATACATCAGTACTTCCCAGTACCGCCTCAGCGGGTTAGCACAAGGCTTCACCTTTAGTCCTGCTGTGCTGAGGGCTGATACAGGTCTCACCTGGGTCAGACCAACAAAGAGTCACTCGCACGAGGCTCGTTTCCTTTCTAGGGAAGAACCTGCAGAGGTGTCTCCAAGTCTCTATTACCTGTACGGCCATCACCAGAGGGAGGGAAGCTGAAGCTGAATCAGTCGATGTCTATCTGTCTGTTTCCTCTTTTCCTGCTTTTTTTTTTTTTTTCTTCTTTCTTTTTTTTAAGCCCCTTGGTGGTGTGTTGGGCCTTCCTTCTCGCATGGGCTCCACCTGACAGAACTTAAGCCATCCTGAGTCATGACCACCATGACACCTCCCTATCCCCATTCACCCTGGCCGAATCTTCCTGCCCAATTCCCTAGCAAACCACAGACAAGATCAGCAATGACACTCGAGGCTCCACGGGCGGGACGTGCCTGACTCTTCCATGTTATCTTGCCATAAACCAAGTGCGTTCCTGTCACGATGCAATGAGTTTTGTTGTAGCCTATTATCCCTGACCACCGGGCCTCAATCCTGGAGCATTGATCTGGAGCATTGATTAGTAGCTATGGAAATTTGACTGCTCCCACTCGAAGGAAGGCAGCAGATGTGACTTCAACTTCTTGGACCATCTTGCGGGACCAGAACATAGATAAGGATGTCTAAGTCAACCTTGGCCCAAGACTGCTGCCCCCACCACCACCACCAGTACTGGGGCTTGACCCTTGGCTGGCATACGCTTCTATCAACTGCGGGCTTACCTCTTGTTGCCCGCCCCAGTTCTTTTCTCGAGGTAAACCTAAGGCTCGTGCCAGTACCCTTATCTCTTCCTCGTCCCAGTGTGCCATACTGACTAATCTGTACTCTCATTGCCTGCCTTTCACTGTTTTTGAGACGAGGTCGCCTCCGCCTGCAGACGGGTGTGCCGGGGACCATCAGACCGAGGGTTCCACGCTCGCCAGGCAGGCGCCCCGCCAACTGGGCTTCACCCCCTGCGTCCTTCGCCGGTATTTTTGGGGGATGGGAAAGGACCCCCGGCGGGGACCCCCGCTCGCACGCACACTGCACGGCCCTGGGAGTGGCCGGCCCCGCCCTCCCATCCCGCGAAGCCCAGACCCCCAGGAGCAGGTGTGCCCTCTGCGGTCATTTCCGGCTGCCGCAGGAAGAAAAGCTCGCGCTCCGGAAGCGGCGCGCGGACGCAGCGATGGCGGCGACGGCGGCGGCCGAGGCCGCGTCCGACTCGGAGCCGTGGCCGGAGCTGGAGCTGGCGGAGCGCGAGCGGCGTCGCGAGCTGCTGCTGACCGGGCCCGGGCTGGAGGAGCGGGTGAAGGCGGCGGGGGGGCGGCTGCCGCCGCGGCTCTTCACGCTGCCGCTGCTGCACTACCTGGAGGTGAGCGGCTGCGGCAGCCTGCGCGCCCCGGGGCCCGGCCTGGCGCAGGGCCTGCCGCAGCTGCACAGCCTGGTGCTGCGGCGCAACGCGCTGGGGCCCGGGCTGAGCCCGGAGCTGGGCCCGCTGCCCGCGCTGCGCGTGCTCGACCTGTCGGGCAACGCGCTGGAGGCGCTGCCGCCCGGCGAGGGCCTGGGCCCCGCCGAGCCCCCGGGTCTGCCCCAGCTGCAGAGCCTCAACCTCAGCCGCAACCGCCTGCGCGAGCTGCCCGCCGACCTGGCGCGCTGCGCCCCTCGCCTGCAGAGCCTCAACCTCACCGGCAACTGCCTGGACGCCTTCCCCGCCGAGCTCTTCCGGCCCGGAGCTCTGCCGCTGCTCAGTGAGCTGGCGGCCGCCGACAACCGCCTGCGGGAGCTCAGCCCGGACATCGCGCACCTGGCTTCGCTCAAGGTCAGAGGGGGCCCCAGAGGCGGGGAGCGCGCCCTGCCGGACCCCTCGGAGGATGCCTTTGCCTCCGCGGCCGCTCCGTCCGGACGTGGGACGGTTCCGTAGTTGTTTTCAGCCTTTGGCTTCTTGTGTGGGAAGAAGCCCAAGAGCGGGGAGCCAGGTCCCAGGTCCTCTGTGTGTAATTGTGACTGTCGGGGCATCCAGAGAAGGCACCAAGCACGAGGGAGCGGGAATTGACAGATGGAGGTCTGTGTAGCGTTCACCCTAGCAGCAGCCTTCACAGGTCGGTCGGGGCCGTGGCTTCCGTGGCACAGAAAGCTGAAGTGCCTACCCAAAGCCGCCCAAAGCCGCCAGCAGTACACCTAGAGTTTTCCCTCAGGACTGCTTTGTGCAAGTGACTGGTTTCTTGTGCATTGCGAACCCAGGCTCCAGGCTCCCGCCAGGCTTGAAGCCCCCCGCAGTGCTCATTAAGTCTGTTGAGTGAGGAGGGCAGGAAGGCAGAATATGTAGGATCCCAGCCAGACCTGACTCCAGTCTGGGCCCTCCACGGTCGTGTGTGTGTGTGTGTGTGTGTGTGTGTGTGTGTGTGTGTGTGTGTGTGTGTGTGTGTCTGTGTGTGTCTGTGTGTGTGTGTGTGTCTGTGTGTCTGTATGTGTGTCTGTGTGTCTGTCTGTCCCTGCCCATGTGCATCCTCTGCAGGGCAGGCCTATGTCTTCTACTGTCATCCTTGAGTTTATGCAGACGTTTCATGATGAAGGTATATCAGCATAGAAAATACGTCTACATGTCTATTTAAAGACTTGGCTAGTAATATGGAGAGAGAGAGAGAGAGAGAGAGAGAGAGAGAGAGAGAGAGAGAGAGAGAGAGAGAGAGAGAGAGAGAGACAGCCACTCTGCAGAAATAATAGCTGTTTTTTAGGATCTCACGTAGGAGCCTGTGGAATGTGACTTCTGTGAGCCTTGGACCCCTAGGTCATAGCCAGCCCCGTGACTTAGGTGGGACATGGGCTGTGCCTTCCTATGTAGTGGATGTTTTGGCTTTCCAGGAAGCCCATGATGCTCTAACATGGTGCCTCTCTTTAATCAGCCATGGCCTGCGCTGGCCTCACAGGTTGGTTCGGCTGCCACTGGGCTGAGCTGGCTGTTATCTGCGTGTCATCCATCCTCTCAGAACCCTGTCTTTGCCTAACAACTCAAAGCTGGGTTGTCAGCCCTCTCATGGCTTAACCTCTCGTCACTAAACCACACCCCACTGGTTGGGAAAGCAAAGTCCAGGACAGGCAAGGCCCCTATTCATCTCCTCACTTCCGGAAAGGAGACTCAAATGCAGATGCTTGGCCACTGCCCAGGAGCTGCCACCACATCTGGCCCCACACCGGCTTGAGGGGCTGCCAACCGGACCACAATAGGAGAACTCTGAGTCTGGGGCAAGGAGCAGCTGGCTTCCCCTGTTGACTGTTAATGGGGACGTGGGTTCCTTGCTCTGCCTTAGACCTGCGAGGCTTGGTTCCTCTTTGGGGGAGGCCTGTGAACCTAGACCACTGTCTGTCCTCTTCTGGAGTTCTGTGGCCTCTTAGGAATCAGGCCAGGGCTGTGGTAAGCCAGGGAGTGTTGGTTATGTGACATCACTGAGGCCCGGCTTGTCGTGCTCTCCAATTGAGACTGTGGAAGTAGACAGGACAGCACCTTAGTCCTCAAAGACATCCCCATGGAGACATCTTCCCTGGCAGGGATTGGTCCCTCCCCATAGCTCACGCAGGGACCAAAACCTCTGTCTCTGACAAGAGAATCTGGGGTAAACAAGTCTACTCCAGTGTTTGAATCGCGTTGTAGCCAGACTCACCTGGGGGACCTGGTAAGCCCAGGGTCACCCAGCAGCCGTTGCCACTGTTGGGGATTCTGAGATTGAGGTGGTTGGTCCCTGCGTGTCTCCCACAGAAGCCACCTCACCACTATGCTGTCCCTTTCCTAGCATATCTAATGCAGAGATGGCTCCAGTTGTCAGTTATCACTGTGCTGGTTAGGGTTTGTGTTCCTCTGGAAGTGCTGGTGTCATGTTGAGCACATCCTGCAAGGCATCCAGTTGCCTGGAGCACAGCCGCTCACGGCTTCCCCTGGGCACTGGGAGGCTAGCACTAGGACACCTGCCCCTCCTCAGCGTGCTGCGTTACCTTACGCATCACATCTGGAACCCAGGCTCCACTCTCCCGTGACACGCTTCCACTCTCGGCACTGAGATCACCTTTCTCTCAAGGATGTTTCATTCACCCTGCGGTACTGTGGAGCAGGACCCATCTGCCTCTGATTCATTCTTCATCTTGGCCTCTGGCCTCACAGGGCCCCCAGGCAGATACTCACCCTGAACTCAGACTGTTGCTTCCTGCTCTGACCTGCCCTTACTAGGCAGTGTCCCTGAAAGACTCCCTTCCTGTGATGGCTGTTTTCGAGACTGTGCTGGCCCCGAACCCTGCCGCCATCCACTGCCCCTGCCCGCCCGATTACTGCTGTCCCTCCCAGGTCTCCAGTAAATTGCATTTTAACAAGTGGGAGCTAGCCAAGAGTTCCTGGTTGCCAGAGGCCGTGGGAATGTAGAGCAGTGACAACAGGTGCTTAGCAAGTTTCCTGTCTGTAACTCTCGGTGCCACTACTACACCTCCCTGATAAGAAAGCCATGGGCTCCTTCCCACAGCCCTTGGTGGCATGCTTACACTTGTCGGGCACACACGTACCTGTGGGTGGTCAGGAAGATGATTTCTGCTTCGTCTGTATAACTCCGATGAATCGAAATAATACTAGGATATTTTACACTGTGCAGACTGACATAGGATTCTCAGCCACAGAGACAGCCTTTTACACAGCCAATTTTAGACACAGAACAGATTCAAAGCAGGCTGGTTACCCCTGGAGAGGAACACACAAGGTCATTTTCCCAGGTGTTGTTTTGCTGATTCAAGGTCAGGACAGAAGCCACCTCAGAAGACAAACCTTTCCTGCAGCCGCTGACTTTCTGTTCAAGTCCCAGGCTCACCTCTCATTTCAATTGTGTGCTGTCTGGGAACCCTCACCAACTTAGAGCTATGTGCAAGGCCAACAAGCGGTGCTCACTGACCGGTCGGGAAGACCTGCCTAGCCTGAGAGAAAGCATGTACCTTGTGTTAAGAGAATAAGAGGGGTGTGTGTGTGTGTGTAAGAGAGAGGGGTGTGTGTAAGAGGGGTGTGTGTAAGAGAAGGGTGTGTGTGTAAGGGGTGTGTGTAAGAGAGGGGTGTGTAAGAGAAGGGTGTGTGTAAGAGAGAGGGGTTGTGTAAGGGGTGTGTGTGTAAGAGAGAGGGGTTGTGTAAGGGGTGTGTGTGTAAGAGAGAGGGGTGTGTGTGTGTAAGAGAGAGGGGGGTGTGTGTAAGAGGGGTGTGTGTGTGTAAGAGAGAGGGGGTGTGTGTAAGAGAGGGGGGTGTGTGTAAGAGGGTGTGTGTAAGAGAGAGGGGGGTGTGTAAGAGAGAGGGGTGTGTGTGAAGAGGGTGTGTGTAAGAGAGAGAGGTGTGTGTGTGTGTAAGAGAGGGGGGTGTGTAAGAGAGGGGGGTGTGTAAGAGAGGAGGAGTGCGTGTTTGTAAGAGATGTGTGAAAGCAGCTTTGTGGAGGAGCTCTGCCTAGGAACTGTGAAGTGTTGTATGGTGAGAGAGCTATGTAAATGAGATGTGTAGCTGTGGCTGTGTGGAGATTCGTAGCCGTGGAGGCATAACTGTTCAAAGAGATTGTCAAGAAAGATATGATTTCAGTAAAAGAGAAGGTCACCATCAGGAAAATGTGTGCTTATTTACTTTCCCCCTCACATAGAAGAATCTAGCAACCTCACATAAGAATTTTCTCTAAGCCCTTGCTACTCTGAGGTCTTCCCTTTGCTACCCTTGCAGCAGATCTGGGAGCTGGTCTTTGTGGGAAGCTGTCTGGGGGGGGGGGTGCTGAAGTCGAAGCCAGCCAACTAGGATCTTACCTGAGAAGGGAGTGTGGATTGAGAAAGGCTAGCTAAAGACGTTAAGACAAAAGAGGGATAATGTCAGGAGGGAAAATTCAGTCCATACTGAGTTTATTCAACATCCTTAAGTACCCAACCAAAAGTGTGGGGGTGTGGGGGCCACAGCAGAAGACTTCTATTGTCAATAGGGTAAACAGACGTCCTTCCCATGATCCTCCCGGTATTGGGTAGGCACACTGCCATCTGGCCTTCAGGGTCAAGAGTAAACACACCTGAGCCCAAGTCTGTAGTTATTTAGATAAGATATGCGCTAAGAAGGCCAAAACATCCTGCAGCAGCCAAGCTGACTTGAACTCTGATCTTGAGGCAAGATGAAATGACCCCGTTTATGGGCCCCGACAGGCCTTCCACGGTCTACTTCAGAAGCGGGAACAGTTCATTCACCCAGTGTTTGAGAAGTGTGTTTTCCGGGTGCACAGAAGCCCCCATGTCCACACCGACAGGGCTACAGACAGACTGTTGCAAAATGACAGAGGCCCGTTCCCGCAGGCTGGTGACCTCACAGGGCTGGGAGGAGTCTGGCTCACGCCCAGCACTTGGTTCCTGATCGTGTCTTAGTGGTCCTCTTTTAGAGTAGTTACGGGGGAACCCGCTAGGTCCAGCGGGCCGAGGCACAGAACACAGATCTGAAATGCCCCAGACCCATCTGAACACAGACATGACTGCGCTGTGGGAAGTGCCCGCCCAACTTTTATGAGTCCGGTCGTGCGTGCGCGCGCGCACACACACACACACACACACACACACGCACTCAGGGTCAACACATTAAAACTTCACGAGCTTGCTCGAGGCTGTGAAGCAGCTGAGCCTTGTGCTTGAACCTGGCACCTCCCTGAGATGCCTCATCAGATGACACCACACAAATACCCACATCTGAGAAATACTTAAAGCCCCAAGTTCCTGGCTCTAAGTGCGCTGGTGAAGGAGCACACACGGTGGACGCAGCCGGCAGCTCTGCCCTTGGTGACTCTTTGCAGGGACATCACGTGCAGGCAGCCTCCCTCTCCATGCTTTTCTCCTTTGGCTTTTATAGCTGTCGCCTGCCCTGTGCTGTGTCGGGAGCCCCTCCCTCTGTGCCGACTTCCCGTCACCAGCAGCCTGGTGGCTTGAGTTCCTCTCACTTGCTCCAAAGTTGAGGCTGAGACGCTCCACCACCCAGAGCCGAGGGTGTTTCGCTAGTGGTCCCTTCCCTGTGCTGTCTGTCATCTGCTTGTTTCCAAGGCCTCTGCTGCCACCAGACTCAGGCTGAGTGCTCTGCGTGGCTCTAGATTCTGAGCACAGGGGTGAGGTGTCACACCATGGTGACTGCAGACCTCCCAGGCCCTTCTAAAACATGCTTGATGTAAGAGCAAAGACCAAGGCAGCCAGAGACCCCACCAACCCCGAGAAAGGGTTTTTTTTTGGGGGGGGGGGAGTCCAACACAGGGATTCTCTGTGTGGCCCTGGCTGTCATGTTCTTTTGTTACAGTTATAGGATAAAGCTGGAAAGCGGGGGAGGTGTCCTGAGTGGGGGGTCCCAGGGTAAGGACCACGTGGGAGAGCATAGCGGGTTCCATAGCAGGTGAGGGTGACCAAGGAAATAACACGCCAGGCAGACAGAGCTTAAGTGAGGAGGTTATTTAGAAAGGGGAGTGAGGGGGACGGGAAGAGACAGAGACACCAGGAACAGGAGAGGCTAGGAGAGGAGCAAGAGCAAGAGAGAGCGTAAGTGGGCGGGGCCTGCCCTTTAAAGGGTCCTTTACACCTGCCTGCAGACTAGACTCATGGAACCCTGGGCTGACCAGAGCACTGCCTGAGTGCATTCGGCCAGGTGACGGGGGCGGCCAGCGTAATGCCTGAATCCTTACACCTGTAACTCTGCTCTGTAGACCAGGCTGGCTTTGAACTCACAGAGATCCGCCTGCCTCAGCCTCCCGGGTGCTGGGATTAAAGGCGTGAGCCTCCGCTGCCCGGCTTCTGAGAGAAGTGTTTATGTGTGGTTCTCAAAAGCACAAGGTATCTGTTGTTAACGAAGCACGGATGCTCTTGGTTTTCTGTCGTAAAACCCTGTCTTCTGGAGAGAGTGTCCATCGTGTTCATCGAAGCCGCTGTGGCTGCTGTTGGCTGTTGGTGCCCTCCAGACTGGACACTGTTGCTCTATAAGGGGCGGCAGGGCAGGCATTTGTTTCCCTAGGGAAGGAATTTTTGATACCCAGCCTGCCATTGAGCACCACCAACAACAACCAAAAAAATGTGTAGAGCTGCCCTGCACGGTGCTGAAACAGCAGCATCTGTCGTCCGCGGGGCCGACAGGAAGTCCTTTCCCACGCATCACCGGGCTTTTGTGTGTATGGCGTGGACGCTGTGGGGAGAGGATTTGCTGGTGTTTATTTTCGTTCATTAAATTCAAGAAATGGTGGGGCGCCCTTTGAGGAGCCTGTTTCAGATTGGGAGGAGCTCTGGTCTGTCCCCTAGCCTGCTGACAGGTCTGAGTGTTTGCTTCGGTGTTCGTAGGCCTGATGCATTGAGTTGGCAAGGCTCTGTGGATGTGGGGGCGGGGGGAGGGGGTGGTCAGTGTGGCCATGCAGGTGGCTCACGGGGCAGCCTGGCTGTGGCTCCTGGGCCTGGACATCCATCTCCTCTCTCCCTTCCACTCCAGACACTAGACCTCTCCAACAACCAGCTGACCGAGATCCCTGCTGAACTGGCCGACTGCCCGAAGCTCAAGGAGATCAACTTCCGAGGGAACAAGCTTCGGGACAAGCGCCTAGAGAAGATGGTGGGTGGCTGCCAGACCAAATCCATCCTGGACTACCTGCGTGCTGGCGGCCGCGGCGGCCGGAGCAAGGGCCGGCAAGAGGGCTCCGAGAAGGAGGACCGAAAGAAGAGGCGGGAGCGGAAGCAGAATCGGGAAAGCGGGGAGGGTGAGGAGGAGGTAGCAGACTCGGCCCGGCTGATGCTTAAGCTCTTGCACGTCTCTGAGAACCCCACACCCCTGACGGTCAGGGTAAGCCCTGAGGTCAGGGACGTGCGCCCCTACATCGTTGGGGCCGTCGTGAGAGGCATGGACCTGCAGCCAGGAAATGCACTCCGGCGCTTCCTCAGCTCCCAGGTGGGCATTCGGCAGGCAGACTTGGGGGATTGCACGCTGGAGGTGGATACATGGCAGGCAGACTTGGCTGCGTGCTGGGGTGGGTGTGCATGCAACAGGCAGATTTGAGGAGGCTGCATGCTGGGTGTGCATGTAGCACACAAATCTGGGGAGTCGGAATGCTGGGTGTACCACTGGGGCCAGCAGGCAGGTCAGCAAGGTGGTCTCGGTGCCTCAGTCTCCCTGCTTCAGTGGTAGTGTAGCAGGCCCTCCCTGGTTCAGCATGTGGAAGGTCCATCACCCACCCCCAGCAGAGATCCTGGGTTTGCAGAGCACGCCCTCGTCAAGTATCTGCTAGGCCTGGGCTATTGGTTCCCTCACACGGCTCTCACATGTTGACCCACTTCAGACATGAATTAATTGCTGATGTTCGACAGCAGTGAGACAGGTCTAATTTCTGCTGTATAATGCACAGCTTTTCTTCCATGCGATCACGTTACAGTTGTCTCCTTGCCAAGCATGGTAGCTCACCCTTTCAATCCCAGCAGAGGCAGACAAATCTCTGTGAGTTCCGGGCCATTCTAGTTTACCTAGCAACTTCCAGACCAACCAAGACTATACGCCACCGGGAGGTCCTATCTTAAAACTGAATGAATGAAAGGGAAGGAAGGAAGGAAGGAAGGAAGAAAGGAAGGAAGAAAGAAAGAGAGAAAGAAAGAAGAAAGAAAGAAAGAGAAAGAAAGAAAGAAAGAAAGAAAGGAAGAAAGAAAGAAAGAAAGAAAGAAAGAAAGAAAGAAAGAAAGAAAGAAAGAAAAATTGTTCTTCCTCAGCAGCACATTCTCATGAGAGTTCCTGGGTCTGGCTGACTGGACCACACCCCCTAAGGTTTCTTTCTGGCCCTGCCTCCCTTGTGGAATGAGAAGCACATCTTTGCATTTTGTGCCTAGCAGAGACAGTGCAGCCTTGTGCAAGCAAGGCCAGAGATACTGAGATTTTTCCCTTGGCAGCTCAGGGAGGAAGCCATTAGTGCCCCCCAACCCCCCCCCCCAGCCTAGCAGCAGACCTGCACTCTGTCTCATAGACGGAGTAATAGGTTGAGATGAAAATTCTAGAATTGAAGAGGAGAGAGGCTGCTGGTGACCAGATACTAACTATATAGGCGGGGCATTGGGGGGGGGTGCCACTCTGTGATGGTGGGCTTGCAGGCAGGAGGGTACCGCAGGCCGCTGGCTTCCATGTGGGCTCCTCCTTGGACAGCAGGGACTCTGTGCTCTCGTCTGTAGACAAAGCTCCATGATGACCTCTGTGAGAAGAGAACAGCCGCGACCATCGCCACCCACGACCTCCAGGCAGTTCGCGGGCCCCTGCTGTATGCAGCCCGGCCACCCGGGGACCTCAAGGTGCCAGCTGCTCTGCCCTTATCCTTAGGAGACTCACAGGCTGGGGGTGGGTCCTGGGGAGCAGATTAACCTGGCACTTTTAGGGCAAGTACATAAGGGATGTGAGTTCTGTCTTCGCTCTGGGGCGCAGTGCGTAGCCTTGCAAATGCCCAGCTGAAGGAGGCTTTGGAAGGCACTTCCTCTGCTCATCAGCTGGCATTGAGGCAGGGCCCGGAACTTACAGAGCTCTACCTGCCTCTGCACCAAAGGCTGGGGTTAAAGGCGTGCGCCACCATGCCTAGCTAGCTCACCATCTTCAATCACAGATTTTGGGTTATGTCCCACTCACAGAACACCTGTAGTGGGAGCTGAATCTCGAGGTTGCTGCTCTGGGCTGTGGTTTCCAAGCTTGGGTTTAGCACAGAAGCCCAGAGGAAAGGGATTCGGGTGCCAGATGCATGCCCGACTCTGCCAGCTCAGGCGACTAATTCTGTCTCTCCACTGGTGTTCTGAGCAGTTGCATGTTTTTAGAAACACAGGTGTTTGTGAGCTCAGAGCTTTTGAGTATTGTGTGCCCCTCTCTAGAGGGGTCTCTGGAGATGTAGCCAGCCAGTATGTTACTTGAGATGGGTCTCAGTCTGTGGCTTTCAGATTTGGAGTCTTGGCAGCTGACTCCCGGCTGGAGAGAACGGGAGAGATGGGTGTATAGCATCCCTCATGCTCACAGGTGACCTCAGTAGCACAGTGAGCTATGGGCTTCTGCCCCTACAGATCGTGCCCTTGGGGCGGAGGGAAGCCAAAGCCAAGGAGCTGTTGAAGCAGCTGCAGCTGGAGGCCGAGGAGCAGAGAAAGCAGAAGAAGCGGCAGAGCGTCTCAGGGCTGCACAGGTCAGTCTCCCCGCCCATAGCTGTCTGGGCCAGGGCTGCACGGGCCAGTCACCCCACAGACAACGAGCAGCCTGGGCTCAGGGCTGCACGGGCCAGTCACCCCACAGACAGCGGTCTGGGCTCAGGGCTGCACGGGCCAGTCACCCCACAGACAGCGAGCAGTCTGGGCTCACCACCCACTACAAAACAACTGTACCACAGCCAGCACCACAGCTACCAGACCTTCAACAGAACCAGTCAGGGAGGGGTACCCCTCACACTTCCTTCTAAGGGAGAGTGATTACCCCTCTAGAGCCAAACTCCATTGTCGGGGATGGGGGTTTGGGGGGGCTGCTCCAGGCAGGGATGGGGGGTTGGGGGGAATGCTCCAGGCAGCCGTCTGGTTCTCGGTAGCAGGGTCAGGGTTGTCGACCCCAGGCCCTCTCTGCAAACGTGGGCTTTGATGTTACAGCCCGTTCATCTGCATAGCTTTGCCATGCCTGGCTCTAACACTAGTCCACACTGTGCCCACCTGTCTGTCACCTGGGTCCCCTCCCACACAGGTACCTTCACTTGCTGGATGGGAAGGAAAACTACCCTTGCCTTGTGGATGCCGACGGAGATGTGATTTCTTTCCCTCCTATAACCAACAGTGAGAAGACGAAGGTAGGCCATGTCAAAAGCATGGGGCCGTCCTCTAGGCTGTCCACCGTCTAGTGCCCGCCTGTGAGAGGTAGAAATGCAGAGTGGAGAGCTCAGGCCTCTGCTTCTTGGCATTGCTCTCACCTGGTGCCACCACTGTGCTGTCCCCCAGGCGCTAGCTAGGGTTTTACAGGCTGCACCGCCATGCCTGGTGTATGCAGCGCTGGGGACTTTAACAAGGCAAGCCCTGTGTAACTCTGCTTATAGATTTTTCTTCTGAATATGTTGAGCAGCTGGTGTACTAGCACCAATAACTATTCTTTCCTGAAATCCAACTCTTAAGATTAAGAAAACAACGAGCAACTTGTTCTTGGAAGTGACGAGTGCCACTAGCCTGCAGCTCTGTAAAGACATCATGGACACCCTCATTCTGGTGAGTGGCCCCAACCCGTGGAGCAGTTTTGCGTTCTCTCGACAGAGCTCTGTTCGCCGCTCTGTGGGTCACTTCTCTCTGTTAAAACGTGTTTTCATTTGCAGAAAATGGCGGAACTGAACAAAAGCACCTCAGAAAATAAAGAGGAAGACGCACTCTCAGATACAGAGCGTGGTGCCGGCTCTGGGCCTTCGGACCCCAGCCTGGATCCCAGAGCCGGGAAGGACGGACCGTGCCCCCTGGTGGTGGAGCAGGTCCGGGTGGTGGACCTGGAGGGGAGTTTGAAGGTGGTGTACCCATCCAAAGCCGACCTGCTCACCACCCCGCCCTACGTGACTGTGGTTCGCTGACAGTGGCGGCTGCACACGTGGCTTCACCGTGGCTGCTGTGGGTGTGCTGGCTGTAGGTGTCTGTGTGGTTGTCCTCTGTCCCTTTCTCTGGGTGTTTGAAGCTGTCTGCTTTTGTCTACGTGACTGTTGTCAGAGGGAGCTGTGTTATTGTCACAACACTAATGTGATGCTACTGTTCCCGTGGATTATTCCAGTAACCGCAGGAAGTATTCTGGGTCATGTGGCAGGGAACCCGGGAAGGACAGCGAGCTTGCTTTGACAGTGCAGGTTAAATGGCAGGCATTCTATTGAACAGTACTTAATTCTCCACAACTTGTTAACAGCATTTTTTTTTTTAAAGAACACCTACCTGTGCAGAGACAGTGGGAGCATCATGTTCCATCCTAATTTTTTCAGAGCTCCCTTCCTAGCAAGGTGCTGCTGTCATGCTCGCACAGCTGTGCCCAGAGCAAGAAATACTGGTCATTGTTGGTACATCCACTCGTGGGCCACAGAGGTCATGCCCACCTAGTCCTGTGTAGTCCACAGATTTCTGCGAGTGGGTGGGAAGGCTGGTTTGTGGCCAGTGACGGGACAGGAAGCTGTGCCACCCACATGGCCCTCCCTACAGGGTTCCATGTCAGTGCCTCACTGTACGTCACCGGTCTCTGTGTTGGCTCAGCACACACTCGCCATCCCTGGAGCCTAAGGTGGCCCCATGCCTTACCACCTGGCTGTAGAAGAGAGCCTGGCCCTTTAGCCTGTCCGCTTGACACCAACCTCTCTTCGGTGGCCTTTGATCTCAAAGGGCGATTCCTGTCTTCTGTGAAACAACAGTGGTTTGGGTTTTTTGTTTTGAGGCTGTGCAAGAGCCTTTAGTCATCAGAACCAGCTAGGCCCTGGGTCCTTCATGCGTGGCAGTGTCTTGAACAAAGCTGGTAGGTGTTCTGGAGCTCGGTGAGGCAGGGAGCTGCGTGTGACTGACCACACAGTTGCTCAGAGCCTCTGAGTGGCCATGGCACCAGCACACCTGCTCTGTGTGGCTTCACCAAAGTCTGTACAGGCGGAGCTGCCCCGTGCCCATCTTCTCCCACCCACCCTCCCCGTCCCCACTCTTCCTCCAGCACAGCCCATATGTGGTATTGAGAGTTTCGGAACTGTTTTTACAGATACAAGCAGAACACCCCTTTGTTCTAATAAAACTAATCAGAACCCACTCTGGTCTCCAGGGGACAGTGCCAGTCCGTTCTAGTGTGGCAGACATTCACAGCCCGAATCCCCATGTGGTTCTGGACCCCCACTGGGGTTCCCATGGCCTATGGTCACTTGAGGCCGCTCCCTGCAGGATACTAGCCAGAGAGCACGAGGCTGAACACACAGGACTGTTGCCAGGGTGGGCTGGGAGCACCTGGCCCAGTTCTGAGAGCAGGGTGTGGCTAGGTGCAATCTCTCCCCCCCCCCCCCCCCCATCCCAGAAGTGCAGGGCTACCCAGAAGCCTGGGTACTTGGCTTCCTCTCAGCTGAGCCTCTCACGTTGAACACATGGAGCCCCACCTCCCATGTCCCTGGCCCAGCCACGGCTGCCTTGTCCAGACACACTCCTGACTAGGCCCTGAGGGTTCCTTCCCTGGGACCTCCCATGCCTGTCTCGCTCATAGCTGTCTTCCATCAGTTGAAGCCTGCAAGCAGGGGCAGAGGTGTCTTAGAACTGAGGCGAAGACTTTAGTCTAGAGACCCAGGCCAGCTGGAGCAGCTGCACTGCAAAGGCCCACGGGAGGCCCGCAGCTTACGCTTCCTATAGGGTGAGGCCAGATTGGTCAAGCCCCTTGTCAGTGTGGTGAGGGCGAAAGGGAGGGGGCTCCCAACCACCCGTAACCTGCTGTCTGGCCTCCCTTCTCTGCCCATAGACAGCAGCTGCCCCTGTGTTCTCCAGCCTTCACCTCAGGGCTTTCTAACAAACAGTCTGCAGGCTGGAACCGGGATGAGGGGTGGTCCCGGGAGGTTCTACGTAGGCCACTGGAAAGGGGACCAAAGTCCCACGATGGCCACAGTATCCTCAAGTGTTGAAGGCCTTGTCCTCAACACAGTTCAGCCACATCCTGACCCTTAGGTCTATGCCTGTTGTCAGGAGACGGCCCGGCCAGGAGGGACACATTCCGAGACAGGAGGCCAAACAGGAAGAGCTGTGGAGGGGGTCATGCCTGGCTGAGCAGCACTGTCCCTTCAGAAACTGGCTTGTCCTATCTTAAGTGAGAGCCAGTGGAGAGGACACCCAGTTTCCATTTCCCCTCAGGGCCATCCCCGAGGTGGTCAGCTATGGAGAACATGCCTCGTTTGTTAAAAGGACGGAATGTATGCCAGGTGGCTCATGCCTTCAATCCCAGCACTTGGGAGGCAGAAACAGATTGAGTTCCAGTTAGAGGCTACTCTGGTCTACAAAGTGAGTTCCAGGGCAGCCAGGGCTACACAGAGAAACCCTGTCTCCCCTTCCCCCAAAATGCAATGTGTTTGAGAAGGCCTCTGCCCTGAACAGAAACAAAAAAGGTCTTCTATATGGGACCGTCTGTGTCCCTGCCTCGGGGACCAGGAGCCTTGCTCAAGGCCATGGGGAGGAGTGCATCCCCAGCCTCAGCTAGGAGCAGGCCTAGGCTGGAGAAGATCGCACCCTGCATGGGCCAAGAGGGACCTGGACACCCTGGGCGCAGAGCCCAGCCTCGGTAGATTCCCTCGGGCTGAGCCTGGTCTCCAGCATGTGTGCATCTGGAGCTGTCTGGGTCGGGAATTGGTTGTGGATCCACCCTGTGTGGCAGAGCTGAGTTGACAGTGCACGTGGCATCTTCGTATGCCCAGGAGGAGTGTCTGTACAAATGGACTGGGCATGGGAGGGGGTCCCGGGGTGGGGACGGGGCAGCATTTATTTGCACTTGTGTACGTAGTAGCCCGTGACATAGCCCAAGATGAAGATGATCCAGAAGAGGGCCACTCCACCCAGCACCTTCATGGCGATGCCCAGCTTGCCGGAGCACAGCTTCTGGGAGAGCCTAGAGTGAGAACCGCCAGTGAGCCCAAGCCAGGGCTGCAGGGAGGTTCCTTGGTGGGCTTAGGTGTGGAAGGAGGGCTAGGTTGGGAAAAAGCTTGAGCCTGAGTGCTCTGCTGGAGTCGGGGCGTTACTGCCCTCATCCCACCCCAGGTAAGGCCCAGAGCCATGAGCGCCTGGGTGGGCCGTCACAGGGGCCGGGATTGGGCAAGGCCGGTGGGTGCAGTTGGAGCCACGTCTGCTGGGGTTTTACCTGCGAAGGCATGAGGCCTCCTCTGTGCTGGACATGGCAGTCATGCTGACTTCATCCCGGCTGCTGTTGTCCCACCGGCTGTAGTGGACGCCACTCTCCTGGGACTGCATGCTGTAGGCCTCAAGTGGGGCTACAGCATTCACAGTGGAGGTAGGACAGGAATCGGACCAGACTCGGAAAGCAGGCTGGAGTGGCTGTTAGGGCAGGGTCGGCCTGGAAGGACGGGGTGGGACTTACCGGGATAATTAAGAAACTAGGTCAGGGTCAGAAGGGCCAAGCAAAGCAGGAATTCCATCCTAGGGGGCAGGGCAGTGGCCCAGCCCTGACCCTCAGGAATGTAAGCCCGCTGCTTTTCCGACTGGGGCCTCTTGTGAGGGGTGAGGGGCTCTCCTACCCAGCAGAAGGACACTTTATCAGGGGAGGCAGCCAGGGCCGTCCTCGGAGACCAGGAAAGTGTAACTGCCAAGGACCTGATAACCTGTCTTCCTCCCCGGCCCAGCCGATAAGGCCTGGAGCTGCCCTCCAGAGAGGCTGGCAAGGAGAGGGATGAGCAGAGCACCGTGGCTGGTACCACCAGTCCAGCCAGCCTAGGAGCTACCTGGCAGCAGCTGTCCTCAGCCCCTCCTCCACCTGCTGCCGCTGAGAGGAGTCGAGCAGGGCTTCTGGGGGCCAGGGGCTCTGGAAGGCTGTAGATTATAGATTAGCAGGAAGTAGAGTGCCTAGAGCAGGAAGGTTCCTATCACCAATCCATCCCTGACTCCCTCAGGGCCAGCCACACCCCCACCACCCTCACAGACAGTGGGTAGGGAGGAGTCACTGTGACAATGTTGCCATGCATGGTCTCTCCTGCCTACCTACAGGCCTGCGCTGGACACATGACTAACACTCTCATTTATACCCTCTGATCTCTCCTGTTGCCTCTCGTTTACCTAAGGAGAACAGGGCACACACCAGAGGTACAGGCTGTGAGACTCAGAAGGTTAGGCCTCCAAGCGTCCCCTCACTGCCCCCAGCTCCAGGACCCTATCTCACAGCAGCTGAGGCGGTGGGAATGCAGGGCACCCTAGGTAACTGCACCCAGCGACCCAAAGGCACAGCAGGCCAGTGGGCTGCAGAGAACATGGGGAAGCTCAGGGTGCCAGGCGGCCTGGGTGGAAGAAGGAGCCATCCTAACAGCCTCAAGTGTCTTCAGGTGGGCCCCTGGCTGACGAGTGTTGCTGGAGTGTGGGTTCTGTTTGTCGACAGTGCACACCAGCTACCTGCACAAGGTTCAATCCCTTCTAGGTGGACAGAGTGCTGGCCCCAGGTGGCAGTCACCAGAGTTGAACTTAAAAACCCAATCCCTCCTTTGCCATGTCACCAGCTGAGGGCAGAGTGCTGAGCGGGGAGGAATGCGGGGAGAGGGAGCGAACTGTTTCAGAAGAAAGAGTAGCCACCTCTTCCCTGCTCGTGTGACGGCCAGACCCAAGCAACATTAGCCCTGTATCAAACCCGCCCACGTGGAGAATTTGGGGTGTGAGGATCTCCCCAGCTTGTTCAAGCCTGGGGTAGTGGGATCCTGTTATTTGCCAACCATCTGTAGCTGGACAGGCCACCAGGTAGCAAGGAGCTCCTTGGGCCAGGCACAACCGTCATAGGCGCAGTAGGAAGGGCCTACGAGGCCCCTTCAAACCCAGACAGAGCCTCCCCTGAAGAGGTGTGCACACAGGAGTCCAACATGCGGCTGCTCATTAGACCCGTGTGCCCACAGAGCACCTCCGAGACCCCAACTTACAAAGGCGAGTCGTGGCGGGGGCTGAAACCTCCAGTGCCCAGGAAGGCTGTCAGGATCTGGTAGGGTAAGCCAGGATGTGAGTTAGGGTCGGTACCTCGATCCTTAAATAAGAAAAACAAGCAAAGGTGGGGAGAAGAACAGAAAGCTAGAGGAAAGGGAGAAACTGGCCCCAAGGGTGCTCCCGGGGCCCGACAGGAGCTGGGCCGGCAGTTCCGGGCCTGACAGCCCTTGGTAGTTAGGCCTATCTAGCCCTTCCCACTCCAGAATTCTAGGACAGGGAAGCCCTGGCCCCGGAGGACACGGGAGTGGTGGGGGCGTGCTGCGAGGCCCACCGCCCTGGGCTGCTACTGCTGCAGCCTCCACCGACTGCGTCTCACCTGCGCCCCTCGCCAGGGCCGCCGCGCACGCCGGGGACGCGTCTCCAGCCCCGGGGGTGACGGGGGCGGGGCCCGGGCTGGGGGCGGGGTCTGGGGGCGGGGCTGAGATGAGGGAGGCCTGGCTGGGATGGGGGCAGTCAGTGGACCGGGAAGTCTGGTACAGATCGGGAGGGGCGGACCCCCTCTGGCTGCAGAACCGAGCGGGCCACGGGAGAGGCCTGCAGAGGGCGCCAGGTCCTTGCCCAGCCTCGCACAGTCCAGGCCTTCTTTCTCCTCCCCAGATGGAGGCGCCCAGCACACGGGCCGGGCAGCTGCAGGATCAGAGGAGTGAGAGAGAGTAAAGAGCCACAGACCCAGGAGCTTTGTATTCTGCAGGGTGCGTGGCTCAGACTTTGTCAGCCAAAACATCCTGGCCGCAGACGCCAGGAGGCCGTGAGTGGGGAAGAGCTGTCCTCAGCACCTACACCATCCCCATCTTCCACAGGGGCCCGGCCCCTGTAGCAAGAGCATGGCCTTGGCAGAAGTGTTGGGTGTAAAGGGGGAGGGGGACAGTCCCTGGCCCTCTGCAAAGTGAACCCTGGAAGTGTGGCTCAACCCACAAATGGGCGGGTGGGCGGGTGGTGGCCCAGAAGAGGGAGCTGTGGCATGCGGCAAGGCCCAGGTAGTTCCCGTGCAAAGGATGAGGTCCTGTAGGTACCAGAGAAGAAGATGAGGCAGTGGCCGACTCCAAGGTTTAATTTTTTTTTTTTTTTTTTTTTTTTTTTTTGAATCACAGAGCAAGCCACACAGGTCCTGGCCTCTGCCTGGCAGGCTACGTCCTGGGGTCCTAGGCAGGCCTACTTGGTAGATAACTTCTTTATCTTGCTGGGCAGGGAGATGTCTGACTGTTGCAGCGGGGGCACCTTTACGCCTTTCTGTTTCAGCTGACTATAGAAGTCAGTTCTTTCTGTGATGATTCTCTGGACAAGAAACAGTCAATGGGTGACCTCCAGCTCTGCACCTTGCTGCAGTGGGCAAGTGAGACCCCAAAATTGCATCTGCTGTGGGCATCCCTGCTGGGCTGTGGGCAGGGCGTGGGCATCCCCGCTGGGCCGTGGTGGCACTACAGAAAGGGTGTCCCAGGGGTTCGCTCACACCCAGCCTTCACTGAGCCCACCCCTCCAGTCAAAGTGGCACCCAAGGGAACCTTAGATGCCTAGAGACCCGGAGGACCCACCCAACCCCTCCACAGCCCTAGCCCTGTTCTCACTCCCAGCAGAGGTGCAAGGCAAGGCCTTGGGCATCCTCACTGTCCTTCTGTCCCTGTTCCCTCCCCACTGGCAGACATAAGGCCATCAGCCTATTCCCAGGGCCCTGTTCTCCAGAGGTGGCGGTGACCCAGGCTCACTCCTCCCAAGCCACAGGGAAAGGCAGGCATGCTGGGTTCACTGAGCAATGCAACAGAAGGACTAGACTTGGCAACAGAATGGCTGCTAACGAGATATGATCCTCGTGGGCATGACCCCAACCTGAGCAGCCTGCTACCTCAGTGATGCCCAGGGCTCTGGTGCCCCTGTACCCTCAGGGTAGGGCCTACAGCTGAGGGAAACGCAAAGCAGCTAGGATTAGTATCGAGGGCTGGTGGAGTGGTGACTACTCCAGGTCACAGGCACCAAAGCCTGCACCCCCAGGCCCCTCTAAAGCTTCTGCTTTGGGGGACTCTAGGTCCATAGGAGTTAGCAAGGTTGAGGCCAAGAGGCAAGACCCTGTGACAGGACTGTGGCCCAGCAGCTTCTATGGAAGGGGCTCCACCAGGGGAGTTGAGCTGGGCAGAAGATTCCCAGAATGCAGGTAGCTTGTCCCTCTCCCTGGGCAGGGATGAGGGTTAAAGGCAACTGAGTGCCCCTCCCTCATGAGACCCAGAGCATCTCAGACTCTCTCCAACCCCATGCCAGAGCTATCTATCCCCAGGGATGGCCTGGTCCCCCTCTGGTTGAGCAGGGATAAAGGACAGTCCTGGAGTCACGACGCAGGGGTGACACAGCTGGGATGAGAACAGGTGGGTTTCTGAACTGAGCTCAGGCCTTGCCTCCTCCCTCAGCCTCTGGCAGTGGGCTGTGGGGATGCAGCTTGGGTCCCCTCACCTGCAGGGACTCCAGGATGTAGGTGTCAGAGAGCTCAGTGGAAAAGCTCTTGGTCCCACTCATACTGTAGATGCCCTGGATGATCTTATTTCTTAGTTTCTCGAGCTGTGAACAAAGGTGAGAGCATCACCCACCGTTACCAAGAAGGATGCCCGGTCCTGCCACTGTACGCCCTGCTTGTCATGGCTGGAAACAGACATGCCTAAGGGCTAGAATGTTCCGGATCAGACCCCAGTTTCTGGGTGGCCTCGCGTTGAAGTACGGGTGCTTTGGCGTTTACCAAAACGCCGACTTTTATATTCTTAAACTAGGAAAGTGCACTTCCCCACCACAAGTCCTGGGAGCTGAAGTGAGGGGCTCTCACACGCTAGCTCAGCTCTCCTCACACGCTAGCTCTCCACCCCTGAGATATATTCCCAGCTCAGGGAAAATGTCAGCACAGGGCTGGAGAGACGGCTCTGTGAGTTCAGGTCCTAGCAGCTAACACGACTCAGAACACACACGCAGCTGCCTGTAACTCCAGCTCCAGGAGATCAAATGCCCTCTTCCTGCTTCTGTAAGTATATACACGCAGACTCACACGTGCACATACATTAAAAATGAAAGAGTTGTGGGTGCCCATAAGATGGCTGCACTCCATCTTGGCACAAGGACAGAGTTCAAAGCTGTCAGCAAGTCACAAGACCTAAAGGTCAAAGGTGTGGCTACAGAAGGATGTTTTGGCCATCTCAGTCTAAATAACAAGGGACCTGAATCTGAGGTGTGGCTACTCCTGACCTTCAAGGCTAGGGAACAAGAAGTTGGAGCTAAGGTGCGGTTATTGAACCCTTGGGGAGAGTGAGGAAGAAAAGTCTGTTTCCTATGCATGATGCCATGTTCCCTTTTTTTGTTAAGGTTTATAAGAGTGGTGAAAAATAAACTCGTGGCATTTCAGTATTGACTGATCTGCCCTCCTGACCTTTATCCTGTCTCTCTCTCTTTCTTTATTGTCCATATCTAGCCTTTCCCTCATCCACACTCCCCCACTCAGGTAAGGACTTGGGCCGCTCGGCTGGCTCCAATCGCAGCCCCATGAAGACCGCTCCCGACAAAGAGTGACACAAACATTTTTTTTTTTTAATTTTAGTTTCCAGCTGCCACTTCTAGACTCTAGCCTCTCTTTTGTTTGTATTGCTTTGCTTTATTTGATATGTATGGGAATTTTGCCTGCATGTCTGTGCACCATATGCATGCAATGCCCACAGGGGCCGGGAGAGGGCATCAGATCCTGTGGGACTGGAGTTGCACATGGTTTTGAGCTGCCCTGTGGGTGCTGGGAATTGAACCCATGAACTCTGAAGAGCAGCCAGAGCTCTTAATGGCTGGCCCATCTCTTCAGCCTCATCTCAGCCTCTTAACAATTCAGCCCATCCCTTCTCTACAGACTCTCTGCTGTTTAGGCAGCTTTTTCTCTTATCTGTGATGTATATCCCTTAAACCTTGACAACCAAAATAAATAAATAAAATAAAATAAACCAGCCATGGGGCCAATGTCAAGCAAGCTAAAACCTCTATTGTAAATGGTGACTAGCCTGTGGTACTCCTGCGGAGGACCGGCATGTGATCCTGTCTAGTTACCTTTCTATTGCTATAAGACATCATGCCAGGGCAACGTGTGAAAGGAAGTGTTTCCTTTGAGCTTAGGGTCGCTCGCGAGGGTTGAAGTCCGTGAAGGTGAAGCAAGGTAGAGGGGACACCAGGGATAGGCGAGTCTTTTGACACACTCCCTAGTCCTTCCTGGGCAGTGTTATCAACTGGGGGCCAAGTATTTAAACATAGGGACCTATGAGAGTCATCCTCATTCAGAACACCACAGGTTACGCTCTTAGCACACACATGGGGTGTTTACATCTCCCTGCAGCTCAGGCTCCACAGGGATCTGAAGCTTCTAGGCTCTGCAGGCATCTAAACTCACAGCCAAACACATACATGTGCTCCCATGCACTGGTCCCCACACATACATGTGCTTACATGCACTGGTACACACATACATGTGCTCACATGTACTGGCCCACATACATACATGTACTCACATGCATTGGAACCCATACACATACATGTGCTCACATGTACTGGCCCCCACACACATACATGTGCTCACATGCACTGGACCCCACACACATACATGTGCTCACATGCACTGGCACCCACACACATACATGTGCTCACATGCACTGGCACCCACACACATACGTGTGCTCACATGTACTGGCCCACACACATACGTGTGCTCATATGTACTGGCCCACACGCATACATGTGCTCACATGCACTGGCACCCACACACATACATGGGCTCACATGCACTGGCACCCACACACATACATGTGCTCACATGCACTGGCACCCACACACATACATGTGCTCACATGCACTGGCACCCACACACATACATGTGCTCACATGTACTGGCCCCCACACACATACGTGTGCTCACATGTACTGGCCCACACACATACACAAGATTCTTTTAATCCCTGGCTGAGGAACTTTGGGAGTTAATGACTGCTGTGGGAAGGACTCACTTTTCTTTGTGTGGTGACACTGACTGGTTGTTCATCCCCCCCCCACCCCCCTGTGTGTGATCCCACAGCCATTCACATGTGGGCGGCAAAATTGGACCCCATGGATGAACAGGGCACAGGCATGGACCCCATCGCCCTCCCTCCTTCCCTCTTTTCTAACTGGACCCAAGTCCCACTTTCTCCATAAACAATGCTGACCCTTGCCCTCTGTGTTTGAAAATGTTCCGCGAGCTCACACCCCACACTGTCTCCAAGCATGAGCTCTAACTGCACATTGCCACCGGGCCAGAATGAACCCTGGTGGGTGTGGGCATGGGTGCGCCTTACCCTGGCCTGACAGGACTCCAGGACCACACGAGTCTGTTGCTCTGCTTGCTGGATTGTCTCGTTCCGACTCTGGAGGTCGTCATGCAGCTCTTTCCACCGTCTCAGGTGGTCCTCATTCAGGGCCACCTGAGCCTGCAGCTCGCTGGTTTTGCTGTGCAGCTCTGTGATGGCTTGATCACGCTTGAGGAGCTCTGCCTCCAAGTCAGACACTTGCTAGGGGAAGCCAGGGAGGGCGGAGCATTAGCCGTGTGGCTGGAGCTGCTCCCGCGTGGTCCTTACCACATCTTCCCAAGAGATGGAGGCAGTGCTCCTTGGGTTCCTGCCACCCAGCCAAGCCCTTACCAGAGGACCCCAGTGTGGGCCTGTTGGCTGGGGTGCTGTCTGGAGAAAGAGACCCAACTCAACTGTCCATCATGGTATCCTAACCCACCAGGAAGGCAGCCCAGCCCAGCCTCCAGCAAGGCCCAAGCCATCACCTGTCGGAGGACAAAATTTTCCTTCTCAATGAGTCCCATTATCCCCTGCTGCTTCTTTTCCTCACGGAGGCTGGAGAACTGCAGGGCAGACAGCAGGGTCAGCATGGGTCTCAGGCCCAGGACAGACAAGAGTACAGACACGGGTTCTGCCTCCCAGCCCTCCCAGGAAGGAAAGCTGTGGGTTTCTGTAGGATGTTTGGCCGTCTTAGTCTAAATAATAACAGACCTGAATCTGAGGTGTGGCTACTCCTGACCTCAAGGCTAGGGAACAAGAAGTTGGAGCTAAGGTGCAGTTACTGAACTCTTAGAATAAGTGAGGAAGAAAAGTCTGTTTGTTCCGTATACATGATACTGTGTTCCCCTTTTTGGATAAGGTATATAAGAGTGGTGAAAAATAAACTTGTGGCATTTCAGTATTGACTGATCTGCCCTCCTGACTTTTATTATTCTGTGTCTCTGTCTTTTCTTTATCGTCTATAGCTAGCCTTTCCCTCATCCACACTCCCCCACTCAGGTATGGGCTTGGGGCCACTCGCTTGGCTGGCTCCGATTGCAGCCCCACAAAGACCACGCCCGACAATGCAGAAGCTCAAGGTCATGACAAGAATTGCGTTTCAAGCAACTGCAGGAATGATGTTAGCAGAGTGTCGATGCCACTGAAGCTGGGACAGCATGATATTAGGAGGGCAAAGGACGGGGAGAGTGCCTGCCCTGTTGGATGAGGACCTTCCCGCCCGCAAAGAGGAAGTCATCTGATGACATCATGATGGAGTTGACTCTATAAAGATGCTTTAATGGAGTTTCTTAGAAGCCATTGCCATGGGGTGGGGGAATACGAGAAGGAGGCACTTCTGGAGTGGCTTGGGTCAAAATAAAACTTTCTATCTCATTAATGTGTTAACAGGAGTGTGAGTAAACCCAGGGGCTAAGCATACTGTAAATGCAGATAAACTTAGCCCAGGGATCAGGGACTGGCAACTGCTTAGGGTTACTGTGGCACAAGACCAAAGAACAGCAGGGCTGGGGCTGTCCACAATGTCTGGTAGGAATCTTGGCTCTGCTGCCACCAGCTGGTGCCCTGGCTTGGAATCTTTGCTTCTGAGCCCCTGCTGGCTTTGCTCACTGAGTCAGCCTGGGGGGTGGGGTGGGGGCTGCCAAGAACACAGTCACCTTGTTGGTCATGGTCTGTATCTGCTGCTTTCGTTCACGGAGTTCCTTTTCCAGAAGCTCGTTTTCGGTGGTGACCTTTCGCAGCTGAGACTCTTGGAAGTCCGTTTGCCGTTGTAAAGATGTGATTGTTCCTAAGGGTGAGGCAGGAGACGGGCACAGCAAGAGATGGGCAACCAGCTGTTAGCTCCAGGCAGAGCCTCAGTTGCTCATCTGAAAGCCCAGTCAACTCCTGGTGGGGAGGGACCCACATCTCCTGCCCCTCCAGTCCACTGGGTAGAGCCAGCAGGGCTGCACAGTGCCTTGGTCCTTCCTACCTGTAGCCAGGGAATATCTGGCCCTGGTGAGTTCCAGCTCACTCTGGAAGTCCATCAACATTCGCTCATACTCCTCCAGCTGGGCAATCAACTCCTCCTCGAAGGACTCTGTCAGAGAGTATGACTTCCTAGGGTGGTGCTCCTCCTCCTCCTCTCTCAGCTCCCACGGTTCTTCTTCCTCTACCACCTCCTCCTCCTCCTCCTCTGCTCCCTTTGCTTCCTCCTCCTCCTCCTCTTTGTCCACTTCATGCAAAGTGCCCCTCTTGGCCATGCTGCTCCTAGATCTGGCAGCCTCTTCTGAGGGCCCCTCGGGGCCCTTTTCCTCCACGATACTTCCTATTTCCATCGGCAGCTCCCTGTTCTCCACCATGTCATCCTGCATCTGCATCTGGGGACAGAGGGAAAAGGGGCTGGGCACTGATGCACACATCCCCGGGCAGACTCTAGTAGGCCACCCAGTTCATTCATCTTCTCTCTCTCTCCTCTCTCTCTCTCTCTCTCTCTCTCTCTCTCTCTCTCTCTCTCTCTCTCTCTCTCTCTCTCTCTCTCGATGTGCTCTTGGCAGAGAGAGGGAAAGAGCTTTTCCACTGGCCTCATCTGCACCCAGGGAGGGCCTCAACACATCAGGACCACAGGCAGGAACACTGAGGCTGGGGCCTCCCTCCAAGCACCCATCCTGCCCAAGAGTGACGCCCCGCCCAGCCAGGGCTTCAGCCTGCCCCACACCTGCATCCAGCGTTGTAACTCCTCCTCTTCTTTGTATGTGGACTTCAGCATGCTCAGCCTCCCCAGCTTCAGTGCAGCCTCAAAGGACCGATCCTGTGAGATGCAGCTATGAACCTGGGCTCCCCGCACCCTCCTCAAAGGACCGATCCTGTGAGATGCAGCTATGAACCTGGGCTCCCCGCACCCTCCCATGGGAGCTCCAGGTGATGTCCCCACTCCTCCCCACCCTCCTGGAAGAGGACATCGGGCTATCTAAGCACACATGGGCAACCACAGCCGAGGGCGAGGAAGCAGTACCATCCAGAAGAACAAGGCAATGGCACGCAGATGAGCAGCCCTGGGGGACAACAGAGCTCTGGGCCCCACCAGAACAGCTTCCAGAAAGCACTTGGCAGGATCATCTGGCTGCCCTGCCCTCTCATGCCTGTGTAAGAGCCCTTGAGGGGAGATGAGGGAGCAGAGTCCCATCTGTTCTGCCTCGGGCATCTGTGTGGGCAGCTACTCCCAAGGCACCCAGGCACTCACTACCCATGACCTCTGGCCTCCTCCCTGCTCCCACTTCATGTCCACCCCAGCATAAGTGCAGGCTTCCATCAGGCATGAAAGAGACATCATAGTCCTGGACCGGTCGGGGAACCATTCCTGGCCATGCGGACCTGCCTCACTCAGCCCTTGGCCAATACCCGCAAGGACAGAGGAAACAGAGCCCGCACACAGCTCGTGGGGACATCTCAGCATTCCCTCGGCCACCTGCCAGGAGGCTCACCATCCTGATGGAAGCTGAAGATGTTTCTGGTCCTTTGCTTCTGAGAAGGATTTTCAGCTGCTTCTTCAGGGCCTCCTTCTCCTTCTGGAGCATCACGATCTGCTGATCTTTCTTCTGCATCTGTGTCTCCAACACTGACAGCCGCCGGAGTTCTTCTCCCAGCCGGACCAGAGAATGATCCTATGTGGAAACCAGAGACACAGCCCCTGGCCCACTAGGCAAGGACAACTGTCCCCCACATCCCATCCCAGCCACCCAGACAACAGTAGCTCCCAGAAGCTCAAACCCTGCAAGCTGTGCAGCTCTTTATGGCAGCCATGCTCTGGGTTCTTACGGCCTTCTTGCATCTGCCCTAGGAGCAGACCCTAAATCCTTGTGCAAAGGCATTCGGGTCAGGGCCAGAGCCTGGTCAGCCTTCCCGATGTAATGCAAGATTCCTGTAGTCTCAGTGGTCCCCACACCTAAGCAGCAACATCACCAAGAGTAACAACCCCCAAGGGGCTTGTCAGGAAGCCCCTCAGCCTGCCTTCTCAAAATCGCACCTCCCCCACTTCTTCAAATGGAAGACAAAGGCATCTTCGGCAAATAGTTCTTCACCAAAAGAAATGAACTCAGAAAAAGACTAAAGTGAGGTGTTCGGGCAGGGTGAATATTACCCACACAGAGCAATCTAGAAAGGAAGGCAACTATAAATTTCTCAAATTATTTGAAACAACATCGTAGCCTTCTATGTAGCCTGTGGATTGGAGAAGAGACCACTTGAGAAGTGTGAAAACATTGTGAATGAATGAAACTGAACGTGCGGCCATTGTCACACCTCAGGATGAATCTAAAACTGTGATTAAAGCCAGCTTGTCTGTAGAAGGAGTGCTGCTCTTTTGAGGCAAGGGTCTAATGACAGCCCTGGATGGCCTGGAACTCACTATGCGGACCAGGCTAGACTCTCCTGACTCTACGGAGATTACAGGTTTGCGCCACCATGCCCGACTCCATCCTGCTCTTGCAGAGGACCAGAGTTTAGTTCCTAGAAGCCAGGCAAGACAGCTCATAACTACCTGTAATTCCAGCTCCAAGGGGAGCCATCTGAGGGTAACTGCACACACACGGAAGAAAGTCACACAGGGACACAGACAGACAGACAGACAGATAGACACACACAGACACATACACAGACACACACAGACACACACACAGACACACACAGACACACACACACACACACAAGCCAGAATGTAACATTGTAACATTAGAAAATATGAAAGGGGTGTGGGAATTATTTGTGTTACAAATTTTTTAGTGTTCTAAATAAAAAGACAAAGTGGGAAAATGATGCCAGAGAACACATCTTACTATTCCGACCATGGTGATTTTTAGATATGTGCCCATGTCTCTAAGTAGTCTGAGGATCTCAGTGGTGGGGGCAGGGAATTGGTTCATTTCCTGCTGGGGACGGCAAAGATGGCACAGAAGAAAGAGAAGGAGGAGGAGGAGGAGAAAGCGGAGAAGGAGGGGAAGAAGAAGGGAGGAGAAGGTGATGTGCTTCTGAATTTTTAAAAACAAGGCCAGGATAACATGAATGTGAATGCCAAACTTCAACAGAATTCTAAGACAAGTTGATCTTGTGAGAGTGATCAACTCTCACAAGCATCCCACGTGCTAGCCTGTACCCAAATCTTTGGGCGTTTGCTGACCTCTAACTCAGGTGGCTAGAACTATGCTCACAGGGGCTTCTGGGCTGAAGGTCTACAGAACAAACGGCTGGTGATCACATGTGCTAACAAGGCCTGTGTCTGGTTAAAGTGCCACTCACCGGGAAAAGAAAGAATGCCCAAGTAGGGTGTTTGAGCGCCATTTTCGGTTACAGCTAGCCCGACAGTAGGACAGCAGTCGCCTGTGGGGTGGGCAGGTTGCAGGCCAGGCGTGGGACCCTACCTTCTCATGGATGACTGAGATGTACCAGGGTACTCTGGTCCTCTGGGACGTCTTGACCATGGTTGAGCTGCTGGAGGAACTTGTGGCTGGGGTCTCACTCCTATCCTGTGAGTAGGTGAGCTCACAAGCACTCTTGCTGAATGAAAAGGGGTGCCCTGTGGAGGAAGCAAGGGGCAGTCGGATTCGTCCCCGCGGACGTGCTGTGGAATCTTCCATGGTAACATCCACCCTTTCAGAGCTTCCCTCAGAGGCCAGCGTCTATCCAACAAGCGGTCTCCCGCTGCTAAACTAAAACCTTAAAGTTTGTATGTCTTCTCTACCAGAAGCCTGTGTAAAGCCCTGGGACCACTACATCTGACCACACCCGTCTAGAATGCACACAGGAGGGTGGCAGAGTATCAAGGTTCACATCCAGACCCTAGGGTAGAGAAACGAGAACCTGAGAGTCGGGACCTTGTTGACCCCATGGCCCAGCCCTCCTGCACCCCAGAGTCTCACTTTAGACTTTGGGGTTCTTCACCTTCTTAAGCCAGGAGGGAGATGTTCGCTATGGGTCAATCTCTGAAATCATCACGTTTATCTCACCTCCTGGCAAATGAAGGTTTATTTCTCTATTCAAGGAGGTGGTACCCAGGGGACTGGAAGGCAGAGGACACAGATTTCAGCTGCAGTTCAGCCAAACACAAGAACAGTGGCAGTGTCTTCTACTGGTGAGCATAGAGCTCCACTATAGCCCTGGATCTGGGTAGCCTGTGTCTCAGAGTTTTTTTTTTTTGAGAGGCAGACAATCTTAGGAAGATTTCCATAAGGGCACATCAGACATCCCTGGGGAGCAGCTTTACTGTTCAGGGTCCCAGCAGATGAGGGCAGAGGCCTTCAGGATTCCCTTACCATCCATACTGGTGGCAGAGCCATGCCTGACCAGGGGCTCGTCCTCAGCCATCCTCCAAGTTCCAGAGCTGGAACATAGGTCCCTGGGCAGATCAACCGTGGTGGCAGAACCTGGAATGTGCAAGGTGCCAGGAGGTGACAAGAAGTTCCGTCTGTCCCGGGAATCTCTAGGATCAAGGCTGCTGTGCTATATTTAAACACTAGGCCAAGTGAGTCTTCCTGACTGAGGCAATGTGACCTAACCCTGTGCTCCATTAAATCACAGGCTCCTCTTTTTACCTATCTGATCATAGTGTATCATCTGAGAAGACGGAGGGAGGTACCTGTGAGAGAATGTAGGTACAGACCCTGCAGCCTCGACTCTGTGACCCCCTCCGCCTACCCCCAACCATCCCACAGTTCCCCATGTGCGGGGCTCAACTGCACAGACAAGTTCCCCAAGCCAATTTGGGGACATGGGACAAAAGCAGGTCAGGGATCCATGAGGCCAGGATGCAGTCTTGACTCTGAGTGACGTAGCCCCGACTGGCTGCACTCTTAGGCCTCAGCAAAACAAGCAGGAACGATCGTGTGAGGAGGCTGGCTCTCTCCTTTACAGTTGGCCATCCCCCAGCCTCAGCGCAGGTCTCACAAAGACCCTGTTCCCGCAGAGGCTTTCAGAAACACGAGCTGCAATTGTTACGGGCTGAGGGGTTCGGGGGGGGCATCAGGTCGCTCCAGCCCCCCGGGGGCACGGCGGGGGCGGGGTGGTCTCACCCATGTGAGATACAGATGTGGCTCTGGTGCTGAACTGGGGGCAGCCAGGGCGCATGAGGAAGGCCTTTCTCATTTCCTCCATTTCAGACATGAAGCCATTGGGGTTAGTGAGCTTCTTGAGCTGGCTCTGGCAGGAGAAAAGGTGACAGCAGGTGCTTGGGCTGTGCCTTTGGCATGGAGGCAGGGACCCTGCCTGTGCTGTTCATCCCAGCATCCCAGAAAGGCCCACGTTAGAGACACCCCTTGGCTTGCTTTTCAGCAGCCAGCTAGGAGGTCACCGAGCCTGCCGTCACCATCCCTGGCGCCCCTGGTGTATGGTGGGTGCAGGGGACCTTTCCATATGGACTTCCCTTCCTTGGGTCCTTCTCTCCTGTTCACCTTCCTCTGTGACACTCAGGGCACACGGGTGCCTCTGCTCAGGGTACTGAGCTGACTTCCTCCTTTGGGCTTGGCTGTCCAGACTGAGCAGGAGCCAAGGTCTGCAGAGAGGGAAGTCACCTATCTCCCCCACCCATCTTCCCATACAGCTACCTCCCCAGGAAAGCCTGGGCACTCTGGAGGTCACAGGTCATTCAGGAAGGCCAGCCAGGGCTCTGCCCCACAGAAGCTGCAGTCCTCAGGCCTGCTGGGCTCTGTGTGGCAGATTGCCAAGGAGCATGTACCAATCTCTGCTGGTTGACAGCTCCCATGGCACTTTGGCAAAGAAGAGTGTCTAGCTCCATGGTGGCTGTGCTGGGAAGATAGGGGTGTTCCACCCCACCCCGTACCACTTTGCGGTAGTAGCGGCTGATGGCCTGAGCCGACTTGCTGGGTCTGTGTTGGTCCCCCAGAAGCTTCCTCTCTGGGCCATGGGAGCCCCGGCTGGAAACACTCTGAAGCAGTGCCAGGCCCTTGCAGATCTGGGGGGAAGCCAAGCTGTGTTCCTCGGGAAAGTTCTCCTTCTTCATTGAGAAGAGGGGCGGAGCCAAAGACAGACAGTCACCCTGAATGACCACTCGGGCCTATTGCTCTTCTGCACAGCGCCGGTTATGGAGGGCTGAAGTCAGCCTTAGCTTGAACCTTCAGAGGCGCCCAAGCCAGAAAAGACAAGCTTCCAATGTTCCTGTCCTACTGGCTCCTGGGAGCAGTGTGTGTCATCACAGATGTCTCCATAGAAACAGGGCATGGTCATAGTCTCCTCAAATTTCTGCAATTAGGTAAAGAAGCTGAGAGGCACACCCAGACACACCGTTCCCACCAAATCTCAGCGTGCCACAGGAGTAAGAGGAGTAGTCCGACCCCTGAGGCCCAGAATTCTCCTCTCTCATTTTTGTTGGCACGTATTCACTGTGCGTATTGACAACATTTCACTCCAGGACATCAATCACATTCTTCAACCATATTGTGAGAAACAACAACCCTCCCTCACGGTAAGAGCACTGGAGACTCGGAGTACTGGAACCAACATGGCTTTTTTCACCGACTTGCAAAGACGAGCATCAGCCTAGACGGCTGACCCTTCCTCCCCTTGGGAGTAACCGGGGGGCGCGGGGAGGGGAGCTAATTGTACACTCCATCTGCTCTTTTCCTCTTTTCAATGTCTGCTCGTTTATTTGTTCCTCTTAAGGCTTATCTGTACTAGACTCAGGCCCAAAGCTCTCAGCAAGGACAGCCTACTTCTCCTGGCATGGTTTCTGACCATTCTCTTTGCCTTCCTTCATTCTCTCGACCAAAAAGTTGAGCACATTCTGCAGGCTCTTTCTTGTTTTTCCTAGTGTTGTTCCTTCAGAGCAACACGTCGGAGTCCATGATGCAGGGCAAGTGCAGTAACAAGAGGCTGGACCTTGAGTGTGCTGGTCCTGGGCTCCTGGGCTTCATTGATAACGCGCTTTCTGACAACACATTGGCGGACATCATCTTATTTAGAGAGACTGAAGAACTTTCAGATCCTGCAAGCTCTTTTACGTCCCAACTGACAAAGCACAGTAGTATCTGTCAGTCCAGGAATTTCCTCCCCCTGCTTTAAAAAAACAAAACAAAAACCAATAACCAAGCTGAGAACACTCAGGTTGGCACCCACCAGGTATCTGGGCACAGACTTGCCCTTCCTCTTTCTTTGGTCTATAACAAGAACGCCCCACACTCAACAGCAGGCACACTCTGCCGTGGGTCAAAGCGCCTTGCTTCACGGGAAAACCTTGTTTGTCATTCCCGCCACAGATCCAAACAACACAACCCCCCCCTCCACTGTTCACCCTGAACAACCACAGCTACTTCTGTGGCCATGCATGTCTCACGGAACACGTGACACGTGGTTTCATCACCCACTCCAGTGAGTTTCTGACGGCCAGCCGCTGGCGGGGAGGGGATGCTCAGCAGGTGGCCTAGGAGGGCCATGAAGAAGAGCCTGATTTGCTCTTAGGCCAGGTTGCCCTCTGCCACTTACGTTTCTCTTTCCTCACCCAAAGCCGAGCCCGTGTTCACCTTACAGCCCGTTCATGGTAACATGTAACCAGACTTGCCAGAAAGCTTGTCTGTGAGTAATTTTCTACTCTAGACTTGTAGTCTGGCAGATGTAGCTGAACAGTTTGGGGGGGGCACAGTTAAGCTAGAGGTTTTAGCAGGTGTTTTTGATCATTTGTAGCTGACCGAACCTGACTTAAGAAACCTTTGAAAATGAACTGTCAGAATGGGGAACCTGCATAAGACTGAACTAGACTCTCATAATATAGGTGACAATGGTGCGGCTGGGACAATACGTGAGGCCACTGGCAGTGGGTCCAAGATCTAACTCTAATGCACAAACTGACTTAGTGGAGCCCATTCTATATGGGAGATAGCTTACTCAGCCTAGACACGGGGGTGTGGGGGTGGGGAGGTGCCATTGTCCTGCCTCAGAGAGATGATGGGACAGACTTAGTAGACTTCCTAGGGGAGGCCTTACCCTCTCTGTGGAGCAGATGGAAGGTGGGGGAGGAAGGGAAGTGGGAGGAGAGGAGGGAGAAGGAACTGGGATTGAAATGCAAAATATAAATTAATAAAAAAAGAAAGTGAACAGTCAGTTTTTTCTTTAATTTTTAAAAATCTGTATGAGTGTTTTGCCTATGTTCATGTTTGTGCATATACATCATGTCTGATACCCATGGAGGTCAGAAGAAAGTGTCAGATCCACTGGAGTTGGAGTCACGGGTAGTTATGAGCTGCCATGTGGGTGCTGGGATCGAACCTGGGTCCTCTGCCAGAGCAGTTGGTGCGCTGAACCTCTGAGCCATCTCTCCAGCCCCCAGATTTTATTTCTGATGTTTTCAGCCTCCTCATGCCCTCACTTCCCTCCCCCTCCCCTCTGGCAGCCCTCCCCTACACACAGACAGCCCAGCCTCTCTTTTCATGTGTACTTATATAAATAACTTTATGGACTTATACACAGATCCAGGATCCACACATGAGGGGGACATGTGCCCTTTGGCTTTCCAAGGGCAAAGGTCAATCTGGACTGTCTGGGCTTGACTAGAATCAGAATCAACTAAGCCTCAAGCAGCAAGGCATGCCTGTTGGGGTTTTCTGTCTTGGCTACCTTGAGGTGGGAAGACCCTAAACTTGGGCCACACCTTCTGATGGCAATCCCCATGACAGAAGGAAAATTTATTTTACCAGGTTGCCCTCACTCTCACTGGCAACCCGTGGCTAAGGTATTGGAACTTACTTCTTCAGTGGGTTCCCAACACTGACAGACCAACGGCTCTCGGACTCTGCCAGGACTCCAGCACCACACTGGGGCTACTGAGACATCCAGCCTCATGGACTGAACAACTTCTGGATCCTTGGCCTTTCTGTTGGAAGACAGCCATTGTTGGACTATCTGGGCCACACCTGTAAAACACTCTTACAAATCATGTGTGTAGGCGCGCGCTTGCACACACACACACACACACACACACGAGTCTTCTTTCATTAGATTTATACTCTGAAGTCTGGTTTGTTTCACTTAATATGAATTTTAAGGAGCCTCAGTCTGTAGCCCAGAATGTACTATACAGCAGGGCTGTCCTGGCACTTACAGTGATCCTTCTGGTCAGCCTCCTAAGCTCTGGGATGTTAGTCGTGAACCACTGTGTGTGTGTGTGTGTGTGTGTGTGTGTGTCGTGGGCACACACATGTGTGCGTTCTTTTTAAAAAATTTCCTCATCAGTTTTTCACCCTGCTTGAAATCTGACACTGACGCTGATTGTAATTAAAATGTTAATATATTGGTACAAACCCACAGTTTAAAGACATTTCTTAATATTGCATATACAAGGGCTGGAGAGATGGCTCAGATGTTAAGAGCACTGACTGCTTTTCCTGAGGTCCTGAGTTCAATTCCCAGCAACCACATGGTGGCTCACAACCATTCACAATGAGGTCTGGTGCCCTCTTCTGGCCTACAGGGATTCATGCAGACAGAACACTATACATAAATAAATTAATCTTAAAAAAAAAAAAAATATTGCATATACAACTCTTAAAAAGCCCGGGCTTGAGGTGGCAGGGGCAACCTCTTTCAGAGAAGGGCTTATTCTTATTGTTGGTGGTTATTGTACTAAAAGTACACATAACATAAAACATCTCTTCAGAACCATCTTGGCTATGAATCCAGCAGAGGCATGGCACCCCTGTCCCCACTGACCTTTGCTACACCATGGATGTGCAGGTAAGCCTCACTGTGGTTTGGGTCTGTGGTTCCAACAATGAGTCATGTTAGACATAAGCGTGTATTCCCTGGCCATTCCTACAGCTTATAAAAAGTGCCATTTAAGTTACTTGCTGATTTTATTTTTTAACTGCAGGATTTGGTTTCATGGAGTATTCCCTTAATGGAGAAGATATATTCCACACACAGATCTGAAGGCGGGGTTTAAATGAGTCCACCAGAACCAAGATAAATGATAAATAGGTGTTTATTAGGGAAGCCCTTACACAGATAAGAGTGAAACCCACCTCAGTCTTCCTGCACTAGAAGATGCAGTCTCTCACTGCAACCCAAGAGATGGAGCCAGCCCCTCCTCTACCTTTGCACCAGAAACCACGCCCAAAGGTGTGGCCACCACAACAAGGCAAGGCAAGATGCCACTACTCTGATCCCTTATCGTGTATGATGAATTTGGGCAGGATCCCTTATCATATATGCTTTCTGACACTGATCCCTTCACATATGTTTCCTGATCTCTAATCAGATAGGTTTTGTTTTCTGCACACTGAGCCCTTATCAGATGTGACCTAGAATTAATCATGTCATGTCATGAGGAAGACCACCCAGTGTCTCTCTGGATTATCCCACAAATTGAAAAAAGAAATCCAACCCTGATCACCAGCCTCTCCCCCATTTCCTCCTCATCTGCTTCCTGTTTGGGCTCCCACCCCGGGCTGGAGTTGGGCTCCAGTCCTTCCTGCTGCCTTCGGTGTCGGGTTCAGCCGTTTGTGAGTAAGGACCTCTTGAAGGTGATTGGCGTCACTGCCTGTGCCTCTGAGACGGGAACACAGGAGCTCACGTGAGCAGAGAGAGGCAGGGACTATGCGAATGTGTGTGTTGTTCAGATGGCTGGCAATCTGGGAAAGTGGCAGGCTAATCCCCCCCCCCCAAAGCCATCTTGTCCGCTCTATCTCAAACCGGCTGTTCTGTAGAAAGTAAAGCAAGGACAGCTGGTGGCTGGAGCTCAAGCTTGTTCCTTTGGTCAGATGGCTGCCACCCTGCTGGACTTTGTGATGTGTTCCCCTTGCGGTCACAATGCTGGATATCTAAGAATGGGGTTAACCAGGAGCTAACAGTATGGGATACACATTCTGGGGAATTTGGGTGAGGTCTCACTCCACAGATATCAAAGGCCACCAGGTCATTAACAAAATCCACTTTCAGCCTTCCGGGTGGGGTGGAATGTGGGTATTTGATTTTATCTCCTCCACTGAGGAGATACTCACGCGTGTTTAACATTCCCGGTTCTCCTAGTGCTTCTCTGTGGGTACAAGGACCTCTGTACCCCCAGGAAGTAGGGAACTACTGGAGAGGCACCCTCAGACCTGTCTGCCCCCTCTGGCTGGGCAGCAGTGGCCCCGGGAGCTGGCATGGTCCATTCCCTGAAATTCCTCTGTGGTCACAGCCTTCTCTGCAGGAACCTGCTCCTCTTTCTCAGTCTCCTCCCGGAGACTCCTCTATAACTGCTTAAGACAATGCCGGGCGTGTGGAATACTTCCCAGGCCGGCGTCCACCTGTCAGATCACCGAGTGAGCTCCCTTGTTGTAGGTTGGAATGGCCACGGCCACGGCCACCAAGGGAAGTCTGTTACGCAGAGCACTGGTGGGCAGTTGACATAAGACGCCTCTGTGAGGGCCTGCTGGTCCTGTTGGCATCCTAGCTTCTCCCTCTCCCTGGGTCCTGGGAAACCTGTCCCTGTCCCTGCGCTTTACTCTTCTCCTTCTCCAGCCCCGTGGCGTCTCCTCAGCACCTGCCTGTCACTCGTGGGCCACAGCCCTCTTCTGGGCCTGTGCCTTTCTTCTCCTTAGGGAACCTTTCCTGGTCTCAGGCCTCAGGCTCTCTGCCCACCCTGGGATGGCTCTTCTCTGGGTTACCTTCCCTCACCCCGGGATTCATTTTTGACAGGTGATCGCCCCTCACTGACAGCTGTCTAAGGTTGCATGGCTGTGTCCTGCATGTGTTAGGTGGCTGCATAAGAGCTGTGCATGCACAAACCATGTTGAACTGGGGGCCGTACGGAGCTGGGGCGACCGCAGCTCCATGACTCCAGTTTCAACGACCCCAACTGCGAGACTCTTTCTAAACCATTCCCATTCCCTGTATGAGCCTCCTGCCTGTCTCTCTTCCTCTTTCCATTTCTGCTCCCCTCCCTTTGCTCCCTTTCCCAATACATTCCTTGCGGGTTTGTTGAAGCTTGGTGGATCCCGTTTCATCACCCGCAGCTGCAGCAAAGAACGGCCGTCAGCCCCAGGGTCAGTCGCCGCTAGAAACGACGGTTCCCTGAGGGCTGCTTGGCAGGGAAGGTTCCACATGTGAAGCAGCCAGTGATTGGAGCAGCTGCAGTGACAGCAGCTTGCTGGTCGGCGTTCCTGGAGGAGACGACAGGGACACGAGCAGGGTCCTCTTCGGATGTATGACGTAGGTGCCATCGCCTTGCCTTCCGTAGGTGTGTAGGTGTCCTGATCCATCTGAAAGTCAAGGTTGGAGCCACTGAAGTAGATTCCTGCAGCAAGGAATCTGAGGACACCCTCCTCCTCCACCCGTAGGACACTGAGGAAGTTTCCCTTTAAGTTACCAAGGAACCAAGAACAGTGTCCTGTGAACCTGCCCCCGGGCAGTGAGGAAAGTCATTTGACTTTTAACTTTTAACTGTCTCAGGATAATTTGTAGAGCAAGGACAAAACCTCTGGCCCAAATGTGTTGGGAGAGCAGCTTCTTGTTGACTGAAGGAGACCCATGCTTTCTTCCCTTCTACCTAGTTGGCTCTAACTGTCCATTTGATGCACCCTGGAGCCATCTGAAAGGAAAGCATCAGTTAAGATCGGCCTGTGGGGGGTGGGGATGGGGATGAGGGTGGAGGCGGGGTGGGGGGTGGGGGATGGGGGGGTTGTTGTCTTGATGTAGCAGGGCCCAGCCTACTGTGGGCAGCATCACCCTTAGATGGGAGTTCCTGTGTGTATGAGAGAGCTGAGTATCAACCTTTGAGGCACCAAGCCACGTTCCTCCACGTTCAGGCTCCTGCTTGGGTTCCTTCTCTAACTTCCCTCAGTGGTAGATAAGGCCTGCAACTAAAATAAAGCCTTCCCCTCCCAGCTTGCTTTTGGCGGTGGTGTTTACCACAGCAACGGAAATAAAAGCAGAATACCTTCAAGACAATGTCGAGGACCCACAAATGCTCTTTTAAAAAGTTGTAGCCAAATACAAAGTTACAAAACAAATGATATGGAACCAACCTGGGCTCCCAGCAACAAAGGGATAGAGAATTGAATGTGACAGACATTCACAATGAGAGGTTTCTTTTCAGACATAAAAAATGATTGTGTTCTTCAGGGAAACGGGTGAAGATGGAGCTAATGATCGTGAGTGAGACCAGTCTCAGAGAGGCAAACACTGTTTTCCTTCATTTACACAGATACTCAAACCGTGTGTCTTTATGACGCGGGAGTTGATGTGAGACTCTGTCTGAGGGACAAGGGGGACTGGCAGGAGGGGTGAACACGGAAAGAAGGGCAGGCAGGTGTTCAAGGCATGTGTACTCGTGAGAAATTATTTCAAAGGAGAGGAAAATGAAATGGGGTCATTTATCACTTCAAACCTAGAGAGGCCAGTCTCCTCTCCCGGTACTCACTCCGTGATCTTCCACTACAGCTTCTGCGTGCTCCTGCGGCCAGCGTGTGCTTCTGTAGCAATCTCAGGGACAGCCTCTGCCCATGTGAAAGGCGCATACTGGGGACTAGAGATGGCTCAGCCATTGCTATGTCCTGCTCTTCCAAAGACTCACACCCTTTCCTGACCTCCATGAGCACCTGTGTGCACACACGTGGACACACACACACACACATACACACCACACATGCATACTTACACATACACCACACACAACATACACACACATACTACACATATACACACCACATACATATACACACCATATACACACACATACATACACACACACTCACACATACACATACAGCACATACACCATACACACACACACCACACATACACGCCATATATGTACACACACACACACACACACACACACACACACCACATACACACACACACACACTCATGATGGGAGATGTTATTCTGTAAATATGTTTCTCATACTGGTTAATGAATAAAGCACTGTTGACCAATAGGAAAGCAAGATAGGCGGGGCTAGGAAACTGGGAGGAAGGAGGAAGTAGTTGGGAGGAGTCAGCATGGAGAGCCTGGAGAGAGCAGCATGCCGGCCCGTTGCTCCCCAGTAAGATGAGCCATGTGGAAATACTTAGAGTAATAGAAATGGGTTACTCATTAAGACAGAGCTAGCTGATAAGAAACTAGTACCTGCCAACTGCATTATCTCAAATACAGAGTCTCTGCATGTTATTTGGGGCTGGCACGGCTGTGGGACCAGACTGGCGGCGGGGAAAACATACTCGTTACCCATTCTCTCTCTCTCACACACACACATAAATAAAATTACTTTTTGTTTTTTTTTTTTTTTTTTTTTTTTGAGACAGGGTCTGGTTGGGGGGGGTGTCCTTCTGCATGGCATGCATATGTTTCTCCTATTGGTCAATGAATAAAGCTGTTTTGAGCAGTGGGCAGGCAGGATATAATCCAGACAGGAAGTACAGGTGGGGCTACCAGACTAGGAGAATGCTGGGAGGAGGAACACAGAGAGAAAGTCAAGGGAGGGATACCGTGTAGCTGCCAAGAAAGCAAGAGGCCTGAGCATCGCCGAGTAAGCCAAGACCACATGGAGACACACAGATGATTAGAAATGGGTTAATAATTAAGAGAGAGCTAGCCAATAAGTCTGGGCCATCAGCCAAACAGTTTATAATTAATATAAGCCTCTGTGTGTTTATTTGGGACTAAAGGGCTGCGGGACAGAAACTTTCTGTCTACAGGGTCTCACTATGTGGTTCTGGCTGCCCTGGGACTTACTACGTAGACCAGGCTGGCCTCCAATTTACCTGCCTCTGTCTCCCAAGTGCTAGGATTAAAGGCATGTGCCATCATGTCTGGCTGTAAAATAAAGACTGTTAAAGTCACATATCAGGACTGAAGAGACGGCCCAGTGGTTAAGAGCAGAGGACTATGTTTGGTCCCCAGCACCCACACTGTGGTTCATAACCATCCATATGAGAGTCACTGCCCTCATCTGGCCTCTACGGGCACCAGGTGTACATACATGGTGGGCATACATACATGTAGGCAAAACACACATTCACACAAAATTAAGTAAAAATTAAAAAAAAAATCCTATTGTAAGCTCACATATTGTCCTTTATCTGGCTTTTACTCTGGTCTTCTAAGTTAAGTCTGACCGCAAACTTGGGGTCACTAAAACACTCACTTCTGGCTTAGCTACAGAAATGCAAAATGATGTGTGACACAGAGACTCAGTCAATTTCCATTAAATAGAAATCTTTATCTTGGGACAGACATCCAAATTCAATAAATGAATCAGAACTGTAGCCTTGTTATTTCAAGGAGCAATGAATCGATTTTCTCCAAATTTGGAGGCTATGAGTGGAATTGGACTAAATGCAGACAGATGGCAGTGGGTGGGAGGAGTCGTCCCTGGTGGCTGGCACTGCGTGCTGCCTTGGGTCTCTACAGCTGTTTGCCAAGTTCTCCTCAGGCACCTGCGAAATGAGAACAGCTACTGCAGGTGTGTGAGCCTTATAGACATGCCAGCTCCCAGACCCGGACCCAGGTGAGCACAGCATCATGCCTTGCACAGGCCTCATCACAGAATGGCAGCCTGCGTGCTTCAGGAATTTCATTAATGAAACTCAGTTGGAACTTCAGATCCCTAAAATGTCTATTTGTGTTGTTTTTTGCTGTGAAGCTAATTTTTCAAAGACACAGATTGTCAAGAAAAGCTGTCTATGAGCCGAGGTAATCCCCTGGGAGGAGATGCTTCAACCAGCAGAGAGATTGTGGGTCCAGAGAAAAACTCCAAGGTGGAGATAGTAGTCTCCTGCGGACGGGTGCACCTGAACAGGCCAGAACTTGCCTCTGTTGGCCAGCCCTGACATCAAGCCCTCAGACAAGAGCCCCAACCTCCAACAAGGAACCACCCACAAGATCTTGCCCCTGGCTAGGGATCCCCTAATATAGTCCCCACTCCCCAACTTTACCGTGTTCTGGATCTGGCTCACCTGAGTTGAGCCATGGAGCCATGGTGAGCTGGAATAGGCTGGGGACAGCTAGAAGCCACACAGACCTTAACACCTCATACCACTGCCTGCCCAGGAGGCCTAGTGGCCTTGGCCACCTGATGCCAGACCCTTGATGATCCTCCCAGTCCATAGGAGGGGATGTTGGTAGCAGGCAAAGTTCTCCTGGCACCTGGGGGCTGGGACCCTCCCCAAGGGCCCCATAGCCACCTACATATTTGCTCAATGGAGAAAAAGCTTCCAAACTAGCCAGGAGACCAGATTTCTTTCCACCTTTATTAGGCACAGCTTCCAAAGTCTTTAACAATGAGGAAGGAAGAGGTCTAGAGAGTCAGGAAGGTCAAACGAGAGGAGAAAAGAGATCCATGGGGAGCTCAGCCTGCAGCTGGTGCCTGCCTCGCCCCTGCCCGTCTCAGGGAAGCCTGCCACTCCATCTAGCGGCCACTTGGCCCAGTTTCAGATATAACCCCACCTCAGGGTGAATCCTTTCCAGCTCAGGTGGCCGGCCGGAATACTTCAACTGTCATTGCCCAAGCCACTGGGGTACAAGCCTATTCTAGGTCCACACCCAAATGGCAAAGTCGGGACAGACGAGAAGTGAAAAGTGTCTCCTCTCTTCTGAAGGAAACCCAGTGTGGCTAAAATGTCTTCCCAGGGGGAGACATGAACATCGACCCCTCCTCCTAAGGTCCCAGCCAGGGGTGAGGAACGAAGAGTGTTTTGGGCTTACTTAGCAGAGCAGGGATGATGGCATCCCTGTGGCTGTGTAAATGGATCCCTGCTGTGTTCGCTGGTTCTTCCTGGGCACTACAAGGTGGCATGCAATTTTGATTAAATTGCATACAACCAGTTGGAGGAGGTAGCCGGATACTAAGGTGAAGCTCCTATGAACTCTCCATCCCCTCCTTTGAGAGAGATAGATGCTCAACAGCCATCAAGCCCAGCTGGGATGAGATTTAGTAAGCAGGCTCAGCTGGACTCCTGAAGATGTGAAGGATAGTTGTGCGTGCACAGCACCAGCCTTCTCCCAAGTTCATGGGGCTCAAGTAAACCCTGGAAATGGACAGGCATCCCTGACCTTGTGCCTGGAGTGCGAGCAGCTCAATGAGGAAGGAGGTCACCCCCGCTGTGAGCCTGGACTCCTGTATTTGCCTTCTGTTTATGAACCCTGACTAACCCTAGATGCGACAGAGTCTGGAGTTATAGTTCTCACTGATGTGGAGTGACCTTCCCACCCTGACTGTTTCTGGTTTGGTCTTGTGGTCCCCAGCCCTCCTCACTGACCTCAACCCCAGCCATCTTAACTGGTAGGAGAGACCAACATATTTTCTGGTCCAACCAGTCTTCCCCATCCCTCTCCTTAGCACATCATTTTTATTTTTATTTTTCCTGCAAATTATGTCTGTATGAGGGCATTAAATCCCCTGGAACAGGACGTACAGACAGTTGTGAGCTGCCATGTGGGTGCTGGGAACAGAACCCAGGTCCTCTGGAAGAACAGCTGGAGCTCTTAACCCCCAGCCCCAGGACATCATATCTAAATGTCAAGTCCAGTTAAGGCCTTTTGAGAGTTCAGAGGCTCTTATGAAATCCTGGAGCTCCCTGTGCTGAAATGGCTTGGACTCCTACACCCCTCTACTTAACCTGACACGCTCTCTGACATCTGGTATACTGCCATTCCTGGCGTTCCCTAAAAGATGCAACTGCTCTTAAGGGCTCTAACAAACTTCCCCAAAGTCCCCAGTATCCTAAAAGTTGGAGCGCAGAAAGGCGGATAGTCTCTCTCGGTGAAATCCTGGTTAGCGGCTTCTGTGCCCCTACAGTGCCCCGTGGAAGACCTTTACTCCAGCACTCAGGAAGTCAGATGGCCCCTACAGAAAAATCCAGTAAATGGAGCTATGCTGGTTATTTGCCTGTGTGTCCCTTATACCCTCTTGAGACAGACGCCTGCCAACACCTCCTGGGTCACACTTCTAGATCTAAAGAGAGTTCTTTCCTATTCCTGCCCTCCCAGACTCTCCGTTCCTATTTGCCTTGTAATGGCTGGGTCCCTCTCTCCAGGTTGCTCAGCAGCTCCCGGGGATGACTTACCTCAGGGTTTTTAGGCTAGCCCCTGACTTTAAGGACAGACCCTAGCAAGAGACCTGTCACACCCCAATTTTCACCCTGGAATTAGTCTCCTTCCATACACACGTTGTTTAGACACCACCCTAATTCCAGAAACAGGCCTCATAGAGATAAAATTCTTCTCTTTCTAAGGCTCAAATCTCTTCACAAAATGTACAGTCTTGGGACGAGCCAGGCTCGTCACCCAATAAGTCACCCAATAAGAATCCCATTTTAACTACAAAGACCCCAGCCACAAAACAATAACCATACAGACCCTCTAGGGAAAGCGGGATCGTGGTGAATTTGGATTCTCTATCTAGTTCAGCCAAATAACTAAGGAATCGTGGTGAATTTGGATTCTCTATCTAGTTCAGCCAAATAGCTAAACCTTTCCGTGAGGCCTTAGGGGAACCAGAGGAAGAGCTGTCGGTTTGGACCCCTGAGATGACATGGGCCTCAGACCTCCCAAACTTCACCCACGCATCAGATCCCCCATCATGTTAAACCCTTTTCATGAGGCAGATGAGTGACAGAGCACACAGAGCTTGGAGTTTTAACCCAAATTCTGGGGCCCTCGCGGTGCAGTTCATCACAGTGAGCCGTGAGACCTAGTGGTCCGGAGCTGACTCTCTTGCCTCAGGCTCCCGGGATGCTCTAGACTGGGGCTTCACACACAACCAGACAGCAGGGGTGGGTGTGGGGTGGCACAGTTCAGTTCATCACCTTCTCTCCACCCTCCACAGTGGCCCCTGGGACCAATGAGGCCTCTGGGGAGGGAACAAGCAGGTCATTGTGTCAGTGTGAGTGAAGCGGTGTCACACACACAGTGGTCTTCGGGCCACAGCCAGAGCATTGTGTCTCACTTGGCGCCACCTGGCCTCACCTTGGACCACCTCAGCCTCATCTCGCCTCACCTGTGCAAGGCAGCCAGCACGAGGGTTCTTAGAACGGTGACGTTCCTGCAGCGGCAGCCGTGGGTGGTGAGGAGGAGTGTGGGCCCCTCTCCATCTCACCTCAGCTTTTCTTATCTTGTTCTAAACGTCTTCCAGCGCTTAAAAGTCTCGGGCTTCCCTCAGAGCCTCATTTTTGCTAAGACATGTCCACAGGCTGAAAACAAGAAATCTGAGGACCACAAAGAGGCCTGCGTGGCAGCAACAGGAGGCAGGTTCTCCTCCCTGTAAGTCCTGCTGAGGTGAGCATGCCCACTACACAGCGCTTAGAATGTCTGCGATGTTCCCTTTCAAACCCACGGGACACACACACGACGGCAGGGATGATGCAAATGCTGGGCCAGTGTGAGGCCACACACACTGCCTGTCTGTGCTTGTCTGTATTCTGAGTCATCTGCGATGCTCCTCGACGGCCTACGGGATAGGTTAGTCATAAGAGCCAGTCATGGAAACATGTGGTTTTTTTTATTATATTACAAAAACAAAAATTCCCACCAAAACACAGCTAAAAAAATAACACATTTTCTAAGATGACATTACCCACAACAGTTAATAGTGTCACTGGACTGCATCCATCAATACTGGAGAAGCATTTCATTACACTGGAAATGGACAGTTTGGTTTTGGCTTTTGTGTCCGGTCCGAAATGCTGTTCTAAGTAGCAACTTTTGACCCTTGCAGGATTCTCGAGCAGGGGTCCGGTGCTGGTGCCAGTGTGGATGACCTCAAAGCAGCCCAAGCCAGCTCCGTCAGGCATGGTAAGCAGTGTAGGAGGGGCATGGGACAGGCATGGTAAGCAGTGTAGGAGGGGCATGGGACAGGCATGGTAAGCAGTGTAGGAGGGGCATGGGACAGGCATGGTAAGCAGTGTAGGAGGGGCATGGGACAGGCATGGTAAGCAGTGTAGGAGGGGCATGGGACAGGCATGGTAAGCAGTGTAGGAGGGGCATGGGAACTGTTGTTAGCTGGATGCGTGAAGCTTCCCAGGGCTACACCGGCTGTGGCTGGAGTGGCCTGCTTGTCCAGCCTCCAGGTGCCTGCCCTTGCTCAAGAGGTGTCTTCCAGGGCACCCCCAGACTCACTTCCAGACAGCCATTTCAGTGTTCCCGGGAAGCCTGGTGACTGACAGATTGGCTTCCCCTCACTCTCTGTGCTTTGCAGAAGAAAGTTAGCTTCAGACCCAAAGCCTGGTTCCTGGATAGTTATACATGCCCCCAGTCACGGCAAGGCATGCGCCTGTGACATTTATGTTCTGGCAGACGGTCCTTGGCGGTTCCCTCCAAGCATGGCAAGATCCTGGAGGCTCATAGGACAGCTTTGGCACTTGAGGCACAGTCCGAGGAGACACAGCTCTGGGTCCTCACTGGAGATGGGCTCTTCCCTCCTCAGATGTCTGTTGACAGCCACCTTTAAATCACTCCTAACCCTTCCCAGGAGCATGTGGTGGGGCATTTAGGATGACGGCCCCTCCTGAGCAATCCCTGAGACGTACTCACTCAAGCACGTCTCAGGGGGCCTCACGGCACTGGGAGTGAGGATATATCTGTGTAGTTCCTGAGGTGGCCAGGCAGCAAGTGCCCCAGGAGCAAGCACCACCCTCTACCGGGACCTGATGCCGGAGGCAGGGAGTGCGGTCTGTCTAGCCTCCGTTTCCTCATCTGTTCAACAGCGAGACGTGCATGCTTGCCCTCCGTCTAAGCTTGCTGCCACAGCTGGGCTTCTTCTGGGAAGACTGGGACCCCCCAGAGGCCAAGCCGTCAACACCTGTCCAGTTGGAAGGGCCTACGTGATCAGCCCTGACCTCTGGCACCCTGGTGCCTGCACTCACCCCGAGTGCACCCAAACCCTGCCGCTCAGAGTTCCATAAGGTGTGATGTGAGTGGTGGCCACCTGAGTTTGCAGAGCCTGCTAAGACTGGCCATGTCTGTCCCTGTGCTTCAAGAAGGCAGCCCTGGTAGTGCTGACTGTATTGCCATCCATGGGCTTCTCTGCCTCTGTTGGGCCATGCTAATGAGAGCCAGGGCTAAGAGGAATGGCTGCACAGAACCGTGGCAGTCCATCGGGCTTCACTGCAGAAGGGGCTCCTCCGTAGTCCTCCACTCCTGCAGGAACTGCCAGAGCTCTCTGTGCAGAAGCACAGCCTCTGGCAGACAGAGAGGGCCCCGTTGGCCGAGTGTACGCGGGAGCTGCCTCTCCAAGCCCACTTTCTCCTTGGGGTGCACCATGAAGGCTGGGACCCCCAGCAGCTGGGACCCCGGCTCCACCTCGTGAGGATGGGCCAGCACTCACTCAGGGTAAGCAGAGCAGATGTTTTTCTCACAGCTGCACTCTCTCTGAGTTTCTTTCCCATCCAACCATCCTGGCAATACGTGAGGTGAGGCCCCTTCCTGGCTCGATACTCCATTTTCTTAGACGTGTTGACCACAGTGTGTGGGAAAGCCAGGCTGATCTCAGAAGGAAATGCTGGGAAACTTAGAGGTGGAGTAAAAAAGCAAGCTGACCCATCAAGTAGAAAGAGTGACATTTTATCAAACATTGACAATTCAATTCTCAGTAGTCCGGGACTCACACTGTCCCTCTGTCTGCTGAGAGGGGTCTGTAGAGGGGCTGTAACCAGTGTGTAACCCCAGTCTTTGTTCTGGTCAGGAGACACAGGGGAGCAGCAGGATGGCATACATTAGGGACAGGCCTGTCCCCACATCCCACAGAGGATGTCTCTGCACTTCACCTACAAGACACAGTTTGGAATCAAGCTGCAGATGAGTGCAGGAGACAGTGGCCCGGCTGCTCATGGCTAGCGGGGACCAGAAGATGCTGGAATACTTTGTGGCAGAGGGTGAGTGAGAAAAGGCTCTCGCTCTGTCCTGGAGACGGTGGTAGAGTCCTCAAGAAAGGAGGAGCATAGAGAGTGGGTGCTGGCATACCCACCTGCAAAGGGACAGCCCCTGTCTCAGCATTTGGCCCATAACTGCCTCGTGTACCTGTAGGTAGGACAGTTCCAGAAGTTTCCTAGGGGCAGTTCATGAGTGGCATCCCTTTAGGAATGGCATCTGGCAGAAGGCCCTTGCTGTTAGCATGCTGTCCTGCATCCAAGGGCAGTTTCTTACAGAGGAAGAAGGCACACCCCTCAGTGGCTCTCTGTCTCCGTGAACTCCTCTTTGATGGGTTGCTTACGAGACTTGCAGTCAGGCAGGTCAAAACCAAAGTCTGCCCACTCGTCGGGGCCGGTCACTGTGCCTGGGCCTCCCCGGTTGGGGATGGTGATGGTGTGGCGTACGCGGAAATGCACAGCTTCCATGACACGCTGCCGCTGCAGCTCCCCAGAGCCGCCGATGGAGATGGTGGCTGCGTTGCTGCTGGAGCGCAGCAGCTGCTGACCGCAGTCGTGACTCTGCTTCAGGTCCTGCAGGCCCCTCCAGATGGTCATGCGGTACTGGTCAGGGATTTTCAGGGCCCCGAGGTCCTGCAAGAGTTATGGCCACCTTAGGGCTACAGAAGCAAAGCTGCAGGGCTGTGCATCCCCCACACCAGAGACATCCCTACTGGCAAGCAATCATCCGCTTTCGGGGGCCACTGGCTTATTAGAACATGACAGCGTAGATGGCAGAGCGCCCCAGAGAGAGACAGCATCAGTGTCACCTGTGTACAGGGTTTAGCCACATGTTTTGGTAGGGCAGTTAAAGGCATGTGAGAGCGTTGGAGGGGACAGTGATGAGGGCCTCTCCTGGGTTGCGTGCAGCCTGGAACCTGGATCACAGTGAGAACAGAGATGGGGGGGGGCGTCTAAGAGACCACAGGCCTCTCCTGGCCACGGGATGCCCCTTGGCACTCATTAGTTAACAGCTGCTCCAGCCTTATCCCTTAGCTTCATGCACAGGAACCTCACTAGGGTTAATATGTTACTCTAGGTAGAAGGAAAGTAGTTAGTGGTCACACAGATGCAGGTCGTTAGGCACTGGCTCACCGCCTCTGATAAGTCTCTGTGTCCAGCCTGGACAGGGGACAGATATGGACTGGCCTCGAACCCAGGCTAGATGAGAGTCTAGGAAACGGTTACAGGAGAGGCAGGAAGCACTGAGGTGGTGATGATGCCCCCTGGGCCTGAGGCTGTGTCCCAAGAAACAAATCAAGGCTTTGGTCATGGTGTCCAGAACCCTTCCAGTGCACGTTCAACCCAGAATGTCTGCACTGTGTGTGGAGGCTGGCCTTCAGACCCCATTTTTCTCTCTAGGCCTGTTCCCCCCCCCCCCCGGCTTCTGCACTTCTTACCACTGGGTCCTGGAAAAAGCCCAGCAGCCTCCCCTCAAAATTAAGGACAGCCTGGCTGGGGCACCAGGGGGCTTTAGAAGAGAGAAAGGCCTCCAGGCCACCCCCAGGGACTGGAGCACACGTCCACCCGCCTGGTTCAAGTCACCTGAGCCTGTGTCGGCTTCTGAGAAGCGACTTTGGAACAGAATCCGATTGTAGGAAAGGCTCCGGGAGTTACCCCAGCTAGCCACCCTAGAGGGCACCCTCTGCGCGGGGCCCAGGCCCTCCAGCCCTTCAGGGAGGTCTGCGGGATTTTACCTCTATGGTGAGGTTCTGCAGGTGGTAGATGCTCTGTAACCCTTGGGAGGTGAAACATTCAATGCAGTTTGGACACCCCAATCCTGTTAAAAAACTGCAGAGAGAATTTGAGAAAGAAGCATTAACCCCCCGTGCTGGGCTCTGTGCTCAGGCCTCCAGGAGTGGCCTTGCTCGGGAGGGAACTATCTATTGCAGTGGGCAAAGCTGCTGGTCCCTCAGTCCAGCCATCAGTGTCCCAGCCCAAGGCCCCTTCTCCTAAGGCTTTATGCCAGCACCTGCTGATGAACCCTGATAGGATATGACCATCTTAGCCTGTCTTCCCTCGGGCCAGCCAAGCAATTAAAACACAGGATAAGACAGAGCCTCATGCAAGACTGCCCCCCCCAGCCAGTTAGTGGGGAAGAGGGGGGTGCAGCACAAACCCAGGTCCAGCCACAGCCCACGCACCTGACAAGGCTGGGGTCTGCATGATAGGGAGGTGGCGGGGTGCAGTGGGATCCGGAAACCATGGCCTGGGAGCTGTGGCCGCCATTCATCTCGCCATTGGCCGGCATGGTGTGGCTGTGGCTGTTGAGCATCCCGGAGCCTGGCAAAACAGCAGGTCCAGGGATCTGAGAGCAAGCCCCCCCACACACACAGGGGGAGGAGTCCCAGGTTACGATCAGTCTGGTAGTGTGGCATACTGCAAGGGCTGTGTGAGGCTGAGCAAGGGCTGAGCCCTGAGGCCCCACCCTTTTCCGCAGGAGGCGGAAGTGGAAGGTTTCAATGAGCCACCAGCTGGCCTGTGGGTGTTACCAGGTGCCAGGGCCCTTATGTGGGACACACCTGGGATATTGCTCAGTGTCAGGAGAGTCCATTAGTGTCACCATAAATACCTTTCAGAGGAGACCCACACTCCAGTCCTCCCAGCTCTACAGCTAGCCCCCAGTGAGGTCTCGTGTCCTGTAATCCTTAAAACGAGGGGATCTGGTGTTGCCATTTTGCTGATGGAGAAACTGAGGCAAAGTGAAGCTAGAGATTGTTCTCAAGAGGGAGGATGGGACAGGTGTATGTCATTAACGATACCACGTCTGCAAAGCCACAGACACAGAACCCCTGGGATTAGAATGAACATAGCCAACTTCCCCGAGGCCAGCACCCTCCTTCAGGGTGGAGCTGCAGGGAAGGCAGCCATCAAGAGTCCCCGACCAGTCCTGATCATGAGCCTGGTAAATCCGCCAGGCCCTTCCTTGGGTCTCTGCGGCCCACACGAGGCCTCGACTGCCCCCAGGAACTCACCCATGGGTCCCAGGTTGGGCCCCGCTGCAGAGCTGTGTGGTGGAGGCTGCCCTACCAGCTGGTTGACCGAGGGTAGCTTGTTGACACCGCCATGTACCTTGTTCATCGGGGAGAGGACGGGCCCATAGGATGGAGGCTGCAGGTGACTCCTGCTTGGAAAACAGTAGTGTACATTCATAAGAGGCAAAAGCAACTCCTCCCACACTGGCACTTCTGTAGACACCCCTAGATGCAGGTAGATGAAGACCCCTGCCTCTCAGAGAAATACCAGGAAGGTTAAACACCTCACCAGCGACTCCTGCCCCTTCCTGACCTGCGTTTACAAGGCCCACGGGAGGCAGAAGTGTGGTGGAGGTGAGGGGCCCAGGATCCCAGGGCAGGCTAAGACCCAGAAGGCTTCCTGGAGGAGAAGATGCCAGCTGAGGTCTGAGCTGCCTTGGCCCTACTGTCCAGCCCGCTGCGCCACACCTCCTGTGCTCCTGGCCTTCCCCATGCTGGGTCAGAATATCCGCACTTCCCCGTCCGGACGGTGGGGTTTACTCACGGCCTCTGCAGGAGCTGCTGCTGCTGCTGCTGTCGATAGGACTCCACCAGAGGCTGTGGTACAAGTTCCATCAGTTCCAGGCTCTCCTTGACTTTCATCAAGATCTCAAAGTTCTCCCGGCCTCGCACCTGAGCACAGAGAAGCAGACCCTCTGCCCACATGCCCGGGAGCCCCCACTGGCTCCACACCCCTGGTGGGAGAGGGTTGTTAAAACCTTAGGAGGACCCCAGGTCTGTGGCAAAGTGTTGCTCTTCGCTTGGAGTCCCTGGTGCTCCAAAGTTCGGGGTACCCTGGCTTTCCTTCCTCTCCCCTGGGGTAGGGGTAGGAAGTAGGTCCCCAGGGTACAGAGGCTCATGACCTTTCTTCCCTGCTAAGAGGCTCTCCCCTGCTTCCTCCCACTCAGCAACTACAGGTCCTAAAACAGGACCCACTCTCAAGGAAATAGGAAGCATTCTTTCACAGTAAACCATGATCTCGCCACCATCAGTGTTCATTGGGTCATGTAAACACAGGCTCTACCCTGCAGGATCATGGATTCCTACCGACTCCACAGGGGTCTCCTTGATGCAGAGCTAACCTGGATGGCATGTTCACACTCACTGAGTCCAGGCCCTGCAAACGGGATCTGACTCTGAACACAGCCTCCTTTGAGTCCCACCTCCTGCGGGCCCATAGTGTCAATCCTCACGTGTCAGGATGCCACCCTTGCCCATCTCTGTGGCATCTGGAATTCCCCGGTTGGGGCTCTCGGGTAGTGGGAATGCACAGGCCTTGTCCCCACCCCCAGCCCATTCCGATAGCCAAGTGCCCACTCACATGCATGTAGAACATGTCCTCGTCTCCGTGCCGCCTCTTTTTCACATTGGTACCCAGGGTGGGGATGACGGGAGGGCTCTGCTTGAATGCTGGAAAGCAGGTCAGGAGAGACACGTGAGCCAGAGGGCAAAGGCTGAGGTGCCCAGGTGAACACTTGCCATGGCTGTAGCAGGGGTACAGTGCAGACCTAGGCCAGGTGGAGCTGGGCCCAGGGAAGCCTGGTCCTAGCCTCAGAGCACAGAGACAAGCCAGGTGCCGTGCGTGGGCTGCACTCGCCACTGTCAGCCAGAGAGGTTTCTGGGCCTGAGACCTGGTTGTTGAGTGTGCTAGGTGTCTTTCTGCAGTGCACTCCAGCTCCCACGCAGCAAGCCCAACTAACTCTGCCCTGGGGGAGGACCCACCCTCCGCCCTGGCCGGGAGCACCACACACCGCGTTTACTGGCAGCACCGTTCTTCGCTGCACTCTCATTCAGGGCCTGCTGCTCCCGGTAGTGGTCTTCATCGGCTTTGCGGTCACGGCCAGGGCAGGCACAGATGCGACCCTCGAAAGACCTGCGGCCCAGCACCTGCCCACTGGGCGGACACAGCACACCTGTGAGCTCGGGGACCATGCCTGGCCGTGCCCACCCCCTGCAGACTCCCAGGCCTGGCCTCGGAGTGCAGTGGCCTCTTCGTGTCCATGACATGCCCCCACGGTGCTGGCCCAAGTCCCCGCCCCACCTCTACCATCCTGTCCCCGAGCAGACTCACTCCCGGGCCTCCAGGGTGATGATGACGAGAATAGGCCTCCGGTTCATGCCCCCTACACAGCTGCTGTTACACATGAAGTTGTACAGGATGGTGGTGAATTCTGTTCCCACCTGTCCGCAGGAGAGGCGGGGAAAGGGCTTGGTGTCAGCACAGAGGGCCCGCCTACTAGAGAAGGGACTTCTAGCTGCCACATCTAGCCCTGGTTCTGGATAGGCATAGGAATGCTGTGCTATGGTTCTCTGTCATCTACCCATCTGTATGCCCAACCATCCACAATCTATTAGTCCTGTCTATGCACTCATCCATCAATCTCTCTACTTACCCACCCTCCATCCATCAAGCCATACACCCATCCATCCACTTATATGCCTGCCCGCTCATCCACAGATCCAGCTATCCACCTACCTATCCACCCAGCCACTCACCCATATATCCGTCTACCCATTCAGCTGCCCTATTCACTTACCTGCCAACTTCTCAGTCATTTATTACCCACCCACCCATCTATCCACTCACTCACATTCCTGCCCATTTGCTCTCCTGTTCATCACCCACTCACTACCCACCTACCCATCCCTCCACCCACGCATCCATGCACTCATGTGAGACGGCCCTCCCCACCCACAGTGTGTCCTCTTAACACGGCCGGCCAGCTCTGGGATCACAGAGCTCAGTATAGAGTCTATGGTGGGACTGCCCCAGCCATCTGCCATAATACAGGCAGTCTATGGTGGGACTGCCCCAGCCATCTGCCATAATACAGGCAGAGGTCGAATCTTAAGGCCCTATGTGGATGCGTGTGTGCGTGGGCCTCTGTGGCACGTGTGTGCTGCATACTGTGGCCTCATCTGAAAGGAAGAATGAGAGGGAGCCATAAATGGCAGCCTTTCCCAGACCTTGCATCTGGCAGCCACTAGAGGGCAAGTGAATCCTACTTTGTCTGCAAGCCTGAGCAGGTGTGGGTGCTTAGGAGAAGAGGGGAGGGTGCTGGTGTGTGCATGCCCACCCCTGGGCCCTGTCAGCTAGGGGTAGGCCTCATATCAGGTCTAGCATGGTGATCACATGCCCTTCTGCTGTCGAGTCGACGCCTGCCTTCTCCCGTCTTTCTTGACTATTGTTTTCAGTCACCATTTCCAGTCTAGACCCCTCGCTTCTGGTCTGTGCCCTTCGCCTCCACATCCGCCCTAACCCCATATCTAGCCTATGCCACTCACCCCCACTATACCACCTCGTGCTTGCGCCCCACTTCCGAGGCTCTGCATACAGGGCCTTCTTAGTATCACCCTCCACCCTCATCTTTCCTATTCTCCTGAGCCCACATTCCACAGCTCTGGTCCCCTGTATCTGTGGTCCCCAGCCTGGTCTAGTGGCCGTTTCATGGTCCCAACCGTCAGCATGGAATCCCCTACCCTCCACCCAACACCCTGGGCTTGCTGGCTTGGTTTTACCCCTGCCAGTGTTGTCTGACATGCCCAGGAAGTCTTTCTCACTCCCCTGTCTAGGAAGCTATACTGACATTAGGAGAGACAAGATTAGACTCTCCTAGGAGGGAAGAGCTGAAGGCTTAGATTGTGTGACGTTCCTTGCGATATAGCTGAGGACAGTGTGTGTGTGTGTGTGTGTGTGTGTGTGTGTGTGAGAGAGAGAGAGAGAGAGAGAGAGAGAGAGAGAGAGAGAGAGAGAGAGAGAGAGAGAGAGCTGAAGTTGGATGGAGCCCACTCTGGCCCCCAGCCTACCTGTGGGGGTTCATACGGCACAACCACACTTTGCCTGCCGGTGACAGGGTCATCCACATACTGGGAGAGGTTGTTGCCTTCTACTCGGATGAGGTGGCTAGCCGGGGCAGACTGTCCTGCCAGGAGGGGACACAGCTTTAGAGAGGGGTACAGCCTCCAACCCGTCGCCCCCATACCAGGAGCATGGCAGAGCTGAGACCATAGGGCTTGTCCCTGTAAGAGTCCCAGTCAAGGCTCAGAGCTCATTCAGGTGGCCTTGAGCCTGGCAGATGCTGTTCCCACATCTTCTGACTCTGGGGGTACATCAGGAACACTGCAGGAATACTCCAAAAGGCTCCCCAGGGACCCCTCCCAAGCTACATATACCCCTGCTGGAACATCATCAGTCTGTTGGGCTGCAGTCAGAGCTGAGGAAATGGACTGGGCAGGATGGGGCGGGATGTTCCTGTTCAAAGTTCCTGGAGTGGGCACGGCTGAGGGCACCGCCAGCCCACACTCACTGGCCTGCAGCGTTTCCCCTTCAGCTGGTCCCTCAGGCCACTGGCCGTGGTGCTGCAGAGGCTGGGGACCCACAGTGGAAAGGGGGCGCTCACCTTCATTGAAGTCCCTGCCAAGCTCATGGTTGGGGCAGCGCTTAACGATGTCAGTCACGTGCTCTGCCTTCTTGTAGACAGGCATGGCCCGGATGGCCGTGCCTGGCGGAGGTGGTGTGGACACCTTGATCTGGATAGGGCATGTCTTGGCGATCTGACAATACAGCTTCTTCAAAAGTGGGGAGTACTAGAGGGGAGAGAGGTGGCAGGTTGAGGTCACAGCCCAGCTCCCTATGTCTGTCTGGGCTGGGCCTCTTCCACAGGACCCCCTTCCCCCGACGAGGCTACTCCCATCCTACCCCCTTCTTTAGGAACGTAGGCACAGGTATGCCTTCCGCCCATCAGCAACCGCCTGGCTGTCTACACCTGAATCCCAAAGGCTGCTGGATAAGGATGGTAAAGGCTAAGAAAGGGTGGGAGGTCAGGGTCATCAGCCTCAGTCTTGTTCTCCCAGCCTAGCTCTTAGGCCTGGCTGCGAAGGTAGATTGTAGGTATTGATCTGGTTTGACAAGCTCAGAACTGCATTCTCCTGCCTTGCACAGAAGCAACACTCTCGCCCATTTCACCTTCACCCTCCGACGGAGAACTCCCTGGACCAGCAAGGCGTTACGTTGACCAGCCGTACCAGCACTGTCCCAACGAAAGCCACCAAGTCCAGACAGCCAAGCATTTCCCCATCCTAGGACCTGACTGGACTGAGGTCGTGCCAGAGCCTGCCCCGGGGACGACAGAATGCTTCCATCCCTCCAACATCCATGTCCCGTGTCCCAGGTCACCCATCTGAGGACTGAACTGGCCCTGCTGAGGCCACTCCAGTTATGTCCATTTATCTGCATGCTAGCTAACCCTCTGCTTGCCCTCACTCCGGAAACCCTGAAGACTCTTCACGCCTTCCTCCCCAAGTGCAGGGAGGTCCCAGGCCCTCGGGTTTAGAGGTTTTTGGTTTTTTGTCTGTTTGGTTTTTTTTTAATGGTGCTCCACTCCCGCTAGAGTCCACTGACTCAGGATCACGAGTCACAGCAGCAGCCTGGAAAATGTTCACCATGCTCCATTGTGACAGTTGGGGAAACCGAGGCCAGAGACGGCGAGCTGTTAACAAGAGCTCGCACACCAAGAGTCTTTCTTTTGCAAGGGATCGTGGGGGATCCTGGCCACCCCAATCCTATAGGCTTAAGGCTTCCCTTAAGGGACTTATGGGAATCTCATATACCATTGGCAAATGCAAGGAAGGAAAGGCAGGGAGAGGACATGACGCAGGCCCCTTCCGTCCTACTTAAAGAGCGAAAGAGACTCACCATGAGCATCCTGAAACTGAGGGGCTGTTCTGAAAAACAGAGAGAGCTCTAATGGAGAGAGCAGTTGCTGGAGTCTGTGTTCGCAAAGAAGCAGCTTGGGGCCACACCAGGGAGGCCAGCTTGGCTTTCTGGGGTGACGTGAAGTTCACAGTTTGTAAATTCATTCGCAGTGCCAGGCAAACAGTTGGTGCCAGTGGAGAGCCCACACCTCTTGCTTATTCACAGATGAAGGCTTCCCAGTAAGGCCCAGGTTCAGATCACTGCACAGGATAGGGGCAACCTAGCTAGTCCCAAGCTCAGAGGGTCTCAACCTGAGGCCGACCACGCAGCTTCCCGGCAAAGGGATACCCATCATTAACGAGCATCGGCTTGCCCATCTCGGAAGCCTAGGCTACTTAAAGACAGTGGGCAGAGGGGTGGGGGTGCCACTGAGGTCAAAGACACCAGAGGCAGCAAAAGAGCGGCCTTTGAAGCCTGGACGCTTGGTTCTCAAGTCTGGCTCAGGAACGTGGGCTGGATTGCCCTAAACACTGGACCACCTGCCGGGCTTGTCCACCGCTGACTTACCGCAAGACCCCCAGATGTCAGCTGTGTGGCAGAGTGCCAGCAAGGCCAGATGCTTCTTATTCCAGCACAGTTGTCTCACTACCAGGTGAGGTGATTTGTGCGTTTGCACAGCTGGCGGGGCCCACGGACCTGGGGTCTCCTGCAGTGGCCTTTCCAGAAATGACTACCCAGAGGTCCCATCCTCTCCCATGCTCTGGCTCATGACCTGAGAAGGGGTCATAGACCCAACAGGGCCTGTGCCGGAATAGGCTGGGAGCAGGCCAGGTCTAATGGTGCCCAGAGGCCACATTCCTGGGAAGCCCAAACATGCCCGGAGGGAGGGAAGGTGTGTTCGTTCAGTTCACCTCTGTGTTCTTTCCTGTCAGGATGGAACAAGGCTCTGGGCACAGCCCTGCCACAGAGGGAGGGTATCGGAGCTTCCCTCACCCACCCACTCCTGAGCAGTGCGAGGCTTCCAACCTTGCCACACCAGTGCCCGTATCTGCAGCCCTGCCCCTGCCCTGCAGGACACTGTACCCCCACACCCATCACTGCCCTCTGAGGATCTAAGACACTCAGCTATACCCCAAGCCATGCGCTGACACTGGCCAGCTGTGGCCACATGTGGCTAAGGCCTGACCCTCTTCCTCAGAGGGCGGCAGCGGCTTTTGTGCCTACGGACGTCCCAGGGTGAGCGTGAAGTGTTGCTGCCCTCCACTGCTTACGGTCGGGCCCTGGGGGGTGAGGGAGGGTCTGGAGAAAGCCATTAAGTTTCAGCGTAGCTGGGCTGGTAAGGGACAAGCCCTGGATGCCCCACCCTGGGGAGGAGCTCAAAGTGCCGGGAGCTGTCCCTGGTACCAGTGCGGCGGCGGCGGCGTGGTAATCTCTCAGAGAAAGAATTAGAACTGGGGTGTAAAGTCGTTTGGTGGGACGAGCCTCACACAGAGTCGGTGTGGAGGGGAGCCCAGGTCCCAGGACGAAGCTACAGGAGTCCCCTCTCCCTAGCAAAGGCCCGGCCTCACTTCTGCAGCCGCCGGTGTGGTCCCTATTCCAATAGCTTTGGAGGCTTCTGGGCACCCACCCCTACCTGCCAGCCCAACACTGACCACAGGTTAAATCTGTGGGAGTCTATGTTAGCCAGGGGTGGGAAGTTTCAGGCAGGGATACCAAGGTCTCCCCACACCTCAAAAGCTCAGGCAGTAAAACCAGCAGCCACAGGGCAAAGACTCCAGGATACTCAAGTCCTGAGGCCAGGAAGTCACCAGCACTCCCCTTCCTGAACAGAGCTTATGGGGGGTCAGCCCTCAGGGTCTGACTCCGAAGAAGGGGCAGGAGGGTGGCTATCTCTTTTTCCAGAGTGTCACGTGAGGATGCTTCCTCCCTGCTGCTCTCCTCCTGCCTCTCCTTCCCTAGAACCGCTAGATGGATGTGTTTCAACAGATGCCGAGCTGATAAAATCTTATTTATCTTCGGCTGTTGACACAGAACCGTCCAGACTTGCCTGCTCGGATGCGTGTGTTCCGCGGGGCTTGCAGGAAATACTTTGCCCAACATCGAAGCAGGGCAGACGTCCCTCCTGCCGAGGCTCCTTTCCTGACCCCTCCTCCTTCCCTCCCTCCCTGCCCCCCCCCTCGGTCCAAAATGGTCTCGGCCTGGCTGGAAGCCCCCAGCCTGGCAGGGCTGGTGCAGGGTGGTAGGTGAGAGGCGGGTGGGGGCGGGCGCGGCGCAGGGCTGTTAATTTCCTCGCACTCGCTCTAGGCAGCTGGGGGCCCGAATAGGCAGGTTTGGGCAGGAGGACAGTGGGGGAGGTGATAATAACTTGTCTGTCATTTTCTCGGGACATGTAGCATCTTGCAAACCGCAAATACCGTTAACCAGCTTGGGTGAATCTGTCAGGACAGATTCTGAACGAAAGGCTGTGGTGGGGGCTTTATTTTTTTTTTTAATTTTTTTTATAGCCCACTTTTACATAGTGTGTGTGTGCGCACGCGTGCACGTTTCTGGTCCCTGAACCCCCTTTAAGAACCACCCCACAGTCACAGGTTTTTACTCTTGCTAGGACAGATCCGCATAGCAGGGTGCAGAATCTGGTAGGCTCAGACTGATCTTTTAAGTCTGGGGAACCCAGGGCCACAGTCCCGAAGTTGTCTCCCCTCTGGTTTTTTTATTTTTTTATTTTTTTTTATTTTTTTCCTCAAGAAAGGCCTCAGCAAGAGATGCAAACCTGTGGATCCAGTCAGCCAAGAACAGGTTCTGGGCAGCCATTCTGTGGGCACATCTGGGCCTTGGCTGGCACAATTCACCATCATGATCACTCATTTCCATGCTCAGTCAGGGGACATCTGAGAGCAGGGGTGGGTTCTTACACAGGCTAGGGAGCTCTGATAGAACAGAGGTCTAAACCTAAGCCCCAGGGAGGGAAATGAGGCTCAGGTTAGTTCGCCCAGCCGCTGCCATAGGACCTTCATGCCAGGATATTGGCTGAGGGCAGGGAAATTTACGGTCTCTGAACCCATCTTTGGAGGCCCCAGGCTCCAGTGCCTAGCCTTACCAAGAGTGCAATAAAGATGCAGTAGCTGTTCCTAAAGAGCAGCAGTCTGAAGGAAGAGTAGAGGATACCCAGGGGGTAGACGTGAAGCAGGACCACTGTCCTGTGGGTGGAGGCCATAGTCTGTGCACAAAGACCCACTCCCCAGGGGACAGGCAGGCCAGCACCCAGCTGGGGCACCTCTCAGGAGGCAGGCAGCCTGTTCCAGCAAATTGACAAGCAGAAGCCATACAGGTACCTTGGTGGCCTGGGAGCCAGTGTCCTTTGCGGAGACAGAGAGCCCCAGGTCACAGTATTAGGGCCTGCTTATCCTCTACAAGAACAAAGAACCTTCCAGCAGTTTCTACCCTGGGTCACAGAGCTGGGAACCAGATGGATGGCTGTGTGTGAGGGCCTGGTGGAGTTGTCTCCGTGGAGAAGGGGAGGACGATGGTTGGGAATCTGAAAGGAATGCAGGACTGAGGGGTCTGTCCATGCTGCTTTCTCCGAAAGATTCCTGGGTCCACTCTGACTTCTTGGGAATTAGAGCTTGGCTTACAAAAGCTGCCGGCTAAGCTGGAGTAGATCAGTAACCAGACCTTGTAATGTTACATTTGCTGTACATCTCTGGTTCCTGGTAAACAGCTCTTAGAATCCAGGGTCTTTTCAAAGCAACAGGGCCCTTTTCTGCTAATGACTGGCTGAGGGCTCGGGCTGCCTCTCTGAGTATCTCCAGGAAAGACCCAGTCCCAGCCTTTGGGAAAGACTAGAGAGGATGAAGGCCGGTTCAGTCTCCAATGTCAGGCAATTATTCAAGGCTGCACAATGAAGCCTCTGCACAAACCCCTAAGGACAGGGCTTGGTCGGCTTCTGAACAAACAGACATGCAGAGGGTGCCTGGGGACAGAGCCAGAGAGGACCTGGAAGCTATACCCTTCCTCCACCTTGTCACACATTCCTTCCCTAACCCCCACCTCACCCCATGTGTCTCTTTGTCTGTCTGGGTAACTAGGCAAGTGGTTTGTAGAGTCCTATGAGCTGCTGGGACAGATGATAGCAGCCAGAAACAGAAAGTAAGGTAGTGGTACTACACGGGGCCACTGCCTTGGCTTTAGAACGCATCCATCCCCTGGGGAAGGCATCAGACCAGACCTCCAGGAGACACCGCATCAGGACTGTTGCCTGGTGTCTACTGCTGTGGTATTGTGGGCTTGCTGTAGAGTGGGCTGCCACCTTTTGGGGTACGGCAAGGTCACAGAAGTCTTAGAAGTAAGTGTGAGTTGGTTCTGTCCTCTCAAGATCTGACACCTCAACCTTTGCTCCTTTGTTCCACCACACTTGGCCAGAGATCAGGGTCTTATACTAACAGACTGGGTTAGTGTAAGAGGACGGTCAGGTGGCAAGCACAACACCACAGCCAGGAAAGACAGGTGGTTCCGGGCTGGGGTTATGGTTCTGGGAGAGGGGAAGCTGCCAGGTGGGGGTGTCTCCCCTGACATCAAGTCATCAGGGTGAGTGGAGGCTCCAGGAAGCTGGGTGGATGGGTACAGCTGACCTTTGCACAAATGCCACACGATGCCCCAGCTCCACTGTCAGGATTTTCTGAGATTTCCTTAGGAGGTGCTGTCACATACCCTAGCTTGGATCTGATCTCATTCCAGAGTCATCTGGGGACCTCAGGAACAGCGCAGCAGGGAAATATTAGGAATACATTGTGATGGGGTCCTAAGCACCCTAACCTCATCCTCCCCGTGTCATCCTTCTTTGCAATCCAGGCAGCAGGGGACCTGTGTCTTGTGTCTTGGCCACTAGTGGCATAGCCAGTTGGTGCAAGCAGCCCTGTTTGGCCTGTACTCCGGCCAACAAGGACCCAGTCATAAGGGACTCGCAGCACAGGGTCCCCACAGGGAGGCTGGCAGCCTGCCTGCTCTGTGCACAGCATGGAGCCTCTGCTGGCTGTCAGTGGTGAAGTCCCTACCCCATCCACCCTCAGACTGCAGCTGCCACAGGCAGATCAACCTCGTCCCCATGAGGCTTGCAGGGCATCACAGGACAGTCTGACACAGTGGGCCTCCACTCCAGCTGTGAGCCTTCTAAACACCCACCTTAGCCAGGTCCTTCTCTCAGGACCATGGCTTCCCAGAGTCTCGGGGACAGTGACAGCCGGGTGCCAGGGAGGCAAGTTGGGGGCGTATGTATGGGTGTGCATGCGCGCGCGCGCGCGTGTGTGTGTGTGTGTGTGTGTGTGTGTGTGTGTGTGTTGGGGGAAGCCACTCCTCAGTGCTATAGACAATAGCTGGTTAGAGGATCAGTTTCCATTGAACTTTGGGCACCTTATTGTAATTTTGGAAGAGGAACATTCAGGCGTCTAAATCTTCGATCCAGCATTATGCATGGCACAGCAGACTGGGAGCTTCTGTGGAAGCAGGACCAGGTGCAGAGTGCAGCCCCATTTCACCCTCCCAAGGCTCAGCAGGCCCCCTAGGCTGTCCAGCACGAGAGAACACCAGAGAACAGATACAGTGCAGACTGCTGGTGGCAAGGCAGGCACACAGGCCAGGCACTGTGCAGTAAGCCTGGGACTCACGTCACTGAATGGTTTCTGCCTTATTTGCCGCCCCAGAAACTTTCTGAAAGAGCTTCTGTGCCCTCAAATGTACCGCACAGTCCGGTTCACAACCTGCTACCTGGTCTCGGAGTACCAGGCTTGGCCCACCATGCCTTCTTGTACTGATCAGTGGTGGTGGCAGAAGGGCCCCTCCTCCCTGCTCTCAAAGCCTAGAATATTCCAACTCATGTAAAAGCAAGAGTTTCTGGATGGGCCATTGGCTTTTCCCCGGAAGAAGTGGCAGGGTCAGGGCCTACAGGACAACTATTCTGGAGTGACCCCTATGCACCCTAAGATTAACTTAGCTTAGTTTCCAAGGTGGAAGTCTGATAAATTTGAATGTTTCTCCTATAACATACCACCAGCCTGGAGGGGCAGGCATGCAAAATGCAACTCATCACTCAGCCCTGGAGCTCAGCTTGCTCTGTTCTTCAAACCCTGTCCAGCTTTAGCCTATGATGGACATCTCTCCCCCCTCTCCCCCCACACCTCCTCCCCAGCTGTAAAGTGTGTTGGTAGACCTGAGGTATGATGGGCAAGGCTAGGTCCAGCGGGACAAGCGTACCATAGATCAACAATGGGGAAAGGAAGGACGAGTGGCCCACAGACCTGGCTGGCTTACTCACCTTGGGGATCCATCAGCCCTAGAATGTTCTGACTGGAAAGCATTGAAGAATCTACTCAGGGTGGGTGGGGGGCAGATAACGTGTCTCTCTGCTGGCATGAGAGGCGACAGAAGCTCTCCAGGTGCTAAGGAACAAGCCACGCTGCCTTCTTTGAGATGAGCAGGAGAGCCCTTGAGTGTCAAAGCCTTCTTACTGTTGTCCACAGGGCTCCTGAGGTCTCAGAACGACCCTTGGAGCAGTGGGCAGGCAGAGAGTCCTACAGACTCCGCCCCTGGGTTAGCATCCCGTCTCTGCCCTGTGTTGATGTGTGACCTGCCCTGGACCCACCCTCGTCTATAAAGTGGGAAAGGCAGGGCATGCATCTACTGCAGGCTGAGGGATGGGACCAGGGGTCCTGAGATGCTGTGCCCGTATCAGCTTCACAGAGCACCGGAAGCAGGGAGTCTTCCCCAACCCCAGGTCTCTGTCCACTGCTCCACAAATGTGGCATAAGCGGACATGAGACAGTCTTTGGAAGTGTCAGCCCTGGGCCTTCCAGGGCCACACCAGCTTGCCCGAGTGGGGAAAACGGGAGTGAACCAGGAACCACACTCCCAGTCCACACAGCCGAGTCTCCGAAAAATGGATGGTTCTAAGCAATATATGAATCAGAACTCAGTTCCCCCATAGCCCTGTCTCACAAGGTGCCCTGTCCCCTGTCTCCTATTAGAACAGGTGTGTGGCATGACCTCTCAGGTGGGGAGCATCCTTAGAACAGGTATGTGGTATGACCACTCAGGTGGGGAGCAGCATCCTTAGACACAGGGACCAGATTGCCAGTGTCTAGCCACACTTGGACCCAAGGGTTCAGAGTCTCCACGCTAGATTCTGTGCTCACTGGGAACCAAAGGTTCCCATCAGTGGAGGAGAGAACAGGGAGTCGGCTCTGCTGCAGGGTACCTAGCACAGATCCAGGGCCAGCCTACCAGGAGCCCGTCTTCTCCTGCAAAGCTACACACAATATGAGCAATTGCTGTAATTCCTCTCTAAGTGCTCTTGTTTCCCCTAATAATTCACGTTTCATCTCCACAATAAACATTGTTAGAACTCTTCTCTAGGCTTTAAATATACATAATTGCTCCCAGTGCCAGTAAAAGGTATTAATTCCATTTATGCATTCCATAAACTTTTAGGATAACGCAATTGATACCACAATCATGTTGGGACACCTCCTCTATTCTTCTGCTTTGCAAACCTCCGAGGGGCTGGAAAGTTTGTTCCAAATCCATCAGTGTTGACTCAGCCCCGTCCTCCCCAGGAATCCCTCACAGAGGCTTTGTGCTTCCCGCCAGGGGCTGGTGGGTGGGTGGGTGGGTAGCCGCTCTCTCTCAAGAGAGACAGACAGACAGACACATAGACAGACACATAGACAGACAGACAGACACATAGACACAGACAGACAGACACATAGACACAGACAGACAGACACATAGACACATAGACACAGACAGACAGAAAGACAGACACACACACACACACACACACACACACACACACACAGGGAGGCTGAGGGTAGCTGAGGGTTATTTGGGGCCATGTCCAAGCCATCTGTTCATCCACGAGGCCCCCAGGCCAGTCAAGCCATCCATGACCACACTCTCATTATTGGTCTCCTCTCTAGCTGCCTCTGTAGCAAGCTGGCCGCGTCACAGCCTTCCACTGTGGTTCTACCGGGCCAGGGTTACCATCCACTAACCTCAGAGCTCTGCCCCTAAATGTCTCCAATATTAAAGACAGCCAGCTCTCTCAGCAAGACAAAACCCATGTGAAGGGACTGGACGGCAGCCGGACACCCATCTATCTCATCATGCTGTCCGGACAGCATGTGTACAGGAAGTTGTCTTACTTCCTTCTCTGCTGAGGGATTCCCTAGACCAGCTGTCCACAACCCGGCACCCAACATAAAGCCCTCTTCTGGCCAGTCCCCCTGACAATCAGAACTCAGGGCAGCAACCAGAGAGACTAGCATGTTTCCTCACAAGCTCATCCACACTTGTTGACATGCCTGTATGTTTACTGGCATATGTGTGCATCTGTGTATCCACATATATAGGTCCCGGAGCACATGTATGTTTACATCCTCATGTGCTCATAGATACACGTGCATGCACTACACACATCTGTGTACATGAGGTGTCTACGCCTACGGGACCCTATGCACATGTATACATGTGTGTATATGTTCATGCGGGGCCATGAACTGAGGGCCCAGATCTGCACAAGCAGATCTTCAGGCTGTGGGAAGCTGATTGGAGCAAGCAGGTGCTCTGGGGACAGAAAGGCCAAAGTGGCTTCAACAACGCCGAGGCCAAAGGCCCCGTTAACAGCTGTGGTCACTTGGAGGCCAGCGAGGGTGTTTTTGCCAATCCGAGAGGAATGGAGGCACCAGTCGATATGGGATTGTACTTGAGAAAAATATGAATTATCTATCAGTTACCAGCCAGTGGTGTGGTGGGGGCCTGTGTGCAGAAGCCTAGGTGGCAAGTCTGGGCAGCGCCCACACAGCTGGACCCCCAGGACTGAGAGCAGCCCCTGCCAGCCCCTTCCCTGGGCATTGAGAAAAACCCTTGGGTGTCTGCTCCCAGATCGCCGAGGTGCCAAAAATCTCATTATCAATGTTGGTCCCACCTCCGCCCCCCGTGGCAGGGCTGGGAGGGGGCAGGGAATAGCATCCTCTTGCCTGACAGCTCAGCTCTGCTGCCCTGGCATTGGGTGAAGGTTGGGTTGAAAGGCCAAGCCTTCAGTTCTCCCTGGTTTACGTCTGGCCAGCCAGGACGGTCTCTCGCCTGAGCAGACTACCCCATGAGAACAGTTAGAGCAGGGCAGCAGGAAACAAACCATTATGGGAGAGTGATGCCAAACGTGGAAAGAGCAAGCCAGCAGACATGGCAGGCAGTGCCTCTCTCTCTCAAAGACCAATGCTGACCATCAGAGGCACCCTGAACCCTCAACATGGCGGAGACTAACCCCATCAACATCCTCAGGCAAATAAGATGAAGGGATGCAATCCCACAAGCCGCATCATTCCCAGGATCTGGGGGACTTCCTCCAGACACCGACAGACCCTGTTGACAGACCTGGACCCTGCCTCACCCTAGGAAGGGAAGAGGACTTAGGGAGTGCATTTGAAAGGGGAGAGTGGTGTAGAGGGCCACTTGTGCCTGGAGCTACCCACGTGTCTCCTGGACTCCCCGACCTGATCCCAGATCACTCAGCCAGGGTGAAGGAAGAGTCTGGGGAGGGCACCCCCAACCACGCCCCAGCTACAGACACAGAAGGAGAGACCTTCAGCAAGGGTAGTTACGCGGAAAGCCCAACGTCAGGAGACCATGTTGGATGGCTCCCTCGTCTCTGCTGCTCGTCGTAAGAACTGTGCACCTTACCAGTCCCATCTCATTCAGACCCTCATCACCAGTCCCCAGCCAGCAATAACTTGTGGTTGGGGAGAATGCAGCTCATGGGCCTACAGTAGCTGGGGATGAGGCGCTGTCTGCAGCCATCCAGACCCTCTTGGCCCCTGGGAGCCCTTCAGAGCTCCAGCACCTGGGCTCAGCCATCACTTAAGCGTGGGCCAGAAGCTGGGCAGCCAAAAGAAAGCCCAGGAGGCCAAGGCCTGAGAGGGACCTGTGCTAACTACTGATCATCTTCTAGCACACGGGGCGGGGGGAGGGGCCTGGCTCTGTCCAGCTCTTCAGTCTCCCCAGAGAATGGGAAAGACGCTGGCAACAGCGGAGCTTAGGCTTTGGGACTGAGCCCCAGGAGGCTAGCAGAGGAGGGGAGACTGAGCTGGCACTGCAGAGAGTGCCCGGCCCCAGCTCCGGCTGTTCCCTAGAGGTGGACGATGAAGATGCTGCTCAGGGCATGGCCCAGCATCCCTCAGTGCACTTCCTGCTGCCCCAGCTGGCGCAGGGTTAGACCCTGGGACTGTCCTTCCTGTCCAGTGCCCTGCACATTTAGACAGCGTCCCCGAGGTCTCTGCTCCTCCTGCAGCCCTCACTCCTGGAGACAGCCTGGATGCTCGGAGGTTAAGAAGGCTGGTGACAGTGACCGCTGTGTCCCAAACCTAGTTGCATAACCCTGAGCAGGCTACTTTCCTTTCTCACACCTCAGCTTCCCTGGCTGTGCAGTGGGGACAGACTTGGACAAGTCTAAGCACTTAGCTGGCTACCCAACTCCCAACAAGTGTGCCGGGGGTGCTTCATCAGCGTCAGCTGATTCCCAGCCACAAGCCAGAGAGGCACCAGAGAGGGGACCACAGCTCCCGCCCGCCCGGCACTGTGCTTAAACCCCTGGAGATCCGGTCCCAAGCCAAGGCAAAGCAATGAGAGCAAAGCCCAAATCCACAACCTGCAAATGGCCACATCACCTGCAAGAGGCAGCCCCCAAATCCCCCCAAGACTCAGCTGGGTCGCGGGGCTCTGCTCAGAATAGATTTCAAGGCACTGAGCGTAAAAGAGCCGGCCATTCTTCCTGCCCCGACCTTCCCAGACCCACGGGAGGCTGGCTGACTCTGGCCACGCGTCTCGTCCGAGGGATGGGCACACCCACACTGCCCAGCCCCAGGACCCGCCTCCTGCCTGATGCTCCTCCTGGCTCTGGCCAGGTGGGAAACCCCATGTGGACAGCACGTGCGCTCAGACAGACCTCTGTGCCGGGACCGTGGCATTCCGCCCCGTCGCCCACCCTCCAGATGCCCACTGACAACTCGGCTACTCACCGTCCAGGTGGCTGACTTGGCTGTGCTGGACTGTTGGAAGGTGACCTCGAAGTGGTGGGGGCCAGGGTAGTCGGTGTTGGAAGGGATGACAGGCGCAGGAGACATGGTGTCAAACGTGGAGCTGGGCTGCGCGTAGGGCGAGTGGGTGGAGGCGCTGGCAGTGTGCTCTGGGGTGTAGGGGCTGGCTGGGGCCGCGCGGCTGCCCATCTGGTCCATGGCGCTGCTGAGCAAATTGAACTGGGCCTGGCAAGGAAGGGGGAGGAGGGAGGGGAGAAACAAGGGCTAAGGTGGAAGCCCCAGCTCCAGCTCTTGTCCCGTTGGGGAGGTGTCTTGTTACAGGAGCCTTAAAGGGCCAGCCGGCTCCAAGTCATCCCAAATATTTCCTGGGGCCCCCACCCCACCCCAACAGGTCACTACTTGCGTTGGGATAAACGCATATTCACCTCTCCTGCCTGCCCCTCTCCGTCTGCCTCCCGGGTGCCAGGGCTTCTGGGGATCCACCCAGCTGCCAGCAAGGTGGATTGGGGCTTTGCACTCCTACCTAGACGGGAGCTATTTGGTTGGGAAGGTTCCCAGCCCAAGACCCCTGTGTTCCAAGGGCAGCAGAGGGACTGGAGTGCCACTCAGATCAAAAGAGCCAGTAGCCTGGTTGCAAGGCTGGGTTGGATACGCTGGGTTCTGAAACATGGGTACCCTGGAAGGCTGTGACTCCTAGGTCCAGCCTTCTGAGCGACAGCCAGGACAGAGGTGAGGCTGCTGTCAGTCCCAGAGGTCCCAAGGCCACTTTCAAAGGAATTTCTTTAAGCCGTTGGTGTTATCTCCATTACAATGACTTCCCCACTCCTCCAGGGTTGGCAACTCCTCAGCGCATTCCTGCTGGTTGTCTAAGACAGCCCAGGCAGCCCAGCCCTCCCCCCCCCTCCCTCCCGCCCAAATCAACTCGTGAGACCCTCCTTCACCACCCTTCGGACCCTACTGTCCCAGGAACTTTAGGGAAGCCCCACCTCCCTGCCCTGGTTGTCTGAACTGATACCAAGTGGAAGACACCCAGTCCACATCCAAAGGCGTCAGGCAGGCAGGATTTGGGAGGACAGTACCAGTGGCTGATGCTGGCCAGAGTGGGTCCCTAAAAGAGTTGCTTAACTGATCCGTCCAAGCTGGTGAACTTTTCTGTAGACCTGGACTTCCGTGGGTTTGGGGGAGGAGCACTGCCCACTTCATGAATGAGAACCTCGAATCTCTGAGGGGAAATGACTTGCCCCAGCAACACAGCGGTGACTGGATAGATGGTGAAGATCACGGTTCAAAGCGTCCGTCCGTCTGTCCCTTTTACACTGTTGCCCCTCTTCAGAGAGGCCTGTGAACCTGGAGTCTTGTGGTCCACATCCCCTCCCCCTCCTACTAGCCTGCCTCCTCTAAGTTCCGGGGCAGTAAGTGTGCCCACACAGCAAGGGAGGCCAAGACCCGAGGCCTGGGCTCATGGGGGCCTTGTGCTCAGCCCCCTCCCCGGATGGAGGACGGCTGTACAGAGTGGCTGGTGATGCCAAGGCCCCAGTGCTACACTGTGAGTCCTCGATGGCAATGACAACACAAGTGTCCTTGAGTAAAGGACAGCACCACAAGCAAGGTTATACAGGAGGGAGGGTCCTACTAAAGGCTGCCCCCCAGCAGGAGGAAGGGAACTGAGCAGCCAAGGGGCAAGTGACAGGTTCTACGTTGGTTATTGTTTTTTTTTTTTTTTTTAAGATTTATTTACTTATTGATTGGTTGGTTGGTTGGTTGGTTGGCTTTTCAAGAGAGGGTTTCTCTGTGCATCCCAGGTTATCTCAGAATTCGCTTCGTAGACCAGGTTGGTCTTGAACTCACAGAGATCCTCCTGCCTCTGCTTCCCAAGTGCTGGGATTAAAGATGTGCCATACCACCACCCGGCTCAATATTCATTTTTACTTTATGTGTGTGAGTGCTTGCTTGGATGTGCGTATGCACACACATTCGGGCCCCATGAGAAAGGAGGCAGAAAGATGTAACTGCACCTATGAATGATACTGAAATGAAGACATTCTAAAGAGAAGCCTGTGTCTCTCGGTCTGACTATGAGAGTATTAAAACAATGACCCCCAAAGAAATGGGGGCCCCCCTCCCACAAGAATCTCATGCTGGGAGAAGGAAAAGGCCCCCAGGTGGAAGTTTGTCACTTGGAGAGAGATTTTACAGTTCTAACTCAGACTGGAGCTCAGGGATGGGTCATCCGGTAGGCTGGACCACACCTTGGCCAGGATGCTTAGATATGCAGATTTCTTGGCTTTCTATTTAGATTTTAGACCCTGAAACCAAGCTTAAGAAGCTCTCTGTCCTGCCCCCCCCAGTGTGGCTACATTGCATACATGTTTTCTGCTTTCCATTATTCCTTCCACTTTTCCAGCTGGCTTATTGAGTATTGAGTATGGGTGGCCAAACCCAGCTCAGGACACAGGGTGCAACCCCAGATTTAATGACAAAGCGAGCATCAGATCCCCTGGGACAGGAGTTAACAGGTGGGTGTGAGCTGCCGTGTGGGTGCTGGGAGCCAACCTGTGCCTTCTGCAAAGGCAGTAAGAGCTCCTAAACCACTGAGCCTTCTCTTCAGCCCCAAGCTCTGGCTCTGCAAAGGCAGTAAGAGCTCCTAACCACTGAGCCTTCTCTTCAGCCCCAAGCTCTGGCTCTTGCCACCAGTGCGATCTCTGCACTCCAAGCCTCTGAGGACCAGGAAGAGATTTCCTTGGAGGCTACAGCTCTGGGACACTGGGCAGCTAGCTGCCACCATGCAGAGCAGATCTTAGCAAAAGCTGAGCTGAGCCAATGTCTAAGACCCAGCTTCTCCCGAGTATGCAAGGCCCTGCTGGACGTGGATGAATAGACCTTGGCAGGGGGGCTGTTTCCATGGTAAAACAGATGGGCTGGGTGCAGACCCTGACCCCTGAGTCCTCTCCTTAGCCCTGGACTGACCCCCACACTTTCCCAACTCTCTGTGTCACGGGACACTGGTGCCTCCACACCTACGCCAGGCGAGTAGACAGATGAGTTAGAAGACCACTGGCAACTAGGGCAGTGAAGACACAGCGATCTGGGGATGGAACTCGGGGCCTTGCTCTGAGCAGACACGCAGTGGTGTGAGCTCATGTAGGTAAGCACACCCAGGACAGGCAAAAGAAGCCAGGGCAGGAGATGGCAGAAGGGCCGTGAGGCTGCACAGAGAGAAACAGAGGAGCTCAGTCAGGCACTATTCCTCTCTGGCGAGGTGGAAACGGTTGAGAAGTAACAGTGCATACATCTGTCCATACTAAAATACTTCTGGGTGGTACAAGCAGCCCTCCTGCAAGCCACAGCCCTACCGGTGGGACCCTGTCCCTGGATCTTGTCACAGACTCTGCTGAGCTTAGAGGGGCTAGCTTTGGCCACAGTACGTGGAGTATCTGAATGCCCGGATCTCTGTCCTGCCCTAGTGCCCTCCACTGCCCTCCACTGAAAGGGGTCACTCCTATGCCCCCTACCCAACATGGAACCTGTGAGGATCCACACAGTTCTGTGAATTGCACCAATGTCTACAAAGGGTTTGAACATATGAAGGAAAGTATCCCAGCTGCAAGGACTCTACACCATAGAAAGCAGGTCTGACACCTCACTCCTGGTGCCGTGTCATACCCTGAGATGACCCCAGGTTGGCAGGAGTGAGAATTGACTATATTCACCAACCCCTTTCATCTGTTTTATGGTGCAGTACTGGAGACTGTCCCCAGACTTCTCATGTGCTGGGCAAGCACTCCACCATAGAGCCGCAGATTGCCTCTCTTTTTACCATGTGAATGGAGCTATTGAAATTCAGAATTCCATACGTGGTTCACATTCTACACTGTCTCTCAGTTCCTGTGAGCCATCAGGCCCAGGAACCCCGTGGACATCCTCCTCACGTAACAGACAATGGTGTAGTAAGAAGCCTACGCGCATTCCCAACACTGAATACACTATCTGCTGGGCAGCCATTAGACTGTACCACTAAGGGATGAACAGAACCATGTGTTTACATGTTCAGCACAAATGCAATTTTTCCAAGTATTTGTGGGTCCCTAGTCATTAGGGTTTGAGGATGCTTATAGACACAGGGTCCCCACAGACACAGAGATCCTGAGGATACAAAGGGTTTAACAGACTCAGACAACCCCATGGACACAGAAGAACACACAGACAGATGGCTCGGTAGACACATGGTCCCGCAGACAATCGTAAACCCTGAGAGCCATATAGACGAAGAGGACACCATAGACACAAGGAGCCCACAGACACGGGCTCCCACCTCCTGCATCCCCCGAGTGTCCGTATTTCAGAAAGGCTGCTTAAGGCATTTAAGGGGCAGGGGAATGAATGACTGAGTGAATGAATGTGACGGCAAGATTGTTAAGTCTGGTGATGGTTTCACACATCTAGGTAGTGGTCAGGAAGACAGCTCTCTCTGGTGCGGCTGTCTAGGAACAAGAGCGGCTGAACCACGGTCCACTTCATGGTTCCTGTCTTCCAGGAGGATCTCTGGACCTCAGGGAAGGGATTTCCCGTGTTATGTTTCAGCTCCAGGGTGGGACATCAGGATCACCTCACGTCTTCCCAGCGCAGGGCTTTGGGGAGGGAGGTCATGACAGTGGCAGTAGGCAGTAGGCAGTAGGCAGTAGCAGCCTTTCCATGCCCAATCTGTGCCCTATCCCTGATGGGCAGGGAGCCCTGTCTCTCTTGCTCAGAAGCAGGGTACAAGCCCATGGCAGTGAGGTTCATATTTTAACTTGTCTGCATTCTTCAATGATTGGAGGTGGGTGCCAAGGACTTAGTCACTGAACCAAAAGGAACAGTGATAGCATCTGTGAGGAGCGTTCTGCAGTAGGGACCCGGTGCTTCCAGAAGGCAGGCCCTCAGAGCTGGCGGGCAGAACCTGGCTGGCACGGTGAACCTGAGGCCCTCACAGAAGTAGGCCTCTGATGACCTGCTTGGGGGCACCGGGCTGGCAGCAGACCAACCTGTCCCCTTGGGTAGTGAATACTGGCCTCTCCTGCCTGCTCTTTTCCTGCATTCGACACCTCGCACTTGCTGGCAGTCTGGTCTTGGTGTCTATCGTGTCTCCAGAGGATGGCAAAGACCCCACTGGTTGGAAGGTGTAGAGACCTTCCACACAACGCTCCCTCCTCCCCTGAGGTTTAGGGGGGGGGTAACCACTCCTGTCTCCACATTGCCAGGCTGTGGGGCTCAGTCTGTCAGGCTTCTGAAAGCAGAGCCTTGTCAGAGAGGCCTAAGCAGGTCCACACAGAAGCACGGGGGTCCCCCAGGCCCAGAGCCCCCACCCCCACCCCCGGAAGCCCAGACAAGGCCCACTTGGCCTCAGGGAGGAACCTGGGCAAAACCCACACCTTTTTGGTTTGTTTTGCTTTCAATGAGAACTCCGAGATAGTGGGCTAATTAGGACCTGCCCGGCCCGCGGCGGCCCACATGTGCCTACATGTGCATGTGGGTGCCTGGGCGTGACCTGAGGAGGCCCTGAGGAATGAGGGAGCCATGGAGCCAGCGGGTGGCCTTTCCTCCAGTGCCACTAGTGGACCAGCCCCTGGGGAACCCCAAAATCAGGGTGGAGGACAATCGTTCTAATGGGGATGGGGGTTTGAGGAGAACACATCCCCACCCCCAGATCTCTGTGTCACACGCTAGAATTTATCCGGAGGGGCTGGGGTCATCTCGCCAAGCCCAGGGCACCTGAGGGTAAGACTTGGCCTGGGCTCAGGCAGACAGGGGCCCTGTGGGCCACACCCTCTACGGAGAAGGCCAGGCTTTCTCCAGAGAGTCATCCATTCCCTCAGTCTTGGGGGTCTCTTCCTTGGTTCCTGCATATAGAGCTGCTGAAGCAAGGCCATCAGTACCTCTTCTTCCTCTTTCCTTGGGCTCAGACTCCAGTTCTAACACCTTAGTCTCTTCATGCCTGGGGTGACAGCAGGCTGGTGACATCGCCCTGTAGCAGAGGGTCATGGAAAACAGGACACCCACAACTGGACCTCCAGCTCCCCAAGCTCTTGATGCCCTGAGCAGAGAGAGTAGTTGATAACACCAATCCAATCCCCCACATTCTCTCCTGGCTAAGCTAGGATACAGTATGAGTCCAGGGTGAGCACTGTGTTCCGGGGGTGGGGGTTTGGGGGTACGCAGAAACAGGAGAGAGGAAGGATGTGGCTCCACATCCCTGGGCCTTCATTTTCTCTTCTGCACCGCGGGAATGAAATCCATACATAACTTGTAGCATGGCTGTGGGGGTCTGGAAGCAAGAGGCCCCATGGTTATTCATCAAGAGGAATAACCCCGGTCCAACCATCAGGACACCGGAATCCAGGAGCTCCACAGCCTTGCACTGGTACGTTACCACCAACCCACGGCACAAGGCCCAGGGAGGAAGGGGCGGAGGCTGTCTGCCCACAAGAAGCACGGCCCGTGCCAAAGGCTCAGCAGGGCCACAAAGCTGCATTCAGGATAGATAGCATCTGGGGTCTCGTTCTTGGATGTGTACCTCATGTACTAGCACCTGGCATGGAAAAGGATGCCCAGAACCTCTGGCTGAGCGTAGCAGGCCGTGAAACACTCACACAGACCTAAACACAGTCAGAGAGTTCTAGCGCCTTGGCCTTCGGGAGTCTCTGGGTGGGGGGAGTGTCCACACATGCGCTGACAACTGTCCCTCTGGACCACAGCGCCCAGGGGGATAGGCTCTTCCTGCTCATGCTGGATCGAGGGCAGGGCCTCCCCCATCCATCCCGCTCTCTTTTCACCAGTCACCTATCCTGACCACACAAGGAAACCCTCAATTCCTGCTCTCAGGCTTCTGCCCTCGCATGTGAAAGTGGATGCTGTGATTTTACGTTAACGATTCCCATCTCACGTCTTAACTGTTTCAAACCCTTACGCAATCCCAGTTGATCTGAAAACGGACGTCTTTTTAAGGGTTGGGAGCAGGTACCTGCCTTGCTACTCCCTTCTGACGTCACCAGCCGTGACAGCCTTTGTCACAGCCCACAACGCCAAGGTGGACCACAGAGGTGGACTGGATACACCCAGCTCTTAGCAACCAAGGGCACGTACTTCCTTCCACGTTACATGCAGCGTTCTCCAGAGAGGTGATTTTTTTTCTCGAATGAAAATGGTAACAGAAAAACCTGCCTGTCACGTGCCCTGGATGTCGGAATTAAATGCAAAGGCCCAGGGGTGCAGGCTGGTTTCACTGTATCTCCTCACCACAAGATCAGCCAGCCTGCCAAGGTGCCGTACCTTCCGGAAGCCCTGGTGTGCTCTCCAGCTGCCCCAGGGTTCTGGGCTTCCCTTCCTGCTTTCTGTGTAACACACCTAAGGCTGTGCTATTTCGTTCCCCGACCTGCTTCACACAGAACTCAAGACCTTCAGTGATCGCTCTGCCTCAGTTTACATTGAGGTGATGCAGGTGATGATACTGAGGGACACAGAAACCAATACATATGGATAAACGGGAGCAGAACATGATGACACCACAAGAGTGTTGGACACTGAATGGGCTGCCTCCATACTCTGTCATCTCAGACAGGCACAGGCTCCAGGCTCTGCTGATGCTTCTGAAGAGCCCACACTGAAGCCTCCAGATCTCCACAGACAAAGAACCAAAGCCCACTCACTAAAGTGACAATCAGTCCCTGATCCACAGTCACCAGCCAAGGGCTTGTCTGCCTGCCAGGGGCACCCAAGCATCGCTGACCGGGGTGCAGCGTGCCTTTTCAGGAAGGAAACTTCCTTCATGCTTCATTCCTTCCACCTTCATGGTGAGCCCACAGCTGCTCTGACAGCCCACCTGGTCTGGCTAATCCCTCTCCTCAATCAGGCTCACAGAGATGATGCCAGGGACCCAAATCCACAGCAGGAGGATGCAGCAGCAGCCTTGAGGTCAGAGTTCCCACCCTGTTCCCTGAGGCTCTGATGTGCATGGAGGGGGACATGGTTTCATAACCACACAGGACAACCGGAGAGTCTGGAGCACCCACCCACCCAAGTCCACTGTGCCCCAGCAGGAGGGACCTTGTCTAGGTTCTTCCTCCTTCCCTTCCCCCTCCATCACTTCCTTCCTCCTTCCCTTCCCCCTCCATCACTTCTTTCCTCCTTCCTTCCTATGTCTCCATCACTTCCTTCCTCCTTCTGTCTCCATCACTTCCATCCTCCTTCCCTTCCCCCTCCATCATTTCCTTCCTCCTTCTGTCTCCATCACTTCCATCCTCCTTCCCTTCCCCCTCCATCATTTCCTTCCTCCTTCTGTCTCCATCACTTCCTTCCTCCTTCTGTCTCAATCACTTCCATCCTCCTTCCTCCTTCTGTCTCTATAACTTCCTTCCTCCTTCCCTTCCCCTCCATCACTCCCTTCCTCCTTCTGTCTCTATCGCTTCCTTCCTCCTTCCCTTCCCCCTCCATCACTTCCTTCCTCCTTCCCTTCCCCCTCCATCACTTCCTTCCTCCTTCTGTCTCTATCACTTCCTTCCTCCTTCCCTTCCCCCCTCCATCACTTCCTTCCTCCTTTCTTTTCCCCCCTCTTTCCCTTCCTCCCTCTTTTTTCCCTTCCTCCCCTTTTTGGTCTGTCCCTTTTCCCTTTCCTCCATCCTTTACTTCCTCCCTCCCTCCCTCCTCCTTCCTCTCTTCCCCCCCTTCCTTCTGAAAACCACCCTGGCTTCTGTGTGTCCCCTCCTGTGGATGACAGGGCAATTATGGTGCACTTGGCTTTCTCACAGAAGTAGCTGGGACAGGAATTGGAGAAAGGAGCTGGATGCCAGAGACCACATGCTGTGGTCCCTCAGGCTCCCCCGGGCTGCCTCTGTTAGTTCATGTTCCACCACCGCTTCCTCAACGTAAGACCCAGCCCCTGGGCACTGGCTCTGCACTGCCATGGCCTTTTCTGCTCCCTTACTCTGGGGAGGAGCCAAGTAGCGTTTACCCATTCGGAACAGGAATGGGTGCCGTGGCCCTGTGGCCACATCTGCTTCCACGGGGTCTCAGTGTCCTGGTGGAACTTGCTCCCCACTGAGCCTCTCTCCTTCACCTTGGGGCAAGTGTCACACTCATTCTACCCTGAGTCCAGCACTGAGGGATGGGGAGACAGGGTTCTCCTGTCTCTAGGACACAGCTGAAGCTGTGTGGACTCTTCTAAGGGTGAGGAAGCTTCTGGAACCCCAGTGTTCTCCCGTAGGCATGTCAGAGCCTGGGTTCAGCTTGCCCAGGGTTAGTGACTGACAGAAGCCTGGCCCTGTGGAGACAGCCATCCCTCCCGCCCGTGCTCGCTGGAGACCTCCATCCTGATGGTGTTTCCCACAGTCTCTCTGAGCCTATGATTAAACGGATGGAAATGTCAACAAGACAGGACTTGCGTATGGGGGGAACGGCTGCATCGCTGGAGGCATGCACACAGCACCCTCCTTTTGCCCGCTGAGGCAGAGCCCGGTCCCATGCCAGGGCCATGTGGAACTTTCCACACCTCACACCCGGGAAACGTGCCCCCAGAAGCTCCACTCAGCTGCCAGGCATGTGTCTGCAAGACCCACTGTGAAGCCCAGGCCACCCCTCCACCCAGCACAGTGAACCCTGGGTATGGAAGGGCAGAGCACACTTAGGGGTCTCTAGCCAGCCCCCTCATCTCTTTGGCACGATACAAGCAGCAGTGATTTCACAGAAATGTTTAAATCACCTGCGTGCACCCCAATATTATAGGGGAGGCGGCTCTCTGAGAAAGATGTAGGAGGGGGCATGCCTCTGCCAGCTCCTCTCCCCAGGTGCATTCTTGTGCTCCGGAAATCAGCATCCATGTTCATGCATCCCCCTTCCTGCCCTTCCGTCCATCTGCCCTGCACATGGAGCCAGCTGAGGACACCCTGGGGCCAGTCAGTAAGGACCCCCCCCCGATCTCTTCCTAGATCTTAGGACAGCACAGAACAAAGAGAAGCTGCCCTGAGAAATTAGATGATGGCAAAGGTGACATACAGCGAGAGTGACGTGGGCCAAAGTATGTCACCTGCAGTGGCCCCAGTGAGACTGTGGCACTGTTTTGGGACCCAGAGAGGGAGAAGGCAGCCCAGTGTAAGCTGGGGGTGGGCCATGAGAGCCGAGGACAGAAGCTGCCCATGCACTCCGGGCATCCTCTGGCCCGGCTTTGCTCATGCCACCTCTTGCCAGAGGGTCCTCAGCTCTTTCCGGGGAGTGCAGCGATGAGTGAGCCATCCAGCCAATCAGCACAAGCCCAGCGGCTCCAGGGAGAACACTGCCCAGCAAAGGGGTGGAAACAGGAGTCCAGGCAGGGTGGGATTCTGGGGAAGGCAAGGGCTGCCATGGTTCCTCGTCTGTGGGAAGCTGCTCCTGGCCCCCAAAGGTCCTGTGGGGTGTGGTGTGGTTCTAAACAGGGTGGCAGGAAGAGGGCCCTGGCCAGAGCAAGGGCCAAGAACAAGCGCTTGGGTGATGGACGCAGCAGGAAGGGTTGGGGCTCATTACTCAGGGTTCAGCAAAAAGGGTTATAGACAAGGTCTCCAAGGACCCCTTGCTCGTAGTGGAGGACGTGTAACAGGAGGAAGGACAGCAGTTGTGTGCCTGTCTAAGCACCGGGTAGGCAGCCTTGTGGCCCTTGGATACATGGCTGCAGCATAGATAAGGTGTTGGGAGGGGGTCAGGGACAGTGCTAAGGTTTGGGTCAGGGTAAAGAGAACAGAAGACCTCTCATCTCGTGGCTGAGATGATGTAGCCCAGGTGGGACACGGAGCTCAGTTTGGCTTCGTGAGTCAACACCCCATCAGCTGGCTCCCAGAACAGGAGGGAGGACAGAAAGCAGGTATAACCCTGGACAGCAAGGACAGCGAGGGGACTGAGAGATGGCCTGGCCCAGAGTGACCTACCTGGGTCAGGCTCCAATGGGCGTGCCTCCTCTCCCTCCGATCTACTTGAGTTCTACCCTCTCTGGGGTTGACTCTGGTCCCTTTCCTAGCCTCCTAGTGGAGGTCCTTGTCCCAGGTCACCATGCTGCCCCTTTCTGGCTCCCAGGCTTCTCTTTAATGTGGATCCTTTCCCAGAACTGCTTACCCCTCACCCTCCCTCCACACGGCTCCCCCATCCCTGACTTAAATAACACTCACGTCCGTCTCCACACCATCCCACCCACCTGACTCCCACATATAGGTGTCCACATGGTCACCCCCATTCCTGCGCTCAGGCTCTTTGCCTGCCTCCCACACAGTACAGCCTTTCTGGCCACTGATACAGAGGTTCCTAAGGCGACCGTGGCCTTGTCCTCTAGTCCCGTCCTGGTCCTCTGCAGGTCTCACACCTGACCATCTCCACAGATGCCCTGTCCCAGCCACCAGACAGGCAGACGGCTCTTCCTCCTTCCTTTTATCGCTTCAGGAACTCCACACGCTATCTCCGGCTCCTACCTGACAGCCACTCTCTCTGTCTCAACTATTCAACCACCATGCCCCCCCAACACTGCAGAGCCACAGGCGGCTCCTGTAGCAATTCCCCATCACCGTCGAAAGCCCCCAAGGCCACTCTCACGCTCTCCTTTCCTGACATCCAGCCAGGCAGCGAGTCCAGTACAGAATCTCCTCATTTCCCACCCTGCCCGCCTTCCCAAGGTGCTGGCCTCACATCTGGACCACATGCCTCTCCCAGTCTCAGCTCTGCCCTCCTGTGGTCAGGGCCCAGCACTGCACCCATGCCTTTCCAGAATCAAAGCCAGCTCCAGCCTTCTGCTCTACAACCTTTTCCCATTGCATAAGCTATCTTTTCCCACTTGGGGCCATTGCTTGGGCTCCTCTGGTTCAGAAGCCATGCTTCCTCCAGGAGCACAGGGAAGCCTGCTCCAGGCACACGGTGGACTCCAGACCTGGGCCGCACATGTGCTTCCTGGAACCTCACACAGGAGTGCGCAGCATCCATACACCACTGTTTGCTGACGTGAGTGCTAGGGGAGAGAACGGCCAGGTTCACCACTCATGCAACCATGATGCTGGAACTATCTGCAGAGACAGCTGAGCACACTCCACACAGCAGACACAGAAAAACCAGGACATACACAGTTGCCTGAATCCTGGGGAGACTGAAACATTCTCCCTCCCCCCTCCCTCCCTTCCCTTCCCTCCCTCTCTGTCTCTGTGTCCCTCTGTCTTTGTGTGTTCTCCCTCCTCTCTCTCTCTCTCTCTCTCTCTCTCTCTCTCTCTCTCTCTCTCTCTCTCTCTCTCCCTCTCTCTCTCTCTCTCTGACACACACATGCACACACACACACACACACACACACACACAAGAACTGGAAATTTAGTTGAGGAATAAGCTAAGCATTTGGGTGTCAGGAGACACTGCCGGCTACAACATGTTCCTGTTCATCTCATCCTATCTAGCAGGTCCAGCTCAGTGGCCCTCAACTCCTTTCTACACTGTGGATGGGCTCCCGGCTCTATGCTGTGGATGGGCTCCCTGCTTGCAGGAGGACCAAGCCCACCCCTGCATGGCCTTCAGGGCTGAACTCAAGCTGTGGCATCACCTGACTGAAGACTCTTCACCCTAGCAGAGGGAGGCAAAGGAGAAGCAGGGTGGGGGCATAGGTAGCCGTGGGAGGCAGAGCTCATGCCCAGTTCTTGCAGTCATGTAAAGGCTGGCACAGCCAGGGCCAGACACATTCACTGGGACCTCACAGCTCATCTCTGCGGCCTGAGCAGGCATCAGAGTTAGTACTACCCTGCTTTCAGAGAAGGAAACCGTGCCTCAACACATGACCTCACTCCCCCAAAAGGCATAGCTGGTGGGCACCAGAGGTGAAGTCTGAACCCACACACTGGACCTTAAATCAAGATGGGGTACACTTATCAGAAAATACATCCAGGGATCAGGCCTTGAAAATAAGTCACTTCTCCAAAGACAGGGCTTGCCTGTGGACTCCCAAGTGGCTGCTGCAATCAGGCAGGGACAACAAAGGCGGATGGGTGGAAAAGATGTGCCAGCAAGCCCACGGCTCACACTGACTTTAACATACCCTGAGCCGAAGGCTGATCTCTCATCGGGACAAGGTCACAAAGAAATCAGGAAACCGAGGCACCCACCCAGTTAGGATGATGGCTCAGCCCAGCTCCCAGAGGGAGATGTTTGGAGCCCAGGAAATCCTGGGTTGCCTTGCTGTGTTGGGACGAATGCATAGGGGATATATGGTGGCCACGCTGACACAACGAATAAGAGAAAACCACAGCGTCCTTGCTCTGAAAAGAAAGAGCATGGGGTTGGAGAGCTGGCTCACTCAGTAATGTGTATGCCACAAAAGAATGAGGACCCGAATTCCATCCCCAGCACCCATGCAAAGAGCCAGGGAAGCAGAGACAGACAGACAGACAGACAGTAGACAGACAGACTGCTCATCATGCCCAGGTACAAGTGAAAGAGTGTCTCAAAATACAAGGAGGACAGCTCCTAGTGAGTGATACCCAGGTTCACTGCTCGCCTACGCTTACACCCACAAATAAATACACACACACCACCACCACCACCACTGCCGCCACCACCACCACCACCACCACCACCACACTGCCGCCACCACCACCATCACCACCACCACCACATAACATAGAGAGAGAAGAATAGCATGGCATGGTAGCCATTACTGGTTCTGGGACCTAGGACAGTGGCAGCAGGATGGGAGTCGCTGATTATTTTGGACGCAGGTCACTGTGTGGCCCTGACAGTGGATCTCTGCCTCCTATTTGCCTTAGGAAGGGCATCCATGAAGAAACATGATTCAAGCTGCGTTCTCATGGCTGGTGCCTGTTGCATTTGAGGACAAAGGTACTAGAGTCCTTCTGCTCTCTGTCCTCCAGATTAGCCACTGAGGAGTTCCTTAATTGTAGACATGGCAGCCAGATGCCCCAGAGGCCAGTAAACTTTACAGCCCAAAGCTGGGTATGAGAACTGAAGGCTGCCCCCAGGGAGCCCAGGCTGATAGCCGCAGAGGCAGTGGTGGACAGATGAACTAAAGAGTATGTGGGTGAGGACCACAGGGGAAGGAAGGGGACCCTCTCCTTGGATTTCACGTGTGAAGGTTGGGGAAAGGGCTGAATTGTGGTCCCTTGGCGCTATGCCAGTATGCTCCCAACACATGTTCATGCATCGACACATGCACACACGTGTGTGCGTGTGTGTGAGTGCACGTGCGTGCATGTGTCTGTGCGCATGCACGTGTGTGTGCGTGTGTGCACATGTGTGCGCGTGTGCATGCCTGTGTGTGCATGCATGTGCGCATGCACGCGTGTGTGTGCGTGTGTGCGCGTGCGTGTGTGCTCTGTTCACACTGCCAGGAGCGAGCTGCAGCTCTAAAGATCTCTGGTCTTTCACAAAGGCATCTGCTGCGCTGTACCTGTGTGTGGCTCCTACCCTGGGCACACGTGAACTTCGTCAGCCTCCCACAGCTCTTTACCCATTGCAGGGTCCCTCACAGTGTATGTGCCAATGGCCCTTGCTCTCCCTGATCCCCTAAAGGAGAAATAGCCCTATGTGTGGCAGCTGCACCAAGGCCTCCATCTGCTCAATTAGCAGCCTGGTGTCAGCTTGACCCCTGGGACCTGGCAAGTCTGGAAATGAGCCCAAGTCCCTTGGGCTCAGGCCAAGCACAGGCTGTGGCCCCTCTGCCTTCTGCCCTTCTGCCAGGCTAACTGTACCTGAATGAGAGAAGTGACCGGCAACCTTGGGTCCAGCCCGTCACACCCACATAGGGAAGAGCCCATGGCTATGAGAAATGCCCCATCTGTGCTGTCAAGTGAACAAATTCCCAAGAGGATGCTCTCGGCAGGGCGGGGCAGCTTCACACCAAAGCCCAAAGCAGAGATGACCTCTTAGCACGAGTTCCTTGGCAGCTGGGTAGGAAGGACAGGATAGCTCAGGGACCCTGAGCATGGCCAGAGCGTCCAGCCTTAAAAGCTGTCTCAGGATTACCCAGCTCACAGGGTAGGGGCAGTAGTTCACCCACCCCGATTAGACACCAGCCGAGCCTCTCATCCAGCTTCCCATTCGCTGCTCAGCCAGAAGCTTCTGGTCCTCAAGAGCTACACCAGGATGAACAGAACCAGGGTCGTCCACCCTCCAGCCCAGGATCCGCCTCCAGCCTTCCCGATGCCTCTGGTCATCCCAACTGGTAGCAGGCACCTGACCAGGGAGACAGGTGAGCCCGTCTCTGAGCCCCGACCATGGCAGATCCTGCCAAGACCCTGAGATGCATGGCACCCGGTCTCTAAGCAGACCCTCTACCAGGCACAGCACACCTACCGTGGCAAGGTGTCTCATGGGGTCACCGACGTAAAGCATGGTAGACTCGTGGGGGTCTGCACACGCTGAGGAGCTGGTGTGCCGCGGGACGAGGCATGGGTCTGGGTGGCTAGGTGGGGTAGGGGCAGATTGGTGGCTTCTGGGTGGGGTGGACTGGGGGTGAGGCTCTGTGGCTAGGACGGCAGAAGCCGAGGATGCTCAGGAGTGTGTGGGCTGAGGCTTGGCATTCTCACCCTGCCTGTCTCCCTTATTTCTGTCAACTGGCTGCATCCAACAACAAACCTGGGCCCGCCCCTTTATTCCTCATGACTATTCATCAACACAGGGCAGGCCTCAGCTTGCCCGCAGATGTGTTGGACCGCACCAAGAAGGCTGCACAGGGGGAGCCGGTGGGGATGCGGGGTCAGTGGCTGGCTCGGAGGAGATCATTCTCTTCCACCGTGCTCCTTCTAAGCCGCCACCCAGGGAAAGCTCTGGGGGGCTGTGGCTGTCAGCTATAAGCAGCCGCTGGTCTACAGCATGAGCAGTCAGCCCTGGCCTTGGAGACCTTGAAAGCCGGGGCTTGGCCACCCTCAAGGAAGAGATGGTGCTGCCAGGCTTGTCGACCCAGGCGACAGACCTGCCTCCTCCCAGGGAACTATGGACCCATAGGGACCACCCTAAAGTCTGAATAGAGGAAAGATACACAGGCATGCTGTGCCAGGACACCTGTGGACAGCCAGGCGCAGAGTCAAGTGGTCAAAGGCCCAAAGTGTCAGTAGGGACATGGCCACCCTGCCAACGGGAATTCCCAGGGGACACCTTCAGCATGCATCTCGGCCACCACGGACCTCATACAGCCAGGGGTTCTACACCAGCACCTGCCCAGTGGGAACCGTATGGTGGTCGCCACAGCTCTTTGGTTTGGGGGCATCCCAGCTTCAGGTCGGTTTCAGCCATGAAGTCACCTTTGGCAGAGCTACCCAAACCCCTTCTAGCCCACGACAGATCTGTGTCCCGTGAAAGTGGACATTGGCACTGAATTTCCAGACACAGCGGCTTGAGCCGCACAGATGTTCAAGAAGATGCAGAGATGATGGCTCCAAGACTGAGTCTTTCTAGCCCTTTCTTACCAAATTACAAACCACCTTTGGAGAGCTGAGCGTAGCTGGCTTTGGACAGAGGACAGGGGCTGTAGCCATAGCTCCAATTCAGAGAGCTGGGGTCCACAGAAGCAACAGGGAGACACTCTGCTTCAACCTGAGCCCTACACTGGCCCGAGAGCCACAGCTCCACCTGGCTGGTGGTCTGGACCACAAACTGCACCAGATAAGTCAGCTATGAACAATAAAGTCAGGTGGCTCAGTCAACATTTGGGGGAGGCAATCTTCCAGGAAACACTGCTCGGGGGTCCTGGGGCAGTTCAAGCCTCCCTCTGCGAGGGCTAAAGGGCAGGTTTGCCGCCTCCCACTCCAGGAGGTGTGGACAGGCTGCCCCGACAGCGTTTCCAGGATGCGGTTTAGGGAACTGTGCCCCTCAGCAGCTCTGAGTCCTCACCAATCAACTATCATGCTGGTTTTATAAATACCCAAGGGAGAAATCGAAGGGAGAATTAGTGCAGGGAAAGATTTCAGCAAGAGCTGGTACCCACACTACCAGAGGAGGCTGTCGGCCCTGTGAGGGAAGAAGGCACATCCAGCTCCGAGTGACCCTCTCCACTGCAGCCTCTGCCCCAGCCCTGCTCCTGCCTCCTCCTAGGTGGTCTGTCTGTCTGCCTCAGGTGCCCCATAGTGGCAGGGGTCTCAGCACCGGTGTCTCTGTGTCTCTCGCTGGCTCCTCCCTGCTGACTGCTCCTCACAGCTGAGGCAGGAGAGTGGGGTCCTGCAGGCTCCTGTTTCTCTCTCCACACATGTACTGGAGAGAGAGCTTATCAAGAGAGGCAGGTGCCTGAGTGTGGCGCATTGGTTCAGGAGCAAACCCACCATGCACTGTCCGTGCTGGTGGCTTTGTCCCTCTTCCCCTGAACCTTGGAGTGGGGAAAGTCGGGGGTTGGTTGAGTTTGGTGCTGTACACGTAAGACCCTCTTACCACCAAAGCCTGCCAAGGTAAGGGTGGCCAGGAACCACTATCAGGGGTGGGGAGGCTTGGGGTCCCCAAGTGGACTATTCTGACCAAGTCCCTGTCTCCACCCTTACTTTCACCATAAATCCTCCCTGCAAACGTACAGCCTACCTGCCGCAGAGATGCACACGCAGGGCCCATGTGTGTCCTTCTCTTGGACAGGAGAGACACCCCCTCCCACTCCTCAAAGCCAGGAAGGCTTCCTTAGATGCCCCTTGGGGTCTCAAGGCATTTACTCCCTGGCTCAACCACCTACAGGCCACAGGGAGGTCAGCACAGCATCTTCTGCCCTATCCAGCTGCCCTATCCGCCAACCCTATGTGGCCCACCTGCTCACAACAGCTGTTGCCAGAGAAAGGCGCCAGAAACAGCGGGAAGGGACACCTGTAGTGGGGGTGCAGGCCTGGAGGAGGATGTGGAGAGAGAGGGAAAGCACAGGGGTCCTGCAGTCCTGCCGGGGCACCTGCCTCTCTGCCCCTTCCTTTGTTGAAACACAGCACCCTCCGTACTTTTTCTGCACTCTAAGATCTGCAGGGGTCTCTGGCTCTCGGTGCCCACCTGCATGTGGTTTGTGGAAACTCTGGGAGTCAGCGGGAAAGGGCTGATCCAACACCGTGTATCTGGGGTGAGAATTGGGATACCTGACCTCAAAGCCAAGCCCTTACTGTCCCTTGGCACAGTTGGGGCTCAGGGTGGGAAATCTGCCCTCCCTTCAATCTTCCAAGACAGTGTGATAGGAGCCTCAGTGATCTGAGACTCTTCCCAACACACGCACGCACGCACGCACGCACGCACACACACGTGCACGCACACACTCAACCTTGCTGGGTACCCTAGAACAGGCTGGATCAGTCATCCCCAGCCTTTGGTACAGGCCCTCAGCTCACCCTACGCAGGGCCTGGGAGAGGGTTCTCTGAGTTCTCTTGTTGGACAGGTGTCATTCCCTTTTTGAGACAGGGTCTCCCTATGTAGATCAGTCTGGCTTCAAACTTGAGATTCCCCTCCATGGGCTGGGATTTGAGACATGTGCCACCACACCCAGCTACTAGGGCCTGTTTTAAAGTGTGGCTTCTGTAAACCACCTGAATCTTCAAGACCACTTCCAGGGACTAGCAACTGTATAAGCAGAGGCCAAAGTGGATGAGGAGAAAAACCCTGCTCAGGGACCCAGCACCCCTGCTTGGCACACTGTTCAGGGTCTCCCAGGAAACAATCTGGGGAGCACAGGGCCTCATCTGTGCCCTCACCATCACTCCCTGTGGGAGATCTGCACCTGTCCTCAAAGCCTAGAGACTGTCCACCTCCCATTTTACAGTCACCAGGCAGAAAGCATAAGCAGGGCTACCAGAGCAGGAGAAGGCTGGGGAGAGGAAGGCAGAGAGGCCACCAAGAGACGCCATGCTGCGGAAGGAGTAACAGGCCTGGTTACACATGAGCCACAGCCTCGTGGCGATACGTAGATTAATAGGAATGGGTTACAATTAAGGCAGAGCCAGCCAGTGAGAAGCCTGAGCCATCAGCCAAACATTTTACACTTAATGTAAGTCTTTGTGTGTTTATTTGAGGCTAAACGGCTATGGGACCAGGTGCGACAGAAACCTCGAGCCACTGAGATCCAGAAGACTAAAGGACCTTGGGGTCTTGCAGCTTATAAGGTCAGGATGGGCTACGAACCCAGGGTTTTTAGCCTTGGGGGCCTTCAAATTCCCCCTACCCGTCACAACCTTCTAGACTCGGCTACATCGTCTGCATGGACACAGTGATCTAAGCCCTCAGAGGTGCATGGTTTCCCTCACCAAGCCTGGAGTTTTTCCAAGGCACACTGGAAGCTCCTGTCTACCCCATCTTCTTTGGCGTCACAACATAGTCTCCTCAAGTAAGACGAGGAGGATGTGGTCAAACACCAAGGCCTGGCCTGCCCCTCCACACAAGGCCAGGCAGGCCAGCCGGTACTCAGGATCCTGCACATCTCCCAGCATCCTCTCTGTCCTAGTCCCTTCCATCACCCCAACTTCACAAGCAAGGACCTGGAGACTCAGAGGCATGTGAGAACTTGAACTCACCGACTGCACCAGTTTCTGCCAGCCATTAAGGTGGAGTGAAGGGCATCATGTAGTTTTGAGGTTTTACTACAACGGGTAGACCTCCCGAGACGTCCCACGTGACAGGGAACAACCTCCCACTCCAGGTCCCTTGGACACAGAACAAGGAGATGTCCCTCCCGTCCAAGGACTGTCCTGGCTTAAGCCATGCCACCTTTGCTGAACTATCCTGGTATTTGGGTGGGGATGTCCAGCACATAGGAACAACTAGGCACCAATCAGCCCTGAGTGAACATCTGTGGGGTGGGTAAGGTACCCGTGGACACGAGGTACCTCGGAAGCCAGAACTGCCCACTGACCCGAGAGCGAGCCTGGGTGGTATTCCTTGTACTGGACTCAGCCAGAGACTGGGCTGGGGTTGTCAGGAATAGAGCTGGCACTCAGGAGTTCCCACCCAGCGGCAGTGTTGAATGGGCCCAAGCACCCCAGCCCTTTTATCGCTGTTTCCTCTCTGTACTCGCCACCCTCCCCCAACCCCCGGACTCTGAGATCATAATACTCAGCCATTCTCTTAAAAGCCGCCCAACATTTTGGAAGCTGCTGCAGACCTTGGAGTGTGAGGCCAGGGCTTCACCATGTGCTCATATTCTGCTTGAAAGGAGCACACACGGAGCCCACATGTGAGTCCGCAGCATGCGCACGGGACCCTCCCCTCCGTATGAATGCAGGCCAACTCCTCCCTCTGATGTCCGTCATACTTCAGAGCCCCCCCGAGTGTGTGTGATTAATCTCAACTCCGGGCTTTCAGATACTCAACATAGAAGAGCACCTACCTAGCTCACACCACAGAGCGTGGGCTTCTGCAGGCTACCCACTGTCTGTGGCTTCCCCAGATCAGGAGCACACACTCTAATGCTTACCCTGACCACTACTTCCTTCGAGCCCCACCCTACAATGATGAGGTAGGTCTCCAAACCACTCCCACACAGCTGCACCCCAAACTGTTATTTCCATGGCCACCTCTGACCCATGTATCACTGGACTCAGATGGCAGCTAGGAATCCGTCACTGGCCACCTCACCTTGCTCTGGGAGCATGCTCCCTGCAGTGTCTGTCAGGCTGTCCCCTTCTTCCCTAACCATTGTGGTCAACGATAAGCTGCAATCAGCCATATCATTGATGAGATCAAACTGCGACATCTAGTGCCCCCTGCAGCCCCCTGCAACCCCCTGCAGCCCTCTGCCGGTGGTGGCAAGGCCATCTCCCTGCTGATGAGCTCTGCAGCACCTCAGCCAGATGGCCCTAAACATCGCTTATCTCTGAGCCTTGCTCTTTTGCTATCAGAGCTGCTGAACACAGAGGAGGCTGTTGGGCCAGTAGCTTTCTCTTGAGAGGACTGGGCATGAGGGTCAGATGGAGCCTGCGGAAGGGAGGCCAGGAAGTCCCGGTTCCAGGGAATTCCCACTTCCAGGAGCTGAGTTGTGCACCTAGGAATTTCATCCATGGCATTACTGCGAGGCATGTTGCTACCTGACAAAGCGGGCCCCTTGTTTGTGGAGGCGTTGTGCCCCACCCCAGTTACCCTGCTGGGAGCAGCATGCCCCAGCAGGTGAGGTCTCATGAACACCCTGCCAGCATGTTTACACTGGGTATCCTTAGGGGATGGGTACCAAGGCTGGGTACCAAATCCCAGCCTCAGGGGTCTGGGACTATTCCCTGCTCCCCACTTCAGTCCAAGACCCTCACCAAGGTAGGTCAGTGGGTCTCAGAGCACTCTGCCCTCAGGCATGGGCTGGGAAGCGTGGGCTGGGGGTGGTAGCTTCCAGCATTCCCAAGGCAAGCATCTTTAAAGTCTTTGTGTAAGCCCCCACCCCGAGCCTAGTAGCCATCTCCCGTCCGTCTAGACGGGAAGACACCAATATCTTAGATGACAAGTGTCAGGACCTTGTCTCCAAGGGGTAGCAGGCAGGATGGGGACTACGCTTCTTACCATGCTGCAGGGCAATTTTCTGCCCCCAAGCCCAGACTACCCTTCCGCAGCATCTGCCTCAGTTTTCCTGCCTGCAGAAAGAACACTCATAGGTGTTGAATTAGGGTGAGCTGCTACTCTGAGACAGGTTCCTGAGTGGGCAGAAACTAGAACAGAGCTCAGAGATGTGGACATCTCCAGGCTGACACCTGGCAGACCCCTGCCCACCGGGGCTGCCACTATAGAAGAGAGTCTTCTCCCAGCTCCACGGGGACCAGTGAGCCCTGTCTGGCATCCCACCCTCTACACAGAGAGAGGAACAAGGATCTGCCTCCTGACTCTTGGGCTTTGCTGTATACTCATTCTTACAGCTGGACCTCTTGTTCATTCATGCCCAAGGTGGCCAGGCTTCCCCATTCCAAGACAGGGGCTAGCCTCACACTTCCCCAGCCTCTCCAGTCCCTGGCCCTCCAGCACACGGCCCCTCAGATGCTGGTGGAAGGAAGGCTGTCCTGGAGATCTGCTCAGCTCTCCGGTGCCTCCACAGCTGACATGTGCCAACTTGGCCTGGCTTCACTCTCGCAGGGTTCCCCCAACAAGTCCCCACATGATGCCTTCCCAGCCCCCATGTCCTGTGAGATCCCAGCACCCTGGTGGTCCAGTGAGGGGGGATGTTGAGGACAGAAGGTCTCAAGGGGCCTCCTCGGAACTAGAGGTCTTCACATACCCGTCCTTGCATGCAGCAGACACCTCCCTCTATCTCCTGGCATCACCAGGATATGGCAGTGATAGCCAGAGAGCGAGGCAGGCACAGAACCTCACTAACTACTGTGGCTTGCCTTCCTGACAAGAGAAGCTCCCAGTAAGAGACCGCATTTCAAAGGTTGGCTGCTTGGTAACTCCTCCCCGTTCCAGGAAAGGGAGCCCCCAAGATGGGGAATGGAGCTCCCACTGGCCACGGCTTCCCCTCCTAATATAGAGTGCCAACCTCACTGCCCTCCACCCTGACCCGCTCCAGAGATAGACACAGGGGCACGGGTCAATCAGAAAGAAGCGGGTAGCTCAGAGGTGCATAGCAACAAGCACACTCAGACCAACACGGAGCAGGTCTTCTGGGCAATGGAAAAAGGGAGATGTCCTCCCCACAGGACCTTGAGATGTTGGGGAATCTCAACTCCCTTCTGTCTGAGGGGTGAGGCTGCCTAAAAACAAAGGCACCCCGATGTAGGATGTTCTTCTGTGCACAGGTTAATGGTTATGGGTTAATAATGAAGACAGAGCTAGCCAATCAGCCACCGGTTTATTTAATGTGTCTCTATGTGCTTATTTGGGGCTGAAGGGCAGCAGGACCTGGTGGGACAGAACCCTCCATCTTCAAACCCCAGGGAAAAACAAAGACAGGAGCTGGTTAAAAAGGCAGCTGTGAAACACCTGGGTCCAGCCAACCCGAGGGAGGCTCTTCCTACTACAGGATCCAATCATGCTTGAATCCATTCCTACCTAGGAGGTGGCATAACACGAGCTGGTTATGTATTCATGTCTTTACAATCTGAAGTGTCCCAGCCCGAGGCGGGCCACCCAACACCCGGGCTTCCTTGTCCCACCTGGGCAAAGAAAAGCCGACCCCCATTTATCGTCAGCGTCCAGTCTTCAGCAAGTGCTAACCCACTCACCATGACGGAGGAGGTCATGCCTGGCAGGTGGAAGACATCCATGCTGGTCTCCTCGCTGCCCACTGCCTCGCTACTCCCCCTGCTGGGCTGGGGAAGGTCAAAGTAGGTGCTGTCGGGCTCCCTGTGTGGTCAGAAAGAAAACTGGCTGTTAGCATCTTGTGCGGCACCCCCTGAGTTTCGCCTGGCTGAGGATGCCAGGCTTCCCCAGGGGCAGCCTTTGTGTGCCCACAAGATCCATCATATGTCCTCTGTCTTCTGGGGCTTTCCTACCTCTGCCCCCTCCATCCCCACAAGCCCTTAGCTTGCCCCTCAAGCCTGATAGCTATGGAAAGAAATTGCTTCTCATACTTGGTCTCTGTACCCTGGACCTCTCCTGCCTACAGTCATCTAGAGATCTGGTCGGAGGACAGACCATGCCTGTGGGTCATATGCATCCAGGCCATGGCCCAAGGTAGCTACTACCCTGGTAGACCCTTCTTTCCAACCTGTTCCAAGCCAGCCGAGGTCAATCAACCTAGTGTGTGTGTGTGTGTGTGTGTGTGTGTATGTGTGTGTGTGTGTGTGTGTGTCTGGGGTGGGGGACCCCCATACTCACAGAGAGTTCCACAGATGCTCAAAGGTGGCTCCCTCGCCAGGGGAGGAGGAGGGAGACTGGGCCATCTCCCTGACACTGCAGCTCTTTCTGGAGGAAGGAGGACAACATGAGTATCTTGGGAGTCCCATGCTCTGCCTTCCTCAGTACCAGGGGAGTTAAGTGGACAGGGCTGGCTATGACTGAGCAGCTGCCCAGCTCTCCACCCATGCCGCCCGCCCCACCGATACGCCCCCCTCTCTTCCTGCCTCCCTTCCCTTCTCTTCCTCCCTATGGTTTCCCCCCCAAGAAGCCCATCCCCTGGTGCAGGAAGTGAGACGGGGGCAAATTTGGCTTTAGAGATGCCATTCCTAGATTCTGATGAGTGGGAAGGAGCCTGGACAGGCAGGAAACAGCCTCCGCTCCGGAAAGCAGGTAACAAGGGCACCTGTAGATGCTCTGGGGTGAGTCAATGTAGTCTCCAGGGTCTCCAGGAAGTTTGTGCAAAAAAACAAAACAAAACAAACAAAAAAACAAAACAAAACAAAAAACGGGCCGGACTGTCATCATCACGTTCTGAGCCTACGGACACAGCCAGGGTTAGGCCAAGCCAGGTCTAGGTTGTGTGTTTGGTGGGGAAAGGTTGTCCCTAGTGCCCAGGATTTGGCAACAGCTCAGACTTCATCAAATCCTTTCAGTAAGAGCATGGGTAGGGTGCCCCCTGCTGGAGCCAGGCCTGGGCTGCAGAGCCGTGGGGCTGCTGTGGGACTCAAGAGGGCCAGAGGAAACCACAGGAAAGAAAAGTCACCCTGCAGAGGTCTAAGGACCAGGCCCCAAGATTGCCCGAGTTGTCACCTGTAGGTGTCTCCTCCTCAAGGAGATAAAGGGGAACAGGGTTACTCTGACCCCAGCTAATACCCACTGGCTCTCTCCAGACTATTTCCTTAGCACAGCTTCCCACATGGAGACTCCACCCAGGAAGAGGGTGGGCAGGGGAACCCCAGCCCACCTGCCCGCTGCACTGCCCCCATCCCAGCTGAGGAACAGCTCCCAGAAGCAGCCTCCTGAGCCCTGGGAGCCAGCCCGGCCCCGCCCTGCACTGCCAAGCCAACAAGTCCAGACTTGCCCAGAGCTGGCGGGGCAAATATGTCACTTTTGTGTGACCCCAGGCAGGCGGCTGCTCACAGAGGGTTGAGGCACACTTCTAGAGATGGCACACGCCAGGCCATCAGTCCCCAGAGAAGCAGCACCAGCTAAAAGAGCCAGTACAGGAGCCCAGCTGAGCACAGGCAGAGAAAAATCTGAGGATGGAGGCTCAGCCAGCACGGACAAGTCAGCCAGCAGGCGAGATGGCACAGGACAAGCATCCTGTACGTGCCACAACCCCGTCTTATTCAGTAATAAGAATAAATTTTCCTCACTTCCCATCCAACACAATTATGAAGCTTTGGCCGACCAGCATGGAAGGTGAGCAGAAACCAGCCTTCACCAGTTCTGGGGGGCCAGGCTGGTGGATGGGGAATGAATGGTGTGAAGGGGTCGGCTAGGCTAAGTCAACCCCCGCAGACCCAAGAGGACACGCTGGGAAGTCCTGCCTCCAACGGCCACTTGGTCCCTCTCTCCGTTTTACACTGACTATGTGTGCCAAGCTCAAGAAGGAAAAGGACATGGCTCACATCACACAGTAAATGGGCAGCAAAGCCCGGGTCCCTTCATAGCAGCATTATTCACGTTAGCAGAAGGGGTGGAGGGCCAGGAAGACGTCAGCAGAGGAGCTGACAGACATGACCAGGGACAAGCTGCTGCTGATTCAAACCCCGATGTGGGTGAGCTGTGTTGCTTCCGCAGGCCTGCTCAGAACAGGAAACCCAGAGGGACACAAAGGCGTATCGGGGGTTCAACGGCAAGCAAGTGCATACCGGTACCAGGTTTCTTAGGGGGCTTAAAGATGCCGGGACCGCCAGAAGCAGTGGCCGCACCGCAAGGTGAATGGAGGTTGCTGAGCTCCAAGCCTTAAAATGCTGTTTGGAAGCCAGCAGTGCTACACACATGCAATCCCTGCAATCAATGAGGCAGGGACATCAATGCAAGGCCAGCATCAACTACATGAGACCTTGTATCGGAAAGCAATAATAATAACAACAACAACAACAACAACAATAATAATAATAATAATAATTTAAAAATAAAATGCCAACTCCATGTTAGGAGAATTTTAGGACACTCCTTAAATTTTTTAGTTCCATGCATTTTGTACACATGTAGGCGATGCATGTGTGTACGTGTGTACCTTGGTAGGAGTGTAAGAGGTCAGAGGACAACCTTCAGGGGTGGGTTCTCTCTTTCCAGGTCACCAGACTCTGCAACAAGTACCCTTACCCACCGAGCTATTCCACTGGCTCACGTTTTAATTCTCTAAATCAAAAACAGAGAGAACCATGGCCGCATCTGGAACAGATGTGAGTCACAATGCCCTAGACGGCCTCCTACCTTCCCTTGCCACCCACTCATGCAGGGCTCAGGACAGGGACAAGCACTTAGAAAATCCCTGCCAGGTGGGGCACCCCAAGCAATGCTCCCCCAGCATCCCATCCTGGATGCAGCCTGGGAAGGTGACAGCCAGCAAGAGCCCTGGATCGGACTGGAGTCTGGGGTATCCCAGTGTAGGATATTCTAGGGGTTCCCTGCTGGTACCTCCACCTTCCACACCTCACTCTACCTCTTATCACCATGCTGGCTGACCTCCTCAGTTCCAGCCATGATGTACCTGAGGATGGCCAGTCCTCTGGGGATGCAAGGGAGAACATGGGGCTCGATTCACACCTTGTGCCCACACGGCCAGGCCAAGCAGAGGGACACTGAGAAGTGGCAGGTGCTCAGTGCTCAGAAACAAAGCAGGGGTCGGGGAGGGGCTACCTGCAGGCAACAGGCTCCCAGGAGCTCAGCAGATTTTGCCAGCTCTTCCCCAGCTGCAAACCCAAGACTCCTTTCTGAGTCCTCTTCTTGCAACCCCCTGCTGGCCAGGTCCTCCTGCACCCACAGAAAAGAAGGCACATCCAACCAAAGCCTCTGTCAGAGGCTTAAGATCAAACCCTGGCCTGCTCACCATGAACGTGGCACCTGCGCTGCCCCCCCCCCCCCGCAAACACACACTCCTATTTTGCCACCCACTGGTTCCTCCAGCCTTCAGAGGGTGTGCTTGAGCCAGCTGCCTGCATTTGGCTATGCACTTCTGTTCATTCAGTTGGGGCCATGCCTTCTTGCCCAAGTCTGCTGTGAAATATTAATTTAAGGTACATTGCATTTGTTTATGCTGTGGAATATTTGTTTTACGATGCAAAGATGTGTTGCATTCTTTTGCGTTGCATTTGTTTTAACTCTGTGAAGCTGTGTCATTTTGCCTAAAACACCTGATCGGTCTAAAAAAAAAAAGAGCTGAAGGCCAGTAGTTAGGCAGGAGGAAGGATAGGTGGGGCTGGCAGGCAGGGAGAACAAAAAAGGAGGGAAAAAATCTGGGTAAAGGAGATAGAGGAGCGAACGTAGGAGGAGGACTCCAGGGGTCAGGCACCCAGCTACACAGCAAGCCACCATACAAGAAGAAAGACATTCAGAAACAGAGAAAGGAAAAAACCCAGAGGCAGAAGGTGGATAGATAAGTTAAGGAAAGCTGGCTAAGAGAACACCCAAGCTAAGGCCGGGCATTCGTAAGAAAGAATAAGCCTCCATGTGATTTTATTTGGGAGCTAGTGGCAGGCCCCTCAAAGGACAAAGAATAAAGAGTGAAAAACAAAACAAAAACCTAACTACCAAGCCCTTGAAGGCTCCTTCCTAGCATCCAGGTCTGGACTCAGAGACCACAGAGCCCCAGGGCGGCCACCCAGTCTTGTCTCCCTTCCCTGACTGTCTACAAACTTTCCCGCAGCTGATAACCCAGCCCCACTACATTAGAGAGGGGGAGAGGGAATGGAGAGAGGGGGGAGGGGGAGAGACAGAGAGGGGAGAGAGAGGGAGGGAAAGAGAGAGGGGGAGAGAGGGAGGGAGGGAGGGAGGGAAAGAGGGAGGGAGAAAGGGAGGGAAAGAGAGAGAGGGAGGGAGGGAAGGAAAGAGAGAAGGAGGGAGGGTGGGAGAAACACAGAGAGAGACAGAGAGATAGAGAGAGACAGAGAGACAGAGACAGAGCGTGAGCAAGCACCCTCAGGCCAGGGCTCAGTGATGGACCTCAGGTCCCCTGCACCCAGCCCCCTGGAGCTCACAGACTCAGCTAGACTGGCAATCAGCAAGTTCCAGGTGTCTCCTGCCTATGCCTCCCCAGAACTGGGGCTACAGATGAATTCTGCCATGCCTGACTTTTTATATGCGTGCTGGAGAACTGAACTTGAGTCCTCATGCTGCATGGCAGTCATTTTACCAACCGAGCCATCTCTGTTAAGTCCCACTCTCCTTTAACTTGGAGATGTGTTCACCAGAACTGGGCACCCCAGGAATGGATTTTGTAAGCATGGAAAGTCATGGAAAACACTGATGGAAGAGAGACCGGTTTTGAGAAATTATTTGTCAGAGGTTACAACAAAGTTGGAGAGTGCAAATCCACTGTTGGCTTTATAGATGTAAAAAAGTTACTGCGTGCATGCGTGCGTGAGTGCATGTGTGTGTGTGTGTGTGTGTGTGTGTGTGTGTGTGTGTGTGTGTGTGCATGCGCCAGCCTCTGGGCATGGCTGAGATATGGGGTGCCTTTGGCCCTGTCCTTACCGGGTCCCTGCCTCCTCAAAGCCTCAGGTGAGTTCCTTTCTTGGCTGAGCTAAACCTCTTCTAGGTCTGGTAGTGCCTACACCAGTGAACCAGGACCACAGCAAGCTGCCAAAGATGCTCTGTGACAAATTGAGACCCCAGCACCTGCTGCACCCCACAGAGTCCCAACAAGTATGTGAGTCAGGGGTACATCAGCCCCTGCAATGCCGAGGATGCCAGAGAAGAATACGGTTATAGAAGGAAATTAACCCTCTTTGAACCAAGGACGACACGGCTTATCACAGAGGGCTGGAGTCATGCCCCATGGGGCATTTGCATTTTCTGGGAATAGTCACCCCATCCTCCATGGAGAGAGCCCAGGGAAGATAACTAAAGACCCCTGGCAAGGCCACTAGGGCCACACAGACACTGGCTTCCTGGGTGTGACAGGGGACGTCTCTCTTCAGGTCAGCAAGGAATACCCCACAGGAACCCACCCTGCCTGGGCCATCCCTGTCATGGTATGTCTACGTGAAGCAGGATGTCTGGTGATCTCCTCTATCCTCTGGCCTCTGAGGAAGTCGCTGACTCTTGTTACCTCACCCTGCCCGCTATATCTGGTCTCAATTTCCCCAAGAAAGCCACCACCCTTTGAACCTTCTGTTTGGTGCCCCATGTTCTGGTATCAGCCCCGTCCTTCTCCCAAGCCTCCCCTCCTTGTCCCCTGTCACCATGGCCCTGGACACATGCTACGTCTATGTTCTGCTCTCCAGCTCCTCTCCTCCTGTCACTGTCCTTGAAAGCCAGCTTCTCAAGAGAAACCTTTGTCTTGGCCAACTCCCAACTCTCCTCCCCCACCCTCTGTCCCCATCACCTGACTGGAGGTGGAGACACAGATGTCACTTCACATAGAACATGCCAGTCACACAGGATGGGGATTCCCTGCTCTTGCTACCCCTACTCCCCACCCCTCCCCACCCCATCCCCAACCCCTGCTCAGCCCGAGCTTCACAACCACCTATGATATGCTGGATACTCATCCACGGGGGCCCACGGCCGCCCACCAGGACCCTACTTCCCGCCCTCCCTGTGGGGACTCTGAAACAAGGCTGCCCACATTTAGCCCAGAGACAGCAGAGGCAGGGCCTTCAGCAGTTTGACACTGGCTTCCTGGGTATGGCTGGGGTCGTCTCCCTTCAGGTCAGCATGGAACACCCCACAGGAACCCACCCTGCCTGGGCCATCCCTGTCATGGTATGTCTATGCGACTTCTTGCCGGTGGCTCACCTCCCGTTAATTTCAATGAACAGAAGAACTGAATGCAGAAGTACCCAGAAAATGGGTGCTGACCCCCCCAGGGCCCATTTCTGTCACTCTGTGGCCTTTCTTCCAGGGAACACAAAATGTCCTTGCCCCCATGAGATCCCCTCATGGGCAGAGGGCTGGTGTCAGGCTCGGGGACAGGGTCAGTGAGCATCCCTCCTGAAATGGCAGTGTTTCTGGGAAGTGTGGCACAGCCAAGAGGCACAGGAAGTCAAGGACCTGGCCACACCAGGGCTGTGCCAGGAGTAAGTTTCTCTCAAGCCACCTCTAGAAGAGGCGCTGCTCTCGCAGTGGACTGGGCAGAGGACGGACGGGGTCCCACCCGATGCGAGGCAGAAGTACCTCCCTCCTCAGGGCCAGCACGGCAACCCCCTGGCCCCTTGGTCCTGCCCTCTTGGTCCTGCCCCAGCTGGCTGAAGCCCTGCCCTTGCTTACCTTCAGCCTGACACTCTGCTCCCTAGCCAGGTGAGGCCCTTGATGACCAGGTGGCAGCTGCTGCCCTCTCCCCACGCTGGGGAGCTGGAGCAGTGGTGGTGGAGACACATTTAGCCACTCCGTGCAGGGTGGGGTATGCTATGCGAAATATGAAGCAGCTGCCTTCTCTTGCCTGGGCTGAGGCCATCAGCCACAGAATGGGATTAGGGACTGGAGGAGGCTTAGCCCTCATCCCTCGGGCCCCTGCACTTCTTGAAGGAAACAATGGTTAGTCAAACTTCCCATCGACGCCAAGTCACCTGGCGCCAAGTGGGAACTCAGACTATACCAAATGAAACCAACACTGCAGCATGCTGACCCATGCCTCACAAGACAACTTGAATGCTCGTATTACCTTTGTGAGCTCACTGACTCGGTAGAGCGTGAGACTCTCAATCTCAGGGTCGTGGGTTTGAGCCCCACGTTGGACACCAGGCGATGCGTGAACTCACAGAGGTTATATAAACCGGATTATTAAGGGGTGCAATAGAAAGGACAAACTCACAAAATACAGAGTAAGGCTGAAGCCACTTCTGATCCCACGCAGGCTCTGCCACCTGGGTCTCGGACCCTGCCAATCACGAGTCAGAGCAACAGAACAAGCACACTCTCGTCTCAGGCCTCACGGAGCACCCCAGGTCACGCCCTAAGGTCGGTACCCAAATTTATTGCCTGAATAAATTCCCATATTAGAACTCGGTGTACAGAGAATAGTGGGCCTTGCATCTTATTTGAATAACCAGCCCACAGCCACAGAGGCTGCGTTACCCACTCAGAGCAAATTCTCAGCGCCTAACTCTTAACCCTTGCACTCTAGAAGTGACTGTGCCTCTGGTACGCACTCCCACCTTCCTAGGGGGAAGTCCCTCGCTTGTTTTCAAGGCCCTGCCCATATGCAGACATTCCCCCATATGCTGACCTATTCATATCTCCCTTCTGCCCCTATTTTCCCACCCACATGTGGGGCACATGGCATCCAGCACCGTCATTTCCTACCCTGAGTCCTGCTGGTCACACAGCCACATCCCTTCTGCTCTGTCCACACAGCCTACCTCCACCCCTCTCCAGCTGTGTGAACCCTGGATGGCATGCCCATCCCGAACCTCCATGTTCTCATCCGAAAAGGGATGATTGTGTGTTGCCATGGTCACCCCCTCGAAGCATTGCTCTGTGATGGTCCTACACAGAGCAGGCACAGCAGAGTCACACTCCTGTACAGTGGGAGAGAATAAGTCAGGCCCTATTGTAAGGGAAAGGTGCAGTGATAGGCGGAGACGGCATCTGCAGACAGAGACAGGCCATTGATTTGGTCTCTGTTTCATCATGGCAACCTCAGCTTCTTCCCTGTTTGAGAGTGGTCCTAAGCACTGCCTCACTCACAGGACTTCTCAAAAAGTGAGTTGATTTCTATTGCATGGGAGACGTGAGTCAGGGATAACTTAACTATGGGGGCACAGAATGAATGACGCCTGTGACTATGCCAAAGGCTGGGTGCCAGGGAGAAGGACCAGGAAGCTGGGTCTCGACTCCCACCCTTGTAGTGGCATCTCACCTTGCCGGTGAACTCTCGGTGGTGGCGCACGCCTTTAATCCCAGCGCTCTGGAGGGGGTTTGGGTAGAAGCAGGTGGATCTCTGTGAGTTTGAGGCCAGCCTGGTCTACAAATTCACTGGCAAGACGAGATGCCTCTACACAATCTATGCTGCCAAGTTACGATGGCTGGAAATAAGGCAGCAGGTGGATTTGGAGGGTGGGGGTCAGAGGTATGGCACGCCAGATGGAGTGAGCTCCTCTGAAGGGCCAAGGGGGTGGGTGGGCCACCCATTCAAGGGAGCTTGCTGGTGTGGCCCACCACGTACCACCAGTGCGGCTGAGCACAGAGTAGGGCTCCTGCCGAGGGGCAGGAGAGATGGGAGCCATAGTCACAGGGGTGTCTGTCTAGACACCATGTGTACGGGTCAACAGAACGAGTCTCAGGGAGGCAGGTGCCCTCCTCACGGGAGCCGTCACAGACCCCCTCCCCTTACGGCTCCCCACTGAATCCCCCTGTCCTGAACCCATTTCTACTCTGATCACAATGCAAATGATCCCTTTGCCTTCTGGTCGTCATCATTACAGGGCCTGGGGTTTGGTCGGAGAGGGTCAGCAGCTAGGACCACCATATTGCTGGTGCATACAGAGCTTGTGGGTCACAGAGACAGGCCTCAGGGGGGGCAGATAGAGCTACCATGGACAGTGATGGGGACGTGGGCAGAAACAGTCTCCGGTGTGCTGTCACCCTGACCTCAGACCTCTGGACTGAGCAGCATCAAGACCTTCAAAAAGCCACCAGTTCAGGGGCCCCCACCTCTTCCTACGTGTGGAGCCCAGATTCTCTAGTTCCTAACGCAGGCTGTCACACTATCCTTGAATGAATGGTCTGTGCAAAGCTTTTGGGAGATTTCCGGACGAGGTTGTTACCAAGGATCCAAGGTGGACAGCATTTCTGTGTCTGTAATTCAGCCCCTGTGGGCAAGCTTCCATTTGGTTTTGGAGGTGGGAGGTGGCTTCCCGAAGGCACTCTCTGTCCCACCCACCTCTCCAAGAGACTCACCCACTCCTGGAGAAAGTTCCAGGTGTCCTGTAGCCTGGTAGAACTAGGTGCATATTAGAACATGTTGCCTCAACCACAAGGCTGCAAAGACAGGCTTTGTAGTGCCTGATAGCAGAATCCTACTAGTCCTCTGTGGGACCAGATGGCTGAACAGCCTCACCTCTCAGGGTCTCTGGACAGCCCTGCCTCCCCACAAGTGTCGTGACACCTGCTATAGGGTTAGCAGCCCATGTGTGTTCAGATATAATGCAGACACAGACCTGGCTGTAAGGATTCAGGCATTACGCTGGCCTCCCCTGTCACCTGGCAGAATGCACTCAGGCAGTGCTCTGGTCAGACCAGGGTTCCATGAGTCTAGTCTGCAGGCAGGTGTAAAGGACCCTTTAAAGGACAGACCCCTGCCCACTTGCAATCTCTCTTGCTTTCTCTTCTCTCTCTCCTGCTTTCGGTTGGCCACCAGCTACCCCCCTTCTTCTCTCCCCTCTCTCCCCCCCTCTTCTGTTCCCGGTGCCTCTATGTCTCTTCCCGTCCCCCTCACTCCCCTTTCTAATAAACTCCTCACTCAAGCTCTCTCTGCCTGGCGTGGTAGTCCCTCCGCCTCGGTCACCCACACCTGCTAGGGAACCCGCTATGCTCTCCCACGTGGTCCCTTACCTTGGGACCCCACTCACTTGGGACCCCCACCCGGGTCCCCTCACCCCACCCCTTCTCCAGCTTTTATAACTGTAACTACAGAACAACACTGGCCATGTTGCTCAATGAGGTGCACAGCTGGTGCCTAATGAGCCCACATGTTGGTGGCAGATTTAACCATTTAGTGTGATCAAGTGGTCTTGCGGGTCAGGGAAGGATGGGTCAACCCTGGAAAGGCACCTGTTGCCAAGCTTGATGACCCCAGATCAATCTCTGGGGCGTGCTCACATGCCTTCATATACATACACACACAAAATAAATATACCAGATTAAAATAACAAAAAAAGGAACTGTATCCTCACTTACTCTTCGATCTGTTGCGAGTTCAGATTTTGGCACCCAGGTAAATATCACTGACCATGTGTGGCACAGCAGGGCCCTGTGTCCTCTTGCTGGCCCTGCTGGCATTCACTGTAGGCACAAGACCCTCACAGCATGAGAGAGGCCAGCTACTAGGCCCTCATGCTTTCAGTGAATGCCAACAGGACCAGCAACTGAAATAACCAATCAAATCAAAGATAGCTCAAGACAGCCAACCATGGTGATGCATGCCCACAATCTCAGCACTGGGGAGACTGAGGCAGGAGGATCAGGACTGAAGGCCAGCCCGGAGTACACTGAAACCTAGGTTAGCTTGGACTACAGACGGAGACCCTCCTGCCTTTAGAAATTGAAGGCAGACATCTCTCTGTCAAGCAATGTTCCAGCCATGTGGGCTCCAGGGCCAAGGCCAGGTCCCATTGAAAAGATGATGGTAAAGCGCAAGGGATGTGGCCCATGGTCCCCTGGTCCCCTGCTTCCCTACCCACCCTCGCCTCACAGCGCACCACACCTCCGAGGTGTTCATGTGTATGCACACATGTGCACACTCACATGTTACTCTAACAATTTCTATAGGATTTCCTCCATACCATCCTGGTAGGACCCTGTGTAATTTGCCTGTCCCAGGACACTCACCCCCTGGTCACACACAGGTCAGCAGCCCAAGCGGACAGCAGCAGGAACAGGGCCTGCTGAGCCCCATCCACTGTCCACACTCAGGCCGACCTGTAGATGGCCGTGTGAGGGTCATGAAGCTCAGAACAGGCTCAGGATGAAAGAGGCTGAGGCTAGGCAGTGGAGAGGGAGCCAAGGCGAGCCAGTCAGTTCAGGGCAGTGATAACAGCCTGCAGGACAACCATGGCCTCAGGGGGTCCAGGGGGCTGCTTGGCGTCTCTTGGGCAGGGAATAAAGAGAAACCCAGGTGGTTCCAAGGAGTGAGGGCTGCAGAGATGCCAGAAACAATAGTTTCCATCCTGACCAGCCATGGCACTGGGTCCTCAGGGAGACCCTGTAGTCTATGTGGGACAGGTGACTTTCCAAAGTGCCACACCACGATGCCTTGTCCCATGACAACCACCGACCACGATGCCTTGTCCCATGACAACCACCGACAGGGCCTCCTCAGGTTGCCTTGGCCACCAGCTTGCCTTTGGGGCATGTCTGCTCACACAGTGCCTTACTTCTGGGCTTTAGGTGAGAGTGAGTGGAGAGGGGCCTTTGTGTCCTGCTAGCACCATGAGGCTGTTGTCCTGTGAGGCAGGGGGACAGCAAGAGAACCCTACATTCAGAGCTGGGAGTCAATCAGAGCCCCTGCCTACCTTGGCTGGACCTGGGCCCTGGGTGGGTCCGTGGGCTTGGATAGGGGTGCCGGAGACCCTGTGGTTTGCAGGCCGGCAGTGGCAGGGCAGTGGCAGCAGCGTCCCAGTTGCCTAGGTGATGACATTGGAGTTACACGGAAGCTGGGAGGCCTGTGTGGCCAGCTCCAAGCCAATGGGTGGAGCCTAGCTGGGAGCACTGGGTCTGGGGACCAGCTAGTAGGCTTACAGGTACTGTCCCTGCTTGTGTCCCTGCTTTCTTGACCCACACTCCTGGTGACCAATGTGAGGACGAGCTCCCATTACCTGGGAAACTTGAGCTGGGGGGGTAAAAATCACAGGGGCATTTTCTTCAATGTCTGCTCCCCCTGTTGATAGTCCCAGGCACATAAACGAAGCCAGAAGATGGCACAATGAACCCATTTACATCTCAGTTCCATCTCTCCCTCCTGTGAACAGTTCAGAATACGTTCTGTGAACCCTGACCTCTCAATAACTCACCGCCACGTGTTGGTAGCAGCTAAGAACCTGTCCTTTTCATTGTTAGAAACCATGCCTTTAACCTGTTCACACCGACACCAAACTCCAGTTGGTGTAGACCTAAACTAATGAGCCCCCAGAGTGCTAAATTCAGAATTGTTTTTCTTTTGGTTTTTCGACACAGGGTTTCTCTGTATTACTTTGGAGTCTGTCCTGCAACTATCTCTGTAGACCAGGCTGGCCTCAAACTCACAGAGATCCACCTGCCTCTGCCTCCCGAGTGCTGGGATTAAAGGCATGTGCCACCAACGCCTGGTTAAATTCAGAATTTCTATCTCACGCTCTTAACCGCTGGTCAAAGGACTTTGAAGGCACCCCACTACACTCCTGGTGTGATAGTTTATATTGGTAAACTATCAGTTACCATGGAAGCTTTACAAGAGGAGACTCTGGGGATGGGGAGGTTCCCTTGTCTCCCCCAAACCCTTTGTCCGGACACGGGCTGGCCCCCTGACTCTATCACAAGGAAAACAGCACACAGCTATGAGCACCGACAATGTGGATCTTGCTGGTAGTGTGGTGGCACACGCCTTTAACCCCAGCACTCGGGAGGCTGAGGCAGGTGGATGTCTGTGAGTGTGAGGCCAGCCCGGTCTACACAGAGAGTTCCACACCATCCGGGGCTGTCTCTAGGAGACAAACCATTTCTAACATCCAGCAAAGATATCTGCAGTAGCTTGATTGGTACAAGAAAGGAAACACCATCAACTTGGGCCTTACAAACATCCAGCTTAAACTGACTGGGGAAGTTGAGGTAGTCAGCCCTATTAGTTCCCGAGCTTTCAACGAACGAGTTTCCAGGCCTGAACGCCTCATCTTTCCATCCCACTGCAGCCATTTTTTTTTACGTTATAAAAATTTAATTACGAGTGTGCGTGTGTCGGTAGTGCATGGTGAAGTCCCCTTTGCAGCTCAAATGTCTTGCTCCCCAAAACTGAAATTGTAGGTGCTTTTGAGCTCTCTGACGTGGGTACTGAGGACCAAATTCAGGCCCCTTTCACCTCTCCAGTGCCCACTGCAAACATTTTCATATCAGAGGATTTCCCCACAGTGCTCATGAAGAAACCTGTCCTGGTCACACCTAGAATCTCAGGAAAGTGACCTCATACGCCTGGCCACTGGAGATCTGAAAAGTTCCTTCAGGGCTGGGAGACGGTAGAGCATGGGTATAAAGAAAGTAAAGAGGTGGCTACTGTGGGTGGGGAAGTCCAGGTGAAGAGGGAGGGAGTGGGATCGGGAAAATGAGGGTGTGTGATGGGGAGGAATAACTGGGTAAAGAAACCGTGTGGAAAGCAAGATGTGCCCAACTGTGCAATGGTGGCCAACTGTTTGGGTGCTAAACAGCTGCTCCTGAATTGACTCAGTACCATCAACTCAAGACCCTGTCCACAGCTGGAGGGAGCCAAAAGCTGGTACTGTAAGCTCCCTGAGCAAGCCAGGTCTGCAGAGGTAGTACACCAGCGGGGCGTCTTCTTTCCCTCCCTCCCTCCCTCCCTCCCTCCCTCCCTCCCTCCCTCCCTCCCTCCCTCCCTCCCTCCCTCCCTCCCTCCCTCTCTTTCTCCCTCCCTCCCTCCCTCCCTCTCTTCCTCCCTCTGTCCTTTCCTCCCTCCCTCCCTCCTTCTGTCCCTCCCTCCCTCCTTTCCTTCCTCCTTTCCCTCCCTCCCTCCCTCCTCTTCCTTCCTGTTGGTCTGTCTGTCTTTCTCTGCCACCCACCCGCCCTGTACTAGAACTTGACATACAGATCAGGCTGGCCTCAACCTCACAGAGATTCACCCACCTCTCCCTCCTGAGTAAAGACATTGGCAGCCATACCCGGTGAGAGCATATTTCTTATAGTTACCGAAACTGACATAACAAAACCCCCTCCTAAACTTCCGTGCTTATGCCCAAAGACAAAGCCCCTTCCAGCCTCAAGCAGAGATGCTTCTCCTTACAATAAAAATAAACAGGGGTGAATACACATATTCACGTGCCCCAGATTCAGAGAAGTGTGAGATATGGATCCGATCCTCAACAAGTTACCTATATCACCACCTCTAAGGCTCAGGGAACACTTTTTTTTTGGGGGGGGGGATCCAGAGTAGACTCAATCAACTACTGTAATCATTAACTGACCTCAACTGCATTTACCTCTGCAGGTCCAGCCCCGTCAGCAATCAATCAAGGAAGGGAGGGGCCGCAAGGGGCTCAGCCCTTTACCTCTGAACTACTGGCTATCGGTGGGTTCTGGGAGACGGGGACCATGTCTTTGGTTGCGTTCCCTGTGCTGGGTCTAATGGGCTCCGATAGGTAGCTCAGAACTCACAGCCACACAGGTGCTTGTTTTTGCTGGGTCACAAAACCAACCAATGTGAAGGGGGCACAGGTGATAGCAGTTAACACCCAAGGCAAAGATATGTGAAGTTTTATAAAATTATGAAAATAAGGAAGTGCCACATTGTCATAGCAACAAAGGTAAGTGGGTGCGGGGTGGTTACATTGAATGCAGGAGCCAGTTTGGGAAACATCACCTGTGTGGGTGGCCCAGCTCTCCTGGCTACACCCAAGCCATACTCAGGGGTTGCTGGGGGTCAACACTCTTGTTCACTGAGTGAAGATGTGTTGCTGTCCTTGTTAATAAAGAGCTGACTGGTCCACAACGGGGCAGGAAGAGTTTGGGCAGGAGAGCCAGACTAGGAGGATGCTGGGAAGAAGAAGGGAGGAGCCTGAGGGTCTTAAGAACCAGACGGAGAGGAAGCAGGGCATGCTCGAGCCACGTGGTAGAACTTCGATAAGAAATATGAGTCAATTTAGGTTGTAAGAGCTGGTTAGTAACCAGCCTGAACGATCGGCTGAGCATTTATAATTAACGGTCAGTCTCTGTGTGGTTACCTGGGAGCTGCCCTGTGGTCCTGATGAAAAACTCCACCTACCAGTGGTCAAGTCTGAGGATTGTGTGATAGGCGGCAGGACCTTTGTAGGACAACAGGCCCTGGGCAATAGACCCAAAAGAGAAGGAGGTGGCTGGACATGTCTCATCACTGACCCTGTCTCCTGCATTCCTTTCTCTTTCCAGGGACCCAAGACCCAAGAGCTGGGGCATGACACACACACACACACACACACACACACACACACACACACACACACACACACACGGGGGTGGCTGGTGCTTTTCTGGGTTCTCCGAGGATAGGCAAGGAGACAGCATCTGTACTACATGAGTCCTTGCATTAAAGGACAAAGAATGGATGGGGGAGGGGGAGGGTGGGTGGGTGAGGGGGAGGATGGATGGGGGAGGGGTGGATGGATGGGGGAGGGGAGGATGGATGGGGGAGGGGGAGGATGGATGGGGAGGGGAGGATGAATGGGGGAGGGGGAGGATGGATGGGGGAGGGGGATGGATGGGGGAGGGGGAGGATGGATGGGGGAGGGGAGGATGAATGGGGGAGGGGGAGGATGGATGGGGGAGGGGGAGGATGGATGGGGAGGGGGAGGATGGATGGGGGAGGGGGAGGATGGATGGGGGAGGGGGAGGATGGATGGGGGAGGGGGAGGATGGATGGGTGGTTTGGTGGATGTGTGAGTGGGTGGCCAATCATAACTCCATTTACATGATAAATGACAGCCACTCTGAGCCTCCAACAGAGACATCCACACCATGCTGACGTGGCAATGGTCAGGGCCCCCAAAGCCCTGGGGTCAATATTTACTCACTTCTGAGACTGAGGGCTGCCCTGAGTGGGCCCTGCTTCTGTTCAGTAAGACAGAGGACACGCCTTTCAGCCTTTCAGAGGTCAGAGACCGCCCTGGCTGACAGCCAAGGCCGGGGAGGCTGGCAGATGAAGGCACAGTTAAGATACCTGCCCTCCCTACCTGCTTGACTGCCAGAGTGCTCCTCCTCCTTCATCTCACCTGAGTCTTCAGGCCTGGCTGCCAGCGCCCCACCCCGGAATAACAATTCCCGAGAGCACATGGGCGCTAAACATGGACACGATGGCCGCCCTGTGCTGACTCGCTCATTCCAGTATTCACACATATTGATAGCGAAACTGTCACATCAGTGCAATGAGAAGAGCTACCACCTGTGGTGATGCCTTGTTTGTACAACAAACGAAGCTTTCCCGAATGAAGGTCAGAGGGTGGAGCTAGGCTTAGCTAACTAAAGAGGTCTGGAGGGCTGCCACGCTGCAGCTGCCCCTGTTTACTGGCGGGGAGGTGGAGGGGTTGTTTTATTGAACATACAGCAAATGACTGGGCAATGCCCACCTCATCATCTGCCCTGACAGAACACTCTTCCACAGACGGCTGACCTGGATCTTAAACACAATCTTGGCCAAACCTTTGTGCCTTCCAGTGCCTTTGATTGTGTCATCCACATCCTCCCAAGGATAAAGGGGGTGGCCCCAGAGATCTGGCACCAGGAGGTCACTAGAAGTCACCCTCCTTGCAGATCCAATGACAGCCCCCCCCCCCGCGCCCCACTACAAGACCTGCTCCTATCCAACCCTGAGCAGGACAAAGCATGTCCTTGGAACACTGGCTTCTGTGTCCCCCATGGGGTGTCTTATGCTGTGGTAGGCTCAGTGACCTCAGTATGACTCAAGAGGCCTGCAGGACAGAATCCTCAGCTCCAAACTGACACCACTGAGCGTACAAAGCTTGGGTTCTCTAGCCCAGGCACCCAACAATGAGCAAAGGGTGAATGCTTTCATGGTGACTTTGTGGGTAGATAGACGGACGGACGGACAGATGGATGAATGGATGGATGGATGGACAGGATGGGGTAGATGGTATGAACAAATAGATGGGGCCATAGGTGCATGGAAAAATGAATGGGTGACGGTGGATAGATGGATGGGAGGGTGGGATGGATATATGGACAGGTAGGGGGGTGGGTAAATGAAGTCGTAAATGCAACACTTTTTTTTTTTTTTTTTTTTTTTTGACCAGCTGCACAATCCTGTTCTGAATTTAGACATTCAGGCTCCTCACAAACCAAAGACTTGTTCCTGCTCTGGCAAAGCTGGCTGGGGCTGTTCTTTTCAGGCCCTTGGTGGGCTTATAATACATGCTGGTGTTGAACTGGTGGACTTGGAGATAGGTGGAGGAAATCAGTTCTGTTTTGCAACCCGGAACTTACTGTTTGGATCCACGTAAGAACCGTGGTAATCCAGAGAGTGTGAGGTAATGATGTGACAAGGGTCATCCTAAGAATAAAGACTTGATATTGTACAAGAAACACATGGCTCAAGTTCTACGCTATTTGTCTAAATGGATATTATCTGGAGACCACTAGCCGTTGTGCAGGTTAGGTGCCAGCCAGGGTTTGGGACTGAGGCCAGTAGCCCAGAGTTAATCCAGACTATAAAATATCACTCTGGCCAGGGGAGGAGGGCTGTCCCACCGAAACCTGACACCTCACTAACACACCAGGAGAAACCGTGGCTAGCACTCACCCTGCCCCTGTGAGGACATTTGGTCAGACTTCTCTAGTAACTTCTCGAACGGGAGACATTTCTTCCCTGATGACAGCAGGGCTTGGAAAGTCTGACCCACCACTCAGAAGTGGGATGCTCCCACCATAACTTTTATAACCCTCCTGACATTTTTTTATTATTCTATTATGTAGCCCACATGTAAATTTGACTCAGAACTCAAAGAATTAAAAAACACCGCATACGGCCCAGGGGAAACAGAATGAGAGCCCCAGCAATGACTCAGCAGCCAAGAGCACACGTACACTTGGGAGTTTGGTTCCCAGCACCCACACCAGGCAGCTCCAAGGGGATCCAAGGTTTCCGGCCTTCACGGGCACCTACACTCACATGCACATACCCATACATACATATGCGTAATTAAAAAAAAAAAAAGAATGAAACACAGAGAGTTTTCATTACAACCAAGGAAAGGACGGCAGTTGGCACTTCACAGTTCTGGTGTCTCCAAAAATGACTCATGTGCCAGATAGTGGCAAACTTAAAGAAACAGCCATGCCTCCCGGGTGGTTCGCAGGCACTGACCCAAAGCAGGCTGCACTGACTCAAATGTGTTTTGCATACACAGGGGCACATTTTTAGTACCAGGAAAGGACCCTGTCTGCAGCTCTCGTGTTATTAAAATCCCATCTATCACACAAAGCTTGGGTGGTGGTCTTGGAATTAACTCTGACCTCAATCTTCCTGTGGTCTACCTCACTATTTTTATCCCAATCTGTCATTTTCGCATTAATCCAATTAGCGCCCTGTTTACCGATGCCTCATTTTTTAATTTGCAGCTCCACTCTATAAGCTCAGGGACGCTTTCACAACCCCAACTCTCCTCCCTCATTACTGCCAAATAATTAGTCAAGGAGGTGTCCCTGATCAAAAATTAAGGGCCCAGAAGCAAGCTGGAGCATGTCTCCATCCACAAGAAGGAAAAAAGCGACAGGAGGCTGCTGAACTTACAAAAGCTTCTTGGTGGCAGTTGACCGAGGGGGGGGGGCAAGGATGGCTGGTGGTGACGGGAAGCAGGGGGCCCACATCGTCTGATCCGAGTCTTGTGGATCAAGGTGGCACTGTCTCTACCTTGCGTGGCAATCCCTGGCAGAGGCTCCTTCTCTAGCATGGTATCCGAGTCTGGTCTATTTTGTGTGGTAGAGTCCCAGGGACCCCAAAGAATGGGGGCTTGGTAAAAGAGGGATAGGATGGGCTGCTTATTGCTCATGGTCTGGGCAGCACAGATAACAGGAAGTACCCAATGCCACTGGGGAACTCAGCTTCCCTTTGCGGCCCTACAGCATGTAGCAAGGGCTGCTGGGATTTCTGCAGAAGAGAGACCCCACTCTAGTGTAAGCCCCTGTCTCTGCCACTGGTGAGATGCCCTGAAGATTCTGGATGTCCTCTCCCCGACCGTGGTACCTGGGTTGCTCCCCCTGATTCCCACAAGGGCCAGGGATTCCATAGGTCAGCTGGGCTGAGAGTTGCCAGGGCTGTTTCTCTAGCAGGGCAACATTCGCCTGGAAAGTGGACATGGCTGGGTGAGCCTGGAGGTCTCAAAATCCAAGTCCCCAGGTTTAGCTAAATCCAGAGGAGGGGACAGCTCGGACATCACTTCTAAAGTCCAGGATATGGTACAGGATGGAAGGGTGGTGCTTCCTTGCCCTCTGTGGAGGACCTACTGAAAGGTGTATACCATGCATACCGCCCCATGAGGAGGGGCCCTGCGCCTAATTGGCACAGCTTCCCCAGACACCCCCTCCCAGGGATGGCAACTTCTCTGAGCAGCAGGTGAACAATTAAGAGTCCCTACTATCCCCATGGGACGGATCTGGCATCTGCCACTGGGCAGGGACATTGGGACAGCCCTTCTTAGATACAGCAACCCTGAGCAGACTGACAAAGCCTGTCCTTGCAGATTTCCAGCCCAGGCCTGGTCACTGGTTGGCAAGAAGATGGGGTAATGAGAGGGTGAATCGCAAGGAACCTATGCTGGAGCTGGTGGCAGAGAGGCTGTGCAAACGTTCTTGGGTACCTGGTAACCCTGCGTTCCCCTGCCAGGGGTTCTCAGGTGTGGGGCAGGATGGCTCAGGAAAGATCCCCGGAGGGATGAAGCCTCTGCTTCTCCAAAGAGCCTGGTGTGGGGCAGGTGGGTGACTCGTGACTCCCAGGGTGGAACTCGGGACACCCTAGCTCAACACAACGCACAGTAGCGTCTGAGAAAACAGCAGATGCAGAAGACCATGCTCTCTGTCCCTTGCTCCTTCCCCCTGCATAGGTCCATTGAGAAACGAGGCTTCATGAAACGCAACAAAAGATTTCCTACAGGAAAAGAAACAGCCGCTTGAGCAAGAGACAGCTCAGAATGAGAGGAAGTGTTTGCTGGCTACATACCTGGCGGCGGTTGATAGTCTAGAATATACAAAGAGGGTCTGGAGAGCAGCTCAGCTGTCAGCACTGGCTCTTCTTCCAGGAGAGCGAGGTCCAGCTCACAGCACCATGGTGGCTCATGTTCCAGGGGACCTAATGCTCTCTTCTGGCCTCCATGGGCATCAGGCACACACGTGGTACACAGACATATATACAGGCAAAATATCTACCCATGAAATTATAGAATATACAAAGAACTCAACACACTAAACACAGGGGCTGCAGAGACGGTCCAGCAGGAAAAGGCCTTACTGGTGTCGCATACAACCTGGGTTCAAGTCCCAGAACCTGGGCTTACAACTGCCCACATCTCCAGCTCTAGGGAATTTGACACCTTCTGGTCTGTTTGGGTTCCTGCCCACATGTGTTACACACATGTACACTCAGGAACACATGAATACACATACATAAAAATAAAGCAAATAACCAGGCGACACCTTTAACCCCAGCATTCAGGGGGCAGAGGCAGTCAGATCTCTGTGAGTTCAAGGCCAGTCTGGTCTACAGAGTGAGTTCCAGGACAGCCAGAGCTACACAGGGAAACCCTGCCTCAAAAACTAAATAAGTAAGTAAGTAAATAAACAATTAAATAATATGTTAAGAAAATATATAATATTAATATATAACTAATACAGAATATTAATATAATATAATAATATGTTAAGAAAATATATAATATATAATTAATATATAATATTAATATGATATAATAATATGTTAAAAAATATATAACATATAAGCAAATATGCTAAGAAAGAAAAACCAAACGCACACACAATCATACAACTCAATTAAAAAAAAAAAATAAACAATGAAACAAGAAGGCAATCCTCAGAAGGGGAAATACAGATGGTTAATAATCAGAGAAATGCAAATCAAAACTATACTGAGATTCTATCTTATCACCCATTCAAAACAAACAAACAAACAACCAATGCTGGTGAGAATGTGGACAGAAGAGCAGAGGGAGGCAGACCAGTTCAGCTGCTTCAGGCTCGACATGGAAGGACGTTAGAAAGAGATTCCGCACACGGCCCATGTGCACCACTCCTGGGCTTCTACCCCAAAGACGCCGGTCAGACACCTGTACATCGGTGCCCACTGCAGCAGCAGCTCTGAGAGCTAGTTACCCAGCTGCAGACGAACAGATGAAGAAAACGTGACAAATAGACACGATGGAATTTTTTCCAGCCGTAGAGAATGACAAAGTGGTGTCATTTTCATGAAACTAGAAGCAACTGGAGATGACCACATTAAGTGAATTAAGCTAGGCTCAGCCAAATAAACATCTTGTGTTTTCTCTCACATGCGCTGCCTACATTTTTCCATACATTAATAACATCACATAGGAATATGTTACAAGAAGGTAGAAATAAGTTGTCTAAAGAGGACTGATAGGAGAGGAGAGGGGGAGGGGGAGAGCATGGGGTACACTCACTGTACGACACACGCATGTACAAGAATGCCCTTGTGAAACACAGTACTACACACAATGAACATATACAATTAAACCTTTCATAGGGAATTCTCAGCCTGACCCTGAAGAGCATGAGATCTTCCGTGTCCTGTTGTGGAGGACACAAACCCACAGGGAGGTAGCACCCTCACTATTGGATTGGCTTATTCCTGTTTTACCCTTTGTCCTCTAATCAGAGTTCAGGTAGGAAGGCTCCCTCCAACACACACACACACACACACACACACACACTCGCGCTGCACATACATAAATGTAAGTAAACATTCATACACAAAAAATTTTTTAAATTGTACTTAAAAATTAACATCTAGTGTCAGCTCAATCATGAACTCTCCTGTTGAGAGCCTGTCCTTTCTCATTATTCTTACTGAGTACCTTCCAGGTGAGTTCTGCACCACAGAAGTACATCCCAAACCCTTTGGAGTCAACCAGGATGCCCATGGTGGCTTTAAGCTTTTGATCCTCCTCTGTCGGCCTCTCCAGTGGTTAGGATCACAGCCCAGGCCTGAATCCATCTGTCTTTTATGACAGTAACCTCACCATACTTATGATGAGCTCCTCCCGCCCCAGCCTCCACCCTCTTAGTTGCTGTAGGGACCTCCGGCCCCTGTAAATGGACGAAACAAAGCCAACAAAGCAACAGCCCTTGTCAGCAGTTACACTGGAGAAAGCATCATGCAAATACTCCAGCCATACTGCCATTTACCCTTGTACCCAAAGCACACTGGGAAAACAGAGGTACTTTCTTTGTAGAAGAGGGGGTTTTGCAGCGAACCCACAGAAGGTCCTACAGAGCCAGGTGTCACCACCCTAGGGCCCCTCTCACCCTTTAGTCTGTTGAAGTCTGCCCTGGGCCAGTAACACCCTGCACTGGCTATTGGTAAATTGGGCCCAGCACCACAACCCCATTGCTTCTGTTACAATTCTAGGTCTATATCGAGATGCAGGACACATAACCCCTAAACATGACTGCGGAACGTGTGATTACAGAACATACCTGTTGGGCACCCTTAGTGTGTCCAAGTAGTGACGTGGAGACTCAGATCCACAGTGGCACTGAGGAGTTGCTCTGTGTAGGAGCAGATGGCCCAGCGCTGAAGAACACACACATCAGGAAAGGGTCCCAGCTGGGAGGGAGAGGCTCTGGACAATTGTCAAACCAAAGCCATGTCTGGGGCTGGGGACATGTCTGGGGCTGGGGGCACACCTGGGGCTGGGGACATGTCTGGGGCTGGGGGCACACCTGGGGCTGGGGACAAGTCTGGGGCTGGGGACACATCTGGGGATGGAGGGGCCGGGGGTTGGGGACACACACTAGTTGAGCTGTGTCACTGAAGCACTTGCTGTATGCATGGGGACCCGCTTATGGTCCCCAGAACTCATGTTTAAAACGTGGGGTGTGAGTGGTCATTTGCAGCCAAGCCTGAAATTTGAATTTGAAACCCAGACTCCACACGGTAGGAGAACTGTCCTCTAAGCACCATGGGCGTGCTCTGGCATGTGTGTACCCACACGTGCAAAATACCAATAAAATAATAAATGTACTAACATTTGATAAGAGAGCACTGGTATCTTTAAAAACCAAACCAGGCATGATTGTATGTATTTGTCACACCAGTTCTGGGAAGGTGGAGATGGAGAGATCCCTGAGGCCCCTTGGAGACATTCAGGTGAGAGGCTTTATCTCAAATAAAAAGGTAGATGCCACCCAAGGAACAACATCCAGAGTTGACCTCTGGCCCGTGCGCACACGTGCACGCACACACACACAATGTTGTATTTGTACATTCCTCACCCACTCCCCCTCACATTCCCACACAGGCTTCTGCTACCCATAGGCCCCTTTCTGGGGCCCAACACAAGCCACTTTAGCTTGTGGAACAACAGTGCATATGGATAGGTGCAACTAAAACTCTTTCCCGCTGTACCCTATCTGGTGTAATCTTTCCCCTCTATGCTTTAGTGACTGGGGAGGGACCTCAGTGGCTGGGACCTGCTTCCTCTGGGACTATAACTGCAGATGTGGGATTTGGAACCCTAACAGGAAGCCAGCCAGAGGTAAGAGGTCCGGCTGAGGCACACTCCCCACCCCAGTTTTGGTGGAAGTAAACACAGAAAAGGTCTTTACCTTTTGAGATTCTCTCAGCAGAGGGAGGCCTGTGGAAAATGTTCTTATGCAGAGACCCTGCTGGCTTTGTAGGGAAGCAGGAGATGGAGCCCCGGCCTCGGGGTACCAGATGAGTTTCTACCACTGAGCCCTGGCCTCCGTCAAATCTGCTGGTGTGAGGATGGTGCTGTCTGTCCCCCTCTCCCACAGTTCTTCATGTCATTTGTGGGAAGAGTAGAATCTCAGGCAGGATACAGACCCTGGCCTTGAAAGCCTGCTGTCCACTGCTTCCTAGGTTAGTGACTTAAGTGTCCTGGCCAGATGGGTGTCTGCATGGAACAGCTTTGTTATGGGCCAAATCAGATGAGACCGTCCCTTAGTTTGTCCTGAGGCTTGAGAATCTGGGTCTGTGACTGGTAGCCACTCTTCTCCCTCTCTGGGCTGGAGCTTAGCACTGGCCTGCATCAGACAAGATCAATGGCTCAACCATGGCCCCAGCTCTCCATACATTCTACATAAACAAGAGGCCCAGGTCCATGAGTGGCCTCTCTGTCTTCCCTCATCCTCTAGGTATGGTCAGTGCCCTAGGGTGCCTTCCCACAGCAACTGTCCTACATCGGTCACTCAATAGCGAATGGGGACTGAGCCCATCTGCCTCTGGAGACTGGAGAGTTTGTATGCATGGTCTCTACCCACCTGTCTAAAAGCAAACTCAGGGACCCCAGGGTCTGCAAGCCTCACAGCCCTGTTTGAACACGGCTCTTTTACACTCATGGTTGTCACAAAAGTCTTACTAAAAATCTTGAGTTACCAACACCAGGGTGTGTGTGTGTGTGTGTGTGTGTGTGTGTGTGTGTGTGTGTGTGTGAAAGAGAAGAAGAACTTAAAGAACCACTTTCGATTTGACTGGCTGAAAGCTGATAATAAAATACTTGAAAGGATTTTGTATTTTCACAACCTGTTATCAGAAGTTGGCCTCATGGAAGCCTGAGACTCAAAGCCTGGTAGAATTGCCTCTTGTGAGATGAAGCAAGCACCTGGGGCTGTGTACAAAAGCTTAAAATTCCAAACGGAGGCATGGATCACTCCAGAGGCCAAGGCAGGAGACTCATGACCACCAGGCCACCATGGGTTACACACAGAGACCTTGCTCCCAACAACCCCAAAGCTCACTGTTCATCTTAGGGTGCTTGAGTACTAGAAAGGAGGACACCGGAGGGAGCTGGGCATGCTCAGGAAAAAGGAGATAAGAGGACTCTCCCAAGAGATTCATGATAGTCAAACGTGCCCCCCAGAGCCCCTTAGAGAGACTTGTATTCTTTCTTTGGACCTTTGAGAAGTGAACTTTCTTCTCTAGCTCATCTGAGGACCATCCCTTGGAAGTACAAATTTCAGAGATGATTTTTCTCAGAAGAAAAAGAAGCTGTTGGAAAATTGACAAAGGAACTGGAGAGATGGCTCCGTGGCCAAGATACTGTCCACAGCCTCCTGTATCTCCATCTCCAGTTTCAGGTGATCTGATGCCCTCTCTGGTCTCTTTGAGAAACTGTACCTATGTGTGCATATTCATACACAGACACATAATCAAAAATAAAATAAAATTTAATTGGCAAAGGACATTGTGGTGCATGTCTATAATCTCAGCACTTGGTATCCTGGAATTCAGAGGCACAGGAGTTCCAGGCCAGTCTGGGCTATACAATGAGACTTTATCTCAAAGAAAAAAACAACAACAATAGCATCAAAATTTGGCAAATGAAAAATCTTACATCTTTCCTTATCCACAGTCTGAATAGAAAATTTTTAATAAGCTATTAATCTTAACTGATTCCATCTACTCAAGACATAAACTAGGTCTGTGTATAACTGCCAGGTTTCAAACCTCAAAAGGGGTCAACATGATGGCTTAGCAGGTAAAGGCACTTGCCATCAAGCCTGACAACCTGAGTTCAATCCCCAGGACCCACAGGTTAGAAGGAGAGACCCAACTCTTGCACATAGCACAAAAATAAGGAAAATTGGAACAATTAAAGAAACCAACTCAGCATGAGAAGTATGACCTTGTCACTCTGCATGCTGTGCATGTATAGTTATTACATGTATGTGATGTTTTTCTAGCTCCAGATAGTGTTGCCAAAATGTATCTGGAAGAAGTCTGTTTAATTGCTTATATAAAGTAAGTATTCCTAAAGCTCTAAAACAGATACAAACTAACTCAAAAGCTTTCTCTGTTCACATGAACTGCAACAATCTTTGGTAAATAAATCTAGCTCAAGTTTGCTGGTTTAATTTAAATGCACATATCTTCCAAGCTGTCCATACCAAAAATGAGGCAGATACACAACTGCTTTCTTCCTGGTTTACTGGCCACCTTTGTTCCTAGCCCAAGACAAGTAACTTTGTAGCAATTCAGGAACTAACTATTATGTGGCAGTGCCTGTAACTCTAGAGGGGATCTGTGACATGCCCTCTGGCTTGTAGGTAGCTGTACTTACATGCAGACAGACACATACCCACATGCACATGCACACACACACACACACACACACACACACACACACACACATAAAATAAATAAACTTTTAAAATAAAGGTAACATTTTAAAACAGGAATTACCCATAAAATTTCTCCTGGAGCTTTTTATAATTCAAGCACAGTTGTTAGACAAAGCAAAAGTAAACAGATCTCAGAAAAATAAAACTATAAGCAAAGTCTTCCACAATAATTAGAAATCATAACATGTCTCCTAAAATAGCTGCCCAAGTCTTTAAAGGTGTTTTTAGAGTTACTTTTTTTTTTAAAAAAAATCATTTTACGTGTATGACTGTTTTGCCTGCATGTATTTATGTGCACCATGTGTGTTCCTGGTGTCTGAGGTGAGAAGACAGTGTCAGATCCACTGGCATAGAGGTTATGGATGATGATGAGCCACCATGTCAGTGCTAAGAACCAAACCCAGGTCCTCTGAAAGAGCAGCCAATTAGAATGTTTTATGCCTGCTGTGGTATAATCCTTTTGTATACTGTATATATTTGTCATTCGAATCCATTTAATAAAAAGCTGACTGGCCAGTAGTCAGACAGGAAGTATAGTTAGGACAACCAAACTAAGGATGCTAGGATGAGGAGGGGCAGAGTCTCGGGAGATGCAAGCAGATGCAGAGGAAGCAGGACTTGTAGAAAACGAGGTAATAAGCCATGAGCCACAGGGCAGAGGGCAGGTAAGAAATATGAGTTGATCTAAATGTAAGAGTTAGCTGTAACATGCCTGAGCTATCGGCAGGGCATTTATGATAAATATATGCCTCCACCTCAGTTATTTGGAAACTGGCATGTTGGAAAGAAAAGTCTGCCTATATGCACCACTCCAGAAAAATGGACAAGTTGCCTTGAAGAAATGCCTACGTGTGCATTCCCACATTTGCTATCCATGAGTAGAATACTGGTGTGAGACCTCACTGTTGTTTACCTCTTTGTTTTCTTCTGGAAGCTGGAATTACTGAGAATTAAAATTCCTCAGAGTGTGTGGAAACTGCAAGAGAACCCACTCTGAAGAGGATGATGCAGGGACATCTTGTGATAAGGAAAGTCAGAGGTTTGAGGGAAAGAACTCATTTAGTTTGAAGGTTAACTCAAGAAATAGCTACAGAAGGAAAAAAGGAGGAAGGGAGAAGGAAGGGGAAGGAGAAGGGCTGGGATGGGGAAAAGAGAAAGGGCTGGGAAGGGGAGGAAGGAAAAACAAAACTACACTGATGTAGAAACAGGGAAAGAGATAACAGAGACAAAGAATCTTGGGTGGTCAAGTTAACTATTGTCTTGGTTGGGGTTTCTACTGCTGGGCCAAAGCAACTTGAGAAGGAAAGTGTTTGTTTCATCTTACAGCTTGTGGTACCTCATCCAGGGAAGTCCTTGGAGGCAGGAACTGAAGCAGAGGCCATGGAGGAAGTTGCTTATTGGCTTGCTCCCCATGGCTCACTTGGTCACCTGCCCATCACAAATGGCACTGCCCCCAGTGAGCTGGACCCCTTCACATCAGTCACAAATCACGAAAATGCCCCACAGGTTTACCCACAGGCATGGCAACAAATGTCTGCAATCCTAGCATTAGGGGGCAGAGACAGACAATAAAAATACCAGTCATTGAAATGGATGAGAAAAGTCCAATGGACTGTAAAAATGCGGTTTATTTATACATTCATAACTGGAGAAGATGAAAAAATATGCTTAGGCATTGAGTTCACATCACTCCTAATTCTAGTCACCTAGCCTCAAAGAGTCCTTTCAACAGAGTGTTCTATGCAGGGTTCTAGGGTGTGGTGACTTTGTCTTACATTTACTAGGCTGCTTAGCCAACACCAGAACCACCCAGAAGCCCCTATCCTGGACTGTTTGTCTGATCTGGGATCTCAGCTCCTGCAGTGTGAAGACATGCAACTCCAGGCCCCTTGAATTACACACTACAGCCTCTTTTGCCCCAGCTGTAACATGACAGTACCCATGTCAAGGGGACGTTGGAGAATTACAGGCAAAAGCAAAATCCAAATGTATTTAGCCTAATACCAGAACACAGCCATTACGCAGTAGGCACTAGGTGCTAATTCCTGCAGCTACTTCATAAGCAGTACTTTTGCTAAGCAATTCTTTCTTCTTTGGTCCTCCCCTGTGGAGCAGCAAGCTCAGGAAAAGCAAACTTTTAAAGAGAAAGTGTCTGCAAAGGCAGACAGACTACACGGTTGCTCTGTAAGGTGGGAGGCAGCAAGGGGCCATCGCCTGGCTCCAAGCTGTCTGTAGCTAGGCTAAACGACAAAATGTATCTGTTAAACTTCTTGCTGTACATTCAGACAGAAACAAGACTGAGTGATCTGGGTTTTAGGAGTTTCTGTCACAGAATTGCTCATCACAGTTTCTTCTCTGATGTTGAAGTAGAATTTAGTATTGATAATGTTTCAAAATATCAGCTTTGTCATCGATGAACTGGAAACTAAAGGTCTCAAATGCGGAATTGTTAGAATGAACTCACAAGAGAGTTTTGAGGATTTCTCTATTTTTTCTTTTTTTATGAACACCATTCACCGCGTACACAGCCATTTGTGTTTGCTTCTGGGTAGTAAATTGCCCTTGAGTTTGGTGACAGAACTGTCTCCCACTGAGATGGACATGCGGCAGAATTAAACGCAATGATGAAGCCGGTTTTACTTTGGAGTTGTATGAGTCTCCCGGGGCCTCCTTGAAGCTCCCTCAGGGGCCTCCTTGAAGCTCCCTCAGCCCTCAGTCTCCCCTCTTCATCATCTCTACTTTGGCTGTCCTCCTTTGAATCTGTCAGCACTGCAAGTCCATTCCAGAACCTGGGTTGGGCACGCTCTATAAATAAACGTAACACAGAAGCGTCTTTACCACAGGACCTACTCCTGACAGATGCCACCAGCCTGCACCCAGCCCCGAGCAGAGGCAGAGTCCTGCCTTGCAGCCACCATCTCTCCAAAACCTGGAAACTGTCCCTCTCCTTGGGGCTAGAGCCAAAATATAGGACCAAAAGCCACCACATTTGGGCCACTTGGCGGATATCGACTTTGGCTATAACACCGTGGCTACTTTTCTCCAAACCCTTTGGGAAAGGCACTGTTATGACTCTGTTTTGCAGATGGGTAAACTGGGGTTCCTAAGGGTTAGGTAACTTGCCACAGACTATTTTCAAATGGGGTGCCCACTGGAATAGGCTGGCCATGGATCCATAGAGCCGTCACCAGAAGAACCATATGCTTGGCATCCCACATGTGCCTGTGCTGGATAGACAGTCTTCCACTTAGGCCCACCAGTAGCCCAAGCCCACCAGACTAGTGGGAATGCAACATCTTTGAAGCTGCTCATCTTCTTTTTAAAACTGCATACACAATCCATACATTCATGGACAACAACATTTCAAATACTTCCCTTTTGTCCACAAAGTAATGTTTTAATTTTTTTTCATTGAATAATTCAGAGGATGGGGGGGGTTTGGGAGGGTCGACGCTTACAACACACACAACACACCAAGAATTTGTGATGCATTTTGTCTCTGTTGATTTTTCTCCCAAAGCTAATCATCAGCAAACAACAACAAAAACCAAAAGGTCAGCGAGGCTCACAAGCAAAGGTGTTTGCTACCTAGCCTGGATATTTGAGTTAATGCCCCAAGACTAATATGATGGGAAAGGGAATTCACTTTGGAAGCCATCCTCTGACCAGTGAGTGTACTGAGACACAAACGCACACAATTTAATTTTTAAGTGAAGGAAAACAACAACAGCGACAACAATACCCCAAATATTGTTGCGACCCAGGTCCCAAGTGTCCACTTAATAAACAGACCACAGCGCACTAGGGAACCAAGGGTCCTGGGGGGTCAGAAGTCAGCAGCATTTTCCTGACTTCCCCCTCCCACCTCTGTATGAACATGAACAGGCGCCTACAGGAGCGCTCACATCTTAAGAGTGAGAAGGTCCTAACAGTTGCCCAGTTTTGAAACAGGAGAGAGCTCGTTTAGCCTGGATTCTCTACCTAGAAGAGCGAGGCAGGTGAGGCACCACGGTAAACCCAACACAGGAAAGGCAGCAACCCCCAGGTAACCCATCTTGGGGCCAGCTTAGATTGGCTCTAGCTGGCTTTGCTCTCTCATAGTCTGCTTCAGGGTAGGATACCCATGCACCTCCCAACGTCCACTAGCATAGATAAACCCTAGCATCTCCCGGGATGGTGCTCACCCGCAACCTATGGTGAACGGGGTGGGCAGGAGACAGGCGCATGGGTTGCGAGGTCCCTGGGGCGGTTTTCGCGGCTAGCACTCAGGCTGCCTCTCACCCCAATCCCAAATCCCAGCTTCAGAAGCTCGTGAGGGATCCCTGCCCCTTGCCCCGGTCCCAGAGCTGCCTACCTGGGGCTGGCCGGGCGTCAGCGTTTCAGAGGGCTGGGCTGCACTGCTGCCTCCTCTCTGGGCTGCGGGACGGCGGGTTATATGAGCGCCGGGCGGGGAGGCGGCGGCAAGGGGACTGCAGCGGGTTTAGCGCCTTTCGCAGCGGACTGGCGGGAAGGCAGCGCGGGCACTCAGCCGTGGCGGGAGGAGGGCCGGCCACCTCGGCCCCCGGCTTCCACGCGCGCTCCGCCTCTCCAGCTGGCTCTGCCCGAGTCAGGGTCCGGGCCCCACTTCTCCCGCCTCCTTCCCGCCACCGCTTGGCGCGCGTCGCTCTGCGGAACCCCAGAGGGGTCTCCCTGCCGGGCTGCGCACTAATAACCGAGCCCTCGGTGGAGCGGGACCCGACTTGCGACCTTTGGCGGGGCTCGGGGCGCCAGGAAAGGTGCGCAGGCGCGGAGGGGTTGGACACAGGTGCGGACTGGGCACCCGATGCCCTGGACTCCCTCCGACTCTGTCCTCCGCCTTCTCTCCAGATGCCCATCTCCCCGATCCCCCTAGCTGCCCCTACTGCCCTGCGCCGGCATCGTAGGGGGTCAGGAGTGCCCTCAGCGGGGTAGCTGAGCCTCCTCCGGGGTTCGCCCTGGCCAGAATAAGCCTGGAGGGGAGACCGAGCCCGAAGACCGAAGGCCCTGGAGGAGAATCGTTGTCGACCGGCCAGCACCAGCGGGTCTCCTCGGAGAACAGTTCGAAGCCCCTCTCGATTCGCCTGATGGAGATCACAGCCCTCCTGGAAAGAGTATTCAGTGCAGACCATCTTGGGTTCGACTCTTCAAACTTCAGCCAGAGGATGTGCCTCCTGGACTCATACAACCCGGGGCCACCTTACTTCCTCCCGGTCCGTCCGGGTTTCCTAGCCCTGGGTGTGTCAGTCTTTTCTGTGGTGTTGGTGTGGTAAGCGATGCCCAACGGATGCCCACAAACTGCTCATACAGAGTGACTTGGGGTTAGGCAGGGGGCTCGTCTCTGGCTCCAGGTGTCTGCTGCTCTGCGGGCGATCGCCCCGCTGGGCACGTGAGTGGGGTGGCCTTCCCTCATCTCAGCACTCAGGCCCTCGGGAAAGAGCAACACACGGAACGAGTTCGGAGTCGGCTTCGGGCACCAGGTGTGGTTATGGGACCCCTTAGTGGCTCAGCAGGGTGGTCCTTGCCCACGATGTTCCCATCACCCTCGAAGTTGCGCTAGAGTCGCCCCGGCGCCCAGGCTGGCGCAGCCCGGATTTCCCCTCTCACTCGAAAGCCTGACACGAACCAGGCGGATTGCTATGTGCAGGGTGGGGACCAAGAAGACTTTGGGACTGGTTAGGACGGGAAAAGACCAGCGCTCCGCGCACTCTCCAGGCTCTCTCCCGACCCTCATTCTTTTCGTTCTCGGAAGTTAGGATGTGTCGTTGAGGAAGGGGTTCGGAGCTATGAACTGGACCAAACAATACCAGGCCCGGTTCGGCTTTCAGAATTCGGGACCCAGAGCCGATGGCAGCGGCTGCGCGATCCTCAGGGTCTCTGGGTGCAGACATCAACGAACCTCCTGGATGAGTGGGGAGTGGGGTACCCTGTAGGGACTTGGGATGCCGCCGGGCGGACGAGCAGGACACGTTGCGGGAGCTGATCCACAAGCCTACGATTTCATTTCGCGCTAGACTTGCGAAGCACCTGAGCATCTCGAGGCCACGCTGTAGATGTTCGTTCTCAACAAACCTATATTTACACTTATACAGCACATAGAAAATAAATTGTAATAGATACTATTCTTTGCTTTGTTTTTGTGCAAGAAAGGGTCTCATGACGCCCAGGGTGGCCACAAACTTTATAGTTAACGGAGATCTTGAAAGGCCTCTGCCTCTGCCTTCGGGTCTGGGATTAAAGGTGGGCACCGTCGTGCCGGATTTATGCAGCGTTGGGGATCGAAACCAGGGTTTCATATAAACTAAGCAAGCACTCTGCCGTCTGAGCCGCGCTCCTAGCCCCTGTAACATAAAGTTTGTTACGTACTAAATAGGTGTATCTGCAAACGACTATATACTTAAAATAAATATGTATTGACATGTAAATAAATGTAATTTACAAGTAGAAACGCCTAGTTAAATCCTAATTTCAGTCGAGGGATTTTTCCAGTCTAAGTTTATCCCATGTAACATCTGGGATCATATTTATCCTGTGACTTGTCTGAAGTCAGATTTTAGCGGCGCGTCCCGCGCGGCTTGCCCGGAGATCCTCTAGGGCGCAAAGGCGCTCGGCGCCTTTAAGACACGGTCTAGGACTCCCCGCCCCACAATGCCGCGCGGCCGCTCGAGGCTCCCATTGGCTGCAGCTCGCTTCCGCCTCCGTACTTCCGGTCGCGGCCCGCGGCGGTTGCGGGCGGTACTGCGGGGCGGTCCTGGCCCGGGCTGCCCGCGGCCATGAACTTCTCGGAGTCATTCAAGCTTTCGGGCCTGCTTTGCAGGTTCTCCCCGGACGGCAAGTACCTGGTGAGCCGCGGTGCGCGGGGCAGAACCCGAGCGTGGGCGCGCGACCTGTGCAGGGGCCCCGGGGCGGGTCGAGGGGGGGCGGGAAGGGGGCCCGAGCGGGACGAGGGGGAACCTAGGGGATTCGAGCCAGGCGTGATGGGGGCGTGGGGGAGACCAGGCGGAGGGGTTTCGGGCCCACGGGGTGGGGGTGGGGGCTAGGTAGGCGATCAGGGTAGGGGAAAGGGACCTGAAGCAGGAGAGGGACCCGGGCGCGACTAGGGGGATCCTGGCAGGTGGCAAGGGTAGGGAAGGGGGACGTGGATCAGGTGGCAGGGGCAGGGCAGGGATGGAGTTGCGGGTAGGCTGATACTCTGGCAGGTGGTCAGGGGAGGGGAGGAGGGACCCGGAGCAGGTGGCCCGGGCTGGGAGGGTGCCAGCCTCCCTGCTCCTTTCCCTGAATCAAAGTTGGGTAAGGCGATGCTGCTTTCACACGTTTGAGGGCAGATGATGCCTGCTCGCTGTTGCTTTGTCACAAACAGCAGCGGTTCATGTTTTTTCGCTTGTAAGCTGGTTAAATATGCCCGCCCTCGTTTGTGGCCCTCGCTCCTCTTTTCCTCCTTCACATGCAGCTAAGCGACTGTCTTTCTGTCTCAGTGTTGGATGTTAGCTGTCCATTCCGTGGGTGATGGGGTTCAGAATGCACCCACTTAGAAGGCAGATGCTTGACATTAGGAAGTCATCAGGAAAAAGGCTCGTGTCTTATAAGGCTCGTGGGGCCGTGGGGTTAGCTTGGCCAGTAAAGGTACCTGCCACTAAACCTGGTGACCCGAGTCCCATCTCCAGAAGCCACATAATGGAAAGGGAGATCTGACTCCTGTAAATTGTCTTCTCGCCTCCACGTAAGCCACGTGGGGAGGGTCTAGTGCATGACCCTCCCCACATACAAGTGTAACCATGATTTCTAATGAGCTTCCTTTTACGCGTCTATCTTAACCGACAGGTACCTTTTTAAAAACGGTTATTTTTCAAGAAAAGGTTTCTCTGTGCAGCCCTGGCTGCCCAGGAACTCACTCTGTAGATCAGGTTGGTCTCAGACTTGAGATCTGCCTTCTTCTGCCTCTGCTGTGCTGGGATTAAGGGTGTGTACCACCAATGCCTGGATATCTTGGACCTTTTTGTTTGTTTTATTTTTTGAGATAGGGTTTATCTGTGTAGGCCTGGATGTTCTGGAACTCATAGTTTGTAGACCAGGCTGGCCTCCAACTCACAGAGATCCACCTGCCTCTGCCTCCTGAGTGCTGCTGGGATTAAAGGTCTGTGATAGCACACTTGGCACAATATTGGCTCTTAATACACACCCTGCTGTATTTTTCCAAGCCTTTGAGACAGTGTTTACCCTTATGTGTCATTCTGAGAGAGTAGGAAGTGTCTGGATAGAGACAGTGTTAGCAGGTAAAGATACTGCTCCGCAAACCTGACAACATGAGTGTTGGGACCCGTGTAAAGGGGGAAGGAAAGACACAGATATAATCACACACACACCTTATAAAGGGGGAAGGAAAGACAGATATAATCACACACACACCTTATAAAGGGGGAAGGAAAGACAGATATAATCACACACACACACCCCTTATAAAGGGGGAAGGAGGGAATTCACACACATATACACTTTCTACCTTGATACATTTTATCTTTTACTGCTCTGCAAGCCTGGTAACTTGAGTTCTAGGACCCATGTAAAGGGAAGGAGAGCATCAACCACTTTTTCACATACACACAGTTGCGCAAGTGTCTACCTTGATACTTTTTACCCTTTTCTAAGTGTCTATATAGATTACAGTTACTTTCCTATTCTAAAAGTGAACAGCAAAGAGCTTTGATTAAATGATGTTTGTGTTTGAGATTGCACGCTTATCAACATATTGTGGGACTCTTGGTAATTGTTTCTTGGGAGTCTTGCTATACTGAGTAGAGCAGGCCCAATTTCCAGTTTCAGTCTTCAGTGGTTCATAAGGAATTCATTGTAACTGCTAACTTTGTAATTCACAGCTCAAAAAACTGTAATGTGAAAACTAAGTCCTGCGAGAGGTCCTTCTTCTAATCTGCACTTGGCCTTCGTGCTCTCATTTTTCCACAGGAAACTGATTAGGCTTCCTTTAAGAACAAAACCTGCATGTGCACCACACGCACATGTGTCCCTGCGTTAGTATGCAATGGTACACAGGTGCCACAATGCAGAGGGCAGAGGACATCACCGCTTAACTTAGACCTTGTTTGAGAATAGGTCTCCGGTCCCCACTGTATACACCAGGCTAGGTGGCCCACACGCTCCTGTCCCCACCTCCCGTCTGACCACAGGAAACCTGGGATTATAAACCAGTGCACCCAGTTTTATGTGGCTTCTGGGATCCAGGTTTTGAGGGAAGTGCAGCTTCTTGGCTTTTAGACTGTAATATGCAAAGCCTCAGTTCCCTGACTACAGGTGTGCACCATCACACCCATGGGGAGTCAGTGTTTCAGGGTAGAGTTTCTCCGTCTGGCTGTCCAGGAACTCACTCTACAGATCAGGGTGACCTTAAACTAAGGGGTTTGCCTGTCTCTTGCCTCCTCAGTGCTGGGATTACAGTCATGCACAACCATACGTGGTTCATCTGGTAAATCTGGGGGTCACAGTTAGTAATATAACAGGCGTACACTGTCAGCTTCACAGGGACCAGTAGTCTCAGAGATTTAAAAGTTCTATCACCCTAGTTTCATCATTACACAGTGAAACTAGGGTGGTAGAACTTTTAAATCTCTAACTACTGGTCCCTGAGAAGCTAAAGAGCTCTGAATCATGTCAGACAGGAGGGAAGGAGATGGCTGCCGAGGCAAGGAGCACTGTTGTCCCGAGAGATCCCTGCTGTAGAGCAGACACTGCCAAGTGCCTTGTGCCTGCTTGTTTCTTTTAGGCTTCCTGTGTCCAGTACCGGTTAGTGGTCCGGGATGTGAAGACCCTTCAGATCCTTCAGCTGTACACATGCCTGGACCAGATCCAGCACATAGAATGGTCAGCAGACTCCCTCTTCATCCTGTGCGCCATGTACAGGCGGGGGCTTGTGCAGGTGTGTGCCACTTACAGGTGGGGTGTGTGTAAGTGTGTCCCGTGTCCATGTGTGGACAGGGTACCTGCACTCACATGGCATGTGTAATTGGTCTGGTGCTGTTACTGTAGCAGAGTTACAATTAGGAAGCTTTCCCAAGGGTGTCACTAGGAAGGCCTGGGGTTTTTCCCTATCCTCCTTTCAGGTTTGAAAAAACATGCAGTGAAACTAAAGTTTATTTAAATATGTAATGCTCGCTAACAGTTTAATTGAAAAACAACAAACAAACAAAGACTAAAGTGCTCCTAGTCTTTGAGCATGAGTTGTCCAGAGTGGAGGCATTTGCCAACAGCAGGGAACAGCTTGGACAGGGTGGTTTAGGATGCGCTGGAAGGCACTGTTTGTTTCAGTATCACAAAGCCTAACTGAATGAGGTTCTAGTGATAGAGACATAAGCAGAGAAAGTTCTCAAGAAGTGAGGGCTAAGATGTCCAAGTCCTGCTGTTCCCCTCGCAGAGGCTTGCTGGGTGGTGCAGCAAGTTTGCAATCCTGTGTTTCTTTGATTTGTCAAGGTCTGGTCACTGGAGCAGCCAGAATGGCACTGCAAAATCGACGAGGGCTCTGCAGGGCTGGTTGCTTCCTGTTGGAGTCCGGATGGCCGTCACATTCTGAATACAACTGAATTCCATGTAAGCTGGCCAAATGCGGCCTGTCTTGTCCTGTCCTGTCCTGTCCTGTGTGCCTAAAATAACCTGGCAATGTGAGAGTCTCAGTTCTGGAGTAATATGCAGGCAGAGTTGATAACCAGTATAATTTTTAAATTCTATGTTTTAAAAATGATGTCTTTTTTAAAGATGTATTTATTCATGCATTTTAAGTGTATGAGTGCTCTGTCTTCATGCACAGCAGAAGAAGGAATCTGATCCCATTACAGATGGTTGTGAGCTACCATGTGTTGCTGGGAACTGAACTCAGGACCTCTGAAAGAGCAGTAGCAGTCAAGTGCTCTTAACCTCTGAGCCATCTCTCCAGACCCTTGAGCGTTAAAAGGGGTTGACGGGATGGCACAGTGGCTAGAGCTTTTGCCACCAAGCCTGGCCACCTGAGTTCAGTTTAGTTCTGTGAATGCACGTGCTGAAATGGGGAGCCCTGAGATCCTGCAGACAAAAGTCTGTATCTTCCATAGAACAGCACGCAGGGCCAACTCTGCACTCGCTATGCTAACACCTTACAGGGGTGTGTGGCCTGGGCTTTGTAGAGGATCATTTGGGAGTTTTCTAGACAGCTTGGTCAACAGTCTGCATGCTGAGAGATCTGTGGACCAAAGTCCCACCTCCAGATCTCAGACCCTCAGTTAATGACTCAGAGGGGAAGTTACCCTCTCTAAAGTGTATGAAACATTAAAAAACAATGCAACTTTATTCATTTAGTTACACACACACAGAAATGGACAGGGACATTTGAACAGAGTAAAGTGTGTACATTGCCTTTGACATTGTTGGACCACAAGTGACTAGGTCATAGGTGCTTGCCAGTGGCGCTGAAGTGAGTATTTGGATCAGGTGTGGAGGAATGTCATATCATAGCAAGGGGAATCCTGAGGAAGCCACTGAGAAACGGTTCTACATTTTTTGTTGTATTTTGGGGCGGGGTCTCACTGTGTAGCTCTGACTGATCTGTACCTCAGCTGTGTAGACCAGGCTGGCCCCAAATTCTGAGAGGCCTGCCTGCCTCTGCCTCCCGGCTATCAGGACTAAAGCTTTGTGTCCTATCTCATTCCTAGCTTTTAAGTTTTAGCTTTTAAAAAGTCCCACAGACTTCAGTTAGCACCAGCTGTGCTTGGTGGCCAGGAGGTGACCCTGTGACATCTGTCTGTTAGTAGAGTGGACACACAGCTGAGATCCATACACATTCCCACCCAGGACAGTTAGATCATTGGTTATTGTTCTCAAGGTAGGATATCCATACGAGGGTGTCCTGTGAGACACGGGGGTCACGTGGGCTGGTGACTGAGCAGTAGAAGGCACCTGCACACGTCACGGACACCGCCAGGCCTTGAGAGCCTGCTGGCTCCAGAGGGCACCTTCGGCCCCACCGCACAATAGCCATTTTCTCCCATTTTTTGAGGGTCCTGGGGTCTGCAATGCATATGACTCTGTGTGGTTACATCCTGGCAGGCATGGCTGCTACCCTCGTTTCTTGTAAAGAAAGGCTTGCTAGAGCTTACTCATCTGTCATTGTGCTGCTGGGATCTGTGTGGGGAGCCCTGTGGCTTTGGTCCTTCCTCAGTTTCTCTTCTGGTGACAGAGGGTCCTGCTTGGCTAGTGCAGATGGAGGTGCTCAGCTTCCCAAGGGTCAGCACCAGGATTTGAAATGGTTTCCAGTCTAGAAGCACTAGCGTGGCATTGTGGGTTGTTGTTGTTGTTGTTGGATGTGTGTGCCCCTGTATATGTAGCTCACATGTTGTGATCTCGAATGTCTTCCTTGGCTTTTCTCCATCTTTTATTTTGAGGCAGTGTCTCTTACTTGAACTCGGAGCTCTTGAGTTCTGCTGCTTTGCCACCAGCTTGCCTATCTCTGTCCGGCACATGCTGGGATTTTAGCTAAGCCGGCGGTGTGTACCATACCCACCTGGCATTTGGAGGAGTGCTAAGTTTCCAAACTACACTCCTCACTTGAGCAGTAAGGCCTTTCCCCTGAGTGTCTGTCTCCCCAGCCCTGCACTGTGGTGTCTGTTTCACCTTTGATGATTGGTGACAGTCAGTGCTGTCACAGCTGCCTATGTAGGCATGCTAAATTAAACTTAGTGTGAGTCCATCTTTATCTTACTCAGCTTCAAGAGTCTTTCTAAAGATGGGAAGTATCCTAATTTGTCTCTCTCTCCCGTTCTCCCTGGCAGCTGCGAATAACCGTCTGGTCCCTGTGCACAAAATCTGTATCTTACATCAAGTATCCCAAAGCCTGTCAGCAGGGTGAGTCTGCCAGAGCCCACACACACAGTCGTCTTCATAACTCTTCTAGGGTAGAGGGTAGCCTTCTGTCATGGAGAGCAGATAGACATGGCTACAGCAGCGTATCCCTCACTGCCAGCCTTCTCTATGCCTTCAGATATCTCCTGGATCTCCTCATTCTGTGCCTCTTCCTCCCGGTGTCTCTGTAAGCAAGAGCCCCTCCGTGTCATTTCCTTGACAAGATGCTGTGGAAAGTAGCAGAGAGGAATGGTATCCTGGGAGGAAGACCCTTCCCTCTGTTTAAGCGGGGCCCTAGACCCCCTCCCATTGGAGTTTGGAAGGACTTGCCTTTGGTGCCTCGCCACTAGCTTCACTTCATGAGCTCTTTTTTAAGATTTGTTTGTCATCAGATGTGTGTGTGTGTGTGTGTGTGTGCGTGCGCGCGTGTGTGTGTGCGTGTGTGTACGTGTGTGTGCGTGTGTGTGATGTGAATGTGGGTGTGTGAGTGTGCGTGTGTGGTGTGTGTGTGTATGTGTGTGTGATATGTGGTGTGTGTGTGTGATGTGGGTGTGGGTGTGTGAGAGTGCGTGTGTGTGGTGTAGTGTGTGTATGTGTGTGTGGTGTGTGTGTGTGTATTGTGTGATGTGATGTGTGTGTTTGTGTGTGTATGTGTGTGTGTATGTGTGTGTGTGATGTGTGTGTGTGTGTGTGTGATGTGTGTATGTGTATGTATATGTGTGTGTGGTGTGTGTGTGTGTATGTATGTATGTGTGTGTGTATGTGTGTGTGTGTGGTGTGTGTATGTGTGTGTGTGTGTGTGTGTGTAATGTGGATGCGGGTATGCATGGGGTCTGGAAGAGGACATCCTGTCCCCTAGAGTTGGAGTGGCAGGTGGTTGGGAGCTGCTTGCCTTGGGTGCTAGGGTCTAGTTTTCTGGAAAAACAGCACAAGCTTTGAGGCTTCGAGCCATCTCCAGCTCATTTCACTGGCTTTTCTGTCAGGACACCACATCTGTCACATCTGTGCATCCCACAAAGAAGAGCTAGAAGCTCCTCCCCCCTGGGAGAAGGTAGGGGCTGGGCATGGGACGGTGGCATAGGAGTGCAGCAGTGCTCTGGAGCCCAGAAACTACGGACAGTAGGGGTGAAGACACACTGGTGTCTTACTGTTGTCTTTGTTGCCATAAACAGTTTGCAGGTCACATTCGACTGAAATGCGTTGTATGTTCACTTTGATTCTTGTAGTCTTAAGTGTTATTGTACCTGAACAACAGTCTGGCTCTGAGTGGGGCTGGTCCTCTAGTCCTCTGTTATTTGGAATGGTTCCTGTCATTCATGAAACAACCACCTTGGCCTTGGGCTTTTTATGCTAATACAGTAGAGAAAAAAATTGCTTAATGTTTTTAAGTAAGTTTGTTCTGAATATTTATGTCAAATTTAGTTATTTGAAGTGGTAAGTTCAAAAGTAAAAATAAGAAATGGTGGGCTGGAGAGATGGCTCACAAGTTAAGAGCACATACTACTCTTCCAGAGGATTCCAGTTCCCAGCACCCATGCCAGGTGGCTCACAACTGCCTATAGCTGCAGCTCCAGGGCAATGGGACTCTTCCCAGCCCTGCAGGTATTCCTGCATCCTGTGCACGTACCTATACACACACATACACACACGTGAAAAATAAACACAAAAAAAGAAGTGCAATGACAGACTTCAGAGCTACCTCACTGTGCATGCATGAGGGCATGAGTTCAGATCCCCAGAATCCACCTCAAGTCTGTAATCCTAGCACTCCTATATCCAGATGGGGGCTGGAGACTGAGACTTCAGAAGCTTGCAGGCCGCTTAGCCTGGCAAGACAAGGTGGTTGGGGAATACAGACACCTAAGATTGTCTTTTAACCCTCATACATATACATGCATGCACCACACACGCGTGCGTGCATACACACACACACACACACACACACACACACACACACACACACCCCGTAGCATAGCAAGCTGGCTTTCGACCAACAAATGTCTCTTGCAGTTTTCCTTGTGAAACATGTTAACCAGCTAGGCCCTGCGTTCAGTCAGGAACATCTGTGACACATCAAGAATCCAGTACCCGGGTTGGTTCAGTGCCCCTGCAGAACAGTCTGTGTGGGAGGCGCCCACCTGACTTGCATGTGACAATGCAGAGGTCCCATGTGACAGTGTCCTGCTCACCCGAAGAGCTGCAGTGCCCCATATTCGGGGCTCCCCTTTCTCGATTGCCTCTTTTTTTCTGTGTCCCTTTAAAGAATTCTCTGCTGTGCTATGGCATTTGTCCACGTTCTGGTTCCAGTTTTCCTTCTTTCTCCACAGGAATAACTTTCACCAGGGATGGCCGCTACCTGGCCTTGGCGGAGAGGCGGGACTGCAGGGATTACGTGAGCATCTTCGTGTGCAGTGACTGGCAGCTCCTCCGGGTAGGGAAATCCTCTCCTGCTGGTGGGGAAGAGAGGTAGAACCAGTGTTCCTGATGATCCCAGGGGCCTTAGAAGTCTCTGGTGTACACAGGATGATGAGGTTTCCATGGCCAGAGAGCAGGGGTACAGGGTGATCACACTAAGTGTGATCCAGACCTCGTGCTGCATACTTGGTGCACATTAGAAGCTAGTGTGAACTTTGACCCTCTTGTTTGCCCACTGGGAGTAACCAGAACATTGAGGTTCCAGCCTCAATGCTCTCTCAGGGTCCAGGCTAGGGGCTAGACAGCAGGCGGGTAGGGCTTTTCTGAAAATAGTCTGAGGGTAAGAGGCAAATAGAGCAGCTCACACACACATTCCTCTCATGGCTCTTTATTCTTCAGGAATGGAGGTTTCCAAATAAAGTTCTCTCTAAAAGCTCTCTTAAAGCTCTCTTTAAAAGTTCTCCTTAAAAATTCTCTAAAGTTCTTCCTAAAAACTCTCCAAAGGCTCCGTTTTGTAAAAGTTCTCTTGAGGTCTCTCCTACCCCACATGGCTTCTAGTTTTTATACCCACAGGCACATTTAACAATCTTTGACAGCAGAGCATGACTATCTCTCTTGACTTGACTTGCAAAATGTCCTGGCAAACTTAAGTCTGGCGTTGGGGAATGACTCCTCAGTCAGTAGAGGCTTCTCAGCCCTATATCAAAGGGGAAAACTAAGGCTGTGTAATGTGAGATCTGGAGGCTGCAGCTCTCACTGCTGACACATGGGTAAGAAGGGATTTCTTTCTCCGGTGCTTATTTGAGAATACAAAGCACCCAATATATATTCTATATACTGCCAGATTCATAGTAACAAATATTCTGGAGTTGATACCTAGAATATTAATTGCTATTTCTGGAATAAATGATAAGGGCCACAGCATGGGAGGAATGCTATTCAGTGGGCCCCGGGCAAGATGCCTCAGGAGCTGTGACACACAAGCTTCAGACCCACGATCAGAGGAATATGAAGGGGTACATTTGGAGGCAAGGTACGGGTGGATGACAGTAAGTGGGCCTTGCCCAGGACGGTTGCCATGGACGCCGTGTGCGTTCATCCACTAGGACAACGTGCAGATACTTTGTCACCGCTTATAAAACGATGCATGTGCCAAAGGCCTTGGCTATAGAATACCTGTGCTCATCTAAGGACATGTTTTCTGTTGTCGTGTTTGTCTCTTGTCTGGCAGCACTTTGACACAGACACCCAGGACCTCACAGGGATTGAGTGGGCCCCGAATGGCTGTGTGCTGGCAGCGTGGGACACGTGCTTGGAGGTATAGTGTGGGCACAGCATCTTTCCAGAGCATTAACCACGGGTGCCTGTGGAGGTATAGCGTGGGCACAGCACACTTCCAAGAGCATTAACCACGGGCGCCTGTGGAGGTATAGTGTGGGCACAGCACACTTCCAAGAGCATTAACCACAGGTGCCTGTGGAGGTATAGCGTGGGCACAGCACACTCTTTCCAGAGCATTAACCACGGGCACCTGTGGAGGTATAGCGTGGGCACAGCATCTTTCCAGAGCATTAACCACGGGCACCTGTGGCGGTATAGCGTGGGCACAGCACACTCTTCCGAAAGCATTAACCACGGGCACCTGTGGAGGTATAGCGTGGGCACAGCACACTTCCAAGAGCATTAACCACGGGCGCCTGTGGAGGTATAGCGTGGGCACAGCACACTTCCAAGAGCATTAACCACGGGTGCCTGTGGAGGTATAGCGTGGGCACAGCACACTTCCGAGAGCATTAACCACGGGCACCTGTGGAGGTATAGCGTGGGCACAGCATCTTTCCAGAGCATTAACCACGGGCGCCTGTGGAGGTATAGCGTGGGCACAGCACACTTCCAAGAGCATTAACCACGGGCGCCTGTGGAGGTATAGCGTGGGCACAGCACACTCTTTCAGGAGCATTAACCACGGGCACCTGTGGAGGTATAGCGTGGGCACAGCACACTTCCGAGAACATTAACCACGGGCACCTGTGGAGGTATAGCGTGGGCACAGCACACTTCCGAGAGCATTAACCACGGGCACCTGTGGAGGTATAGCGTGGGCACAGCACACTCTTCCGAAAACATTAACCACGGGCACCTGTGGAGGTATAGCGTGGGCACAGCACACTTCCGAGAACATTAACCACGGGCACCTGTGGAGGTATAGCGTGGGCACAGCACACTTCCAAGAGCATTAACCATGGGCCCTGCGGGCACTTTGAGTGCAGCGAGCCACTGGGCCGTGCTGCGCTGTGCTCAGTGCTGGGACGGCTAAATGTCTCGTTTGCAGTACAAGGTGTTGCTGTACTCCCTGGACGGCCGCCTGCTCTCAGCATACTGCGCCTATGAGTGGTCCCTGGGCGTCAAGTCTGTGGCTTGGAGCCCCAGCAGTCAGTTCCTGGCCATCGGGAGCTACGACGGAAAGGTGGGAAATGGCTCAGGGCACAGGCCAACTCCTGAGTCTCTGGCAGCTCTATGAGCTGCCTGCACGTCACTCTCATGCTTCCGTCCCTAGGTGCGCCTCCTTAATCACGTGACCTGGAAGATGCTCACCGAGTTTGGGCACCCTGCAGCCATTAATAATCCCAAGACAGTAAGTGTGCACATCGTCACTTGAGCACTGTGCTTCCTCCAGTGTTGCGAGCTGCCCTTGACCGTCCTCAGCTGCTGTGACGTTGTCTCCCCTGCCCTGTACCCTCGTACACTCCTTTGTCAAGGGCATGTCTAGTCCAGGCTCCTGTGGACTGCGTCTCTGTGCTAGCCAGGTGCTGTGTTTGTTGATGCACCTTCCCTGCAGGTCCCTGGTGTTTGCAGAGGGGACTGGGGCATCCTGAGCATCTGCCGTCCTACCAGGCACTGTGCTGGGGCTTCAGCGGACAAGCAGGGAAGGGCCAGGAACCAGGAGCTGCAAGGACACTGCAGTGGAAGGCATATCTGTAGCTCTGTAGTGTTGAGTCTGTAGTGTAGCTTCTGTCTGTGGTCTGCAGTGAGGACAGACTTCTGCTTCCTGTGGAAGTCACCTGTCCACTGAGGTGCTAGACCTGAGGGGGACAAGGAAGGGCCGGGGCTGCAGGCCAGAACCCTGGAAGGAGGAGGAGGACCTGGGTAGAGGCGAGGCTTTGACTTAGAGTGCGCTTCTAGTAGTAGAGGCTGAACTTGGCCGGAGCTCGGCGACAGCAGAGTGCAAGGCTGGCCATGGAGGCTGCCAGGGTCTGCCTGTGGTTCATGCATCTAATTCTCTCCATGTGTGGGAAGGTTTTCTCTACCTGAGACTGCTGTATGGGTCAGAGAACCCAGGATAGCATCAATTTAAAGGAGGAAGGGGTTTATTTGGCTCCTGATTCTAAGGCTTCAATCCATGGTCCCTTTGCTTGTTACTTTGGGCCTGTGTTGAGGCTATACATTGTGGTAAGGAGCTAATGGCACAGCAGAGCTACCCTTACCAGAAGCAGAGAGGAAGGACAAGTCCAAGGTCCCAATATGGGCTTCAGAGACATGCCTCCAGTGACCCCTACACACACACACACACACACATACACACACACCATTTAGTTACCACAAGCCCTCAGTAGTGCCACAGGCTGGCAGCCAAGCTCCAACTCATGGCCTTTAAGATGCACACTGGCAGCAAGACTGTCAGGCCTGGCTGTTTGCTGCTCCCACAGCCTTGCTACTCACTGGTCCTTTGTCTGGCACCCACAGGCCACCTCTGAATAGCTGTGACATTGTTCACCATACACAGCCATGTCAGTGCCCATCTCTAATGGACAGCCTGGCCAGCGGGACTGAGGTGGCAGCTGAGCTGTCTTTCACTGCAAGAGACTGGTGCTGCTGCTTCCCTGTAGCCATGGCGTCTGGCACTTAACTTGAGCCACCTCTCCTTGAGTCCCTGGTTCTTGCCAAGCTGGTTACTGGCCACATCATATTTTTCAGGTTGTATATAAGGAAGCTGAGAAGATCCCACAGCTGGGGCTGGACCATCTGTCCTTCCCACCACCCCGAGCAATGGCTGGTGCCCTCTCTACCTCAGAGAGCAAATGTAAGCAGCAGAGGGCTGTGTCTTCCATGGGAGAAAGCTTGTTCTTTCTTAGATGAGAATTCTGTCCCCGTGAATCTTGGGTGCTGTTTGTTAGGGTCCGGGTGATTCTGAGATGAGGTCACCTTTCCCAGTCCCTGTGCCCTCAGCCCATCTGTCACAGTAGCCTGAGTTAACAATCCTGACCCTGTAAGGCATCTTTTAGGCACAATTCTCTGAATGGATCTCAGAGGGATTTGGGAGGATAGGGAATAGGAGCAAACATATACTTGGTGGCTTAGTCTTTTCTGGAGTAAGACTCTGAGCTTCCACTTCCTGCCCTGCAGGGAAACGGGCAGGGACTTCAGAATGAAGATGTGAGGGGACCCTAGCCGGCCAATGCGGGCTTAGGGGGTTGAGGGTAGCCAGGCTTGAGAGGTGCTGCTCACGCTGGCCGGTGTTTATCTAACGTCTTCTGCTGGTTGATAATCTCCCTTCAGCTCCCAGCTGGAAAAGGGAGATACAGGAAATGGGTAACCCTGCCAGATATTCAAGTAGCTGGGGCTAGCTCAGAAAGCAGACCTAAGCGTGCTATACCCTCCCACTTGGGGCCTTCTCGGCAGCTATCGTCCCCTAGGGAACCTGTGAACAGCCCTCTTACCTGTCTGCTTGCCCCTTCCCCATTTTAACCAGTACCCTCAGCATGTCCTCCATGTTGCTGTTCCAGATGAGATCGCCTCTGGGCCAGTTTCCTTGCAGATTCTGAAGCCGGTAACTGACAGAGCGAACCCTAGGATGGGTATAGGGATGCTGGCTTTCAGTTCTGACAGCTACTTCCTGGCAACAAGAAACGGTCAGTGTCATACTCATGATGGGGGTGGCCTTCTGTATATATGTTTCTTTTATTGGTTGATGAATAAAACAGTAAGTAATGAGGCAGGAAGATAGTCAGGACAAGGACAAGGAGAATTCTGGGAAAGGTAGGAGAGCCTGCCAAACACAGTCGCCTTGTAGTCAACAAAGGAGTAGAAGGTCCAGACATTCTCCAGATTAATAGAAACGGGTTAATAATTAAAACAGAGCTAAGTTGGGCTGTGGTGGTGCTTGCATTTAATCCTGGCACTTGGGAGGCAGAGGCAGGCGACCAGTATGGTCTACAAGAGTTAGTTCCAGGACAGCCAAAGTTATACAGAGAAACCTTGTCTTGAAAAACCAAAAGAAAGGAAAAAAAAAAAAAAAAAGACAAAGCTAGCCAGTAAGAAACCCTAATCATCGGCCAACAGTTTTATAATTAACATACGTCTTTGTGTGCTTATGTGGGGCACGGCGGCTGCAACACTCACAGTCAGCTGCTCCCTGCACCCTCTGACTCCAAGAGTAGAAATGAATGGAGAGTAGTTGTGTGCCATTATCCCCCGGTTTTCTGGGGAGTGGACACTGTGCACAGCAGCTCCTTGCTAGACAGCCCCTGCCCCGGCTGACTGCCTACTCCCTCCGCAGGCCTTCTCACTGCAAGAACAGGGTCCAGCGGGAGTCTCTATGGGTCTGGTTTATTTGCTTTTACATCTACAAATGTAAAACCACAGGAAAAAGAGGGGCATGTGGCCTTTGGAGGCCTTTCCTTCATTCTAGGTGCTAGGTCCCTGGAAAGAACCCATGCACCCTTTGAGCCAGGGTTTGCTCGGAAACGGCCAGCACTGACACGATGCCCTATCTGTTCCCTTGCAGACAATGTCCCTAATGCTGTCTGGGTCTGGGACATTCAGAAGCTGAAGCTGTTTGTGGTCCTAGAGCATATGTCTCCAGTGCGCTCATTTCAGTGGGACCCCCAGCAGCCACGGCTGGCCATCTGTACAGGAGGGAGCAAGGTGTACCTGTGGTCCCCAGCAGGTTGTGTGTCGGTGCAGGTACCTGGGGAAGGTGAGCATGTTGTTGCAGACAGGGACGTAGCGGCTCAGCACAAGCTGACCTGTTTGAACCCACTGCCATGTGTAGCAGTGACATCCCCACCCCCAATGTCTTTCAGCAACCTTGCAGGACCTTGCCTGCTGTGTACACTGGGAGGGACCTGTTGCCCTACAGTGTGCACAGAGAGGGACCTGCTGCCCTACAGTGTGTACAGAGAGGGACCTGCTGCCCTACAGTGTGTACAGAGAGGGACCTGCTGTCCTACTGTGTGCACAGAGAGGGACCTGCTGTCCTACTGTGTACACTGGGAGGGACCTGCTGCCCTATAGTGTGCATAGAGAGGGACCTGCTGTCCTACAGTGTGCACAGAGAGGGATCTGCTGTCCTACAGTGTGCACAGAGAGGGACCTGCTGTCCTACAGTGTGCACAGAGAGGGACCTGCTGCCCTACAGTGTGCACAGAGAGGGACCTGCTGTCTTAAGCTCTATAGGCCTCGGCTTCACCTCCTGGTTTCTGCTCACCCTCTGACCACCTGTCTCTCTAGGTGATTTCCCAGTGCTTGGACTATGCTGGCATTTAAGTGGGGATTCCTTGGCCCTCCTTAGCAAGGATCACTTCTGTCTCTGCTTCCTGGAGACCAAGGAGGGGGTTGGCACAGCCTGTGGACAACGGGATGGCCATGCCTAGGACCCGAGTGGAAACTGAGGCAGCGGATTCTGCTGGTCCCAACACCAGCAGCAGCTGCACAGGCTCTCCAGACGATGGGATGGGATACTCGGTGCTCAGTTCTCTGTAGTGAGGTTTGTGTAAATATGTATAAAGATGTAATATAAAATAGGTATTTGTTAATCTGCGGAGCACTGGTGGTCATTTTCCTCAAGGCCTGTCTTGGGGGATGAGGACCCCGAAGTGACCCACTTACCTCCCGTGTGACTGTTCCCTGAGCTGTTTTCAGGGCCCTCTGGAGCAAGGGCAACTGTTGTCTGACCAGTCCAGTCCCTTTGCAGCTGTGAGCCTCCAGCACTGTGCCTGTTCCCATGTGGGATGCGAGTCCACAACAGTTGGACAGGTCTCTGGCCTGACAAGGCAGTTAGCAGGGAGTCCTGGGTTTCTTCCTGGTAAGTCGGAGTGCTTGGCCACCCAACACGCCTCCACGCTCTCTAGCAAATGCCTTGAAGGCAACCAGACCAGTCAGGATTCTAACCTGACTATGCATTTGCCCATTGAGTCTCTGTAAAGAGGTCTACTGGGGAGGCCCACAGTCAGCCTTTGGTTGGTACACGTGTTTCTGTGATAGTGACTTCAAAATGAGCAACTTCATTTGGTTTTCAGCGTCTTTACGGCAAGACTGAAAGCACAGGGTGAAAACCAGCGGCATCTGAGGTCGCCTTCCCGCTCGGATAGGCCCTGACAGTCTAGTCACATCCGTGCTGGTTAACCTAAAGCTGCAGCAGAGGTTCCAAGTGACAGAGCCATAGGGGCAAAAGCTCAGCAAAGCTCAGTGGGGCCGGTGGCACCGTGGGGCGTGTGCAGGCTGGCCTGTTTATTAACAAACATGCACTTCTTAAACCAAACCACGCAGGCCCTTTTAAACAGAGACAGGATGATGTAAACCCACTACCACAACTTCCAGAAGGGGCTAAATTATGTCATGAAACTGCCGTCTTCTGGGCCTAGGAAAACTGTATTAACACAACCTGGATTAATTTTACAGAGTGACTTTAGGACAAACATATTCACAGAAGGGCAGTTTCACCAGGAGCTGCCAGACAGGCTGTCTTTCTTGGTAACTAGTCTGACTGCTGTTGTATTTAGCTTTTAACAAATGGGCTGAATTTCAAAATACAAAACTTGACAGAGTGTTAACGCATGTGCAGGCTCCAGAATCCCTGTACTGCACCCTGGGTTTAGAGGTCCACGCAGCACAAGTGGGCGCGCCGCTCAGCATGCTGGACAGGCAAGGCAGGAAGGACAAGCCCAGTAGGGACAGTGGAGAAAACATTTATGTGTACTTATAGAACGAACACAGTGGCATGGGGACAGCCAACATTTCTGCCTTCATGTATCATGTTGCCAAGGTGTCCAGTATCCAACTAAATATATATAATTCACTTGACTATGCTAATCAGACACCTAAAGAGACAGTGCTCGCTCTCTCTAGCCACCCACAGTGGGTAGCATGAGGTTGCACACCGAGTCCCCGCCACCTCGGCTTTCCTGAGGACACTGCTGTCTAGAAGCCTATTTTGCCCCTGGTCATGGAGTAACCCAGCTTGGCTTCGTTGTTGATGAAGGACATCAGCCCCACGTAGGTCTCAATGAGGAGTGGGCGCTCGAGCACCAGCACGCTGTTTGCCTGCCCTGGCAGTGGGCTTTCCTTCTGGGCCTTCTTGACAGCTTGGATCAGGAGAGCCTTGAAGTTTTCCAACTTTAAAGAGAATAAGCATGGCTTAGTCTGAAGGTAGACCACAGTACTGCTCTACACCGGGACAGGAGGATTCTCAGACGCTCCAACAACAGGTCAAGTGCTAAGAGCTGTATCAGCAGGTGACTTGTCCTGCGCGGACATCATGATAGGACTTGGTGTTGAGTCCCATCAACTCTAGATAGTAACACTCTGTCACTAAAGATGCTGCCAGCACAATAGGCAGTGCACCCCTTACACACACACACACACACACACACACATACACTCACACATACACACTCACAGACACACACACATGCTCACACACTCACCTACACTCACAGACACACTCACACATACACACACAGACAAACACAGACTCTCACACAGACACACTCTCACACATACACACGCTCACACACACCCATACACACAGACTCACCTCAGACTCACCTCCACTCACAGACACACACACTCACACATACAGACACACACGCTCACACACAGACACACATACACACTCAGTCACACACACACACACACACAGAGTCACTCACACACACACATACACATACACACACACACACATACATACACTCATACACGCTCTGAAGTGATACTCGGTGGCCCCTGACAGCGCTGTCAACACAGACTGCGCACACTGGTGTTCTGTGTGCTCAGTGACAGTGACATCACAGATGGATAAATCCATGAGGGCTGTGATGTCACTGAGCGACAGGACTTTCTCAGCCCTACCACAACCTGTCTGGAATGCATGCGAGCGCTGTACTATGTACCGCATGCCTGTCCCCCCCCCCCCAGGTACCCACCTGCACCCCAGCAGCACCTGCAGAGCCCTCACTGCGACTGACTCACCCCACCCAGGAGCATCTGAGGCCCGGCGCCTCCTGTCCCCATTATGTCAGGAGCTGCACTTCCAAGCGCTCACACCAGACAGTGCAGCCTAGGACACACCCACCCGTTACTGCTGGGTCTCAGCTCGGGTCTGCTTACATGGCACAGAGACACAGTCTTCTCATCCATGCCGGCCATCGGGTGTTCTATGAAGGTGGCGTAGGGCATGTTAGTGGACCAGGGGTTCCATCTGTTGATGAAAGACGGTCGGCTCCGCTTGTCCCACTGAATGCGAACCCCAAAGCCTTCTCGCCTGACGGAAGAGGGGAAGAAAGCCTTGCTTACCACACTGCAGCCAGCGTCAGGGACGGCAGAGACAGCTGTGCTTTATCCTAACAGTGGGCTGCTTCAAGTCTTTCCAAGTGTAAGAAGTCAATGCCTCGGTGATGCTAAGCCTCACTTACAGCCTATGAAACGGGCACACAGTCCAATCTGGCCAAATTATGGACGGGTTCGTTCCTTAATGTGCTACCGAGTGATGTTTAAGCTTGTAGCCGTTAGCTTTCTGGATTCCCTGTTCACATTTCCACAGACTGTGGGTGCAGGTGCGGGCCCCTTAATCTTCAGCATCATCCGTCTACAGCAAGCTGACCAGCTCTCGAAAAACTGGCTGCTGGGTGTTTTCAATACATTCGGCTTTCTGCACGTTCAGTCAGCCAATCGATCAATCAATCACTTTTAAACAACAACCAGAAAGAGACTGAACACGTACCCCGTGTCCCCATCCTGCTAGGGGTTAAAATGCCTGGTGTGGGAAGTGCTCAGCATGCAACACAGCTTTTAAGAGTGGGCTAGGCCTCCACACATCCTAACAGGCAAGTGGGCTTTAGTGCCGGCAGAGTAGCCGGCTGTGCCAGCATCCCTTTTAAGGAGGTACCCCGGGTCGCCCTGAAGTCACCATCTTCTTTCTGTCTTAAGACCCTTTCCGCTGGTTCTTCAAGATGAAGACGTTAGCTCACAAAAGAGTGGAACAAAGCCACTTACAGGGTTCGCAGGGGCCCTGCCGTGTCGTGCGCTGGTGCACCTACTTGTTGAGCGACTTGGGAGGAAACTGGAACTCTCCACAGGAGATGGTGTCCACCGCGCTGAGCGCCACCCTGACCACCTGCTGGCACTGGAGGCTGATGAAGTCATACTTGCAGATGAGCAGCGACTGGTCGGTGATGAGCACCAGCCGCTCCTTCTCGTTGTTCCAGTGGTCCACCCTGGAGGGGAGAGGGAACGCCTGTCACTGTCACCAAGACCCCCGCCCACCCCCGCCCGGCGGCTCCGCGGCTTACTCGGTCAGCAGCCACACCCCCTGGATCTCGCCGTCCTCCACGGGCCGCACGACGGCGCGGATCTCCTCCACCGCCTGCTCGATGGTGCCGGGCCGGAACACGAAGTACTCCTTGACGCGGGCGCGCCGTGTAGGGTCGTGGACGCTCAGCGGCCACAGTGTCTGGCGCAGCGGCGTGCCCGCCCCCGGCCGGCCCGCGCCCGCGTCCTCGCCGGCCGCCAGCAGCGCCGTGGGGCTTGTGCCCGCCGAGTCCACCGTGTCCCGCAGCTGCAGCATTGCGCCGCCACCCGTCGGCACCACGGACGCGGCCGCCGCCCCGGCCTCCGCCCGGCCGCGCCCCGCCCCTCGCCCGCCTCGCGATTGGCTGCACCGTACAGGCCACGCCTCCCGGGCCCGCCTCCGGGTCTTGCCGGCCGCGCCTCGCGATTGGCTTTTCCCGGGCCGTCCTCTGCGATTGGCTCCAGCGCGCTGCCGTTCACAATCGCCGCTGGCCCGGGCCGGAAGCCGCCGCCACGCGCGGAGCCACTTCCTGTTTACTGGACGGGAGAGGTGCAGGTGGCCGTGTCGGCTCCTGGCTGAGGTCAGGGAAAGGGAAGCCACCGACTCGCGCGGAAGGCGGGGCTGGCTGGCGCCGGGGGCGTCTCCCCGACGGTGCGTCCGTCCGCGCAGCGGTCCCGCGCCCTTCACCTTCCCCAAGGTTACAGTGCGATTCGCAGGGTGGCGCTGCGCGGAGGTGTACGGCGCGCCGAGGTGGTGCGCGTGCCTGCCTGGGGGTGTGGAAGTGTGGGCGTGGGGTGGTGGCAGCTGGGATTGTGGGTGCTTCGGTGTGCACACCCCGTGTGTGCGCACCTAGGTGTGCGGGCACCTTGGGCATGTTGGTGCCTGAGGTGTGGACGCGGACATCGAGGGCCACCTTGGGGTTTGTGGCTTTCTAGGGTGTGTGCACTGTGGTGGTGTGGTGGTTGGGTACCTCAGGGCTACATCTAGGGTGTATGGAGGATGTCAGGCGTTTCTTCATACTGGGCACGATTCGCACAAGTAAGCTACCACATCACAGGCCAGTGCTGCTGTGAGGGATTCGGAAGAAAACACCATTGGATGCGCAGGAGCCCTGCAGCTCCTTCATGGGAGAGACGCCCACTCTTCTTAGCCCACTCCCTCCAATCCGGCAGGTTCACGGTGGGATAATGGCTCCCTAAGTGAATGGTGTGTGTAGGCATGTTTCCTGGACTCAGCTGTCCTTCCAAGAGCCCGACTGACCCCCATGTCCCCCTCCATTGCACTGTCCCCACAGGCTCCAAGGGCTGTGCATCCACAACAGTTTAAATCCTCACCAGTGGTCACATGTGACTTTCATGTCCCCTTCATGTCCCCTCTTACTCCTTTGTCCCCCCCCCCCCCCAGAGCCTTTTTACCTCCTGTCTACTGTCCTGAGAGAGACTTCTGTTCGGCAGGGCTCTGTGTTTGTTACAGTCCTGTTTGCACCTGCCACACTGCTCCATGTCTGTCTGTCTGTCTGCACGGGTGTGTGTGGAAGCTGCACTTGGTAGCCTTTCGACACCAGCCTGGTCTACAGAGAGAGTTCCAGGGCAGTAATCACTGAGGGAGTATTTGGCAGGAACCCTTCCCGTTTGCAGAAGCAGGCCAGGCTGGCACAGGTGAGTGGGTGCTGGCAGCAAACACCTGGCCCTGGGTCAGAGGAAGAACTCTTGGGGGAGAGCCATGCAGGGTGTCCCTGAGTGCCTGTGCCCACAGGGTTGCCAGCCACGGGCCTGGGTTGGTGGGAATAATGGTCTGCTAAGACAATATGGCCCAAAAGTCTTTCCTAGCAGTCACCAAGACAGGTTAGATCCAGGAGTGAGTGACAGCCTTGGGTCACTTTAGCTCTGGACCTGTCGTCTGTCTCTTGATAGTCTCGAGGGCTGGTCAGTGAGCCTGCAAGCCTTTCACAGTGTGGCTTCTTCACAGAATCTAGCTGACAGTGCCGAGGTCTCTGGGACACGGGTAGGAGCAGCCAGGATGACATAGATTCGCACACTGGCTCCTTCCTGTCTCTGTGGCTATTGGGGAGGAACTGGGCATCCCTAAAGCTGAGATCTGATGTGGGGGGAGGGGAGGTGCAGATGATCAGTTAAATGCATTTAAGACAATAAGCGTGTGTCCAGGGTGTAAGAGGTAAATCATCATGGTCCATTCTCTGTATGAGGCATCTAGAGCGCACAGCAGAGTCACAGCTGAGCAGATGTCCGTCACCTGTCCCCAGCAGAGGGCGCACGCAGCTGGAGCCTGCTTGTCTAGACACCTGCAGTTCATCTCCAGTTTGAAAGAGCAATCTGCTTTAGGACAGAGGCTGTGTCTCAGCAAGGGGGAGGAGGATCTCCAGCCCCAGGAGGATGGGGAATGAGGAGACCAGGGATTTCTTGTACACTCTGCCCCAACCTGCAGGGGCAAACAGGCAGGAACCTTCAGATTGGGGACTACACCCATGACCTCACAGAGGTACAAATGGCACGCTGGCCATTGCCGCCTTTTGTCCACAACACCTGGCTCCTGCTGAAGTGGAAATAAACGGGTCTCACTTTTGCTACCAAGTCTGTAGCATTCTCACAGTGAATAAGGGCGCCCCGTTGTATCACACGTGGATGGGGCTGCCGGGACAGACCGTGAACTGGCTTGTTGGGAGCAACAGCGTCATGCATGGAGATTGCTGAGAACAGATGACCAAGACAGTGTGTGTGGGGGGGGCGTGTGGGGGGGGCGGCTCCTTGTGACGCCTGAGGACACATGTTCCTTTGTGTCCTGGGTGTCCTCAGCCCGTGGCTGCTGCTCCCTGTTACACAGTTGTTTTCACGTCCTCTTTGTAAGGGATCCTGACATATTGGCACAGGCCCACCCTAACAGCCTCTGCTCTACCAGACCGTCATCAAAGACTCTTGTTTTCCAAAGATGTTCCACTTCCGATACTGGCCGGGATTTGAATGTACATTATCATCTGGTAATGGTGGGTTCATCCAGGCACAAGTGATGAAAAATTGTATTTAGATGATCCCCACATGGGCACACAGGTCAGGGGTGGGATAAGGATCAGAGGGCCAATGACCAAGACTAGGAGAATATGTTTGGGGGCCCCAGAGCTTGGATTGGTCCTGAAGCCCGGCAGCCTATTCCAGGGACTTTTAAGAGGCTGTTCCCTGAGTGGCCAGCAGATGGCGGAACAACCCACACTCAGCCCTCCTGGAGAAGCTGCGGCCTCACAGCTTGGTTTTGTAAAGTCCTAGGTGAAGCCATTGTCTTCCTGCAGAAGACTCACAACCCTGCCTCAGAGAGTGGGTTCTCACCTTGATTTCCTGATGCTGTGACAAAGCATTTTGCGAAATCAGTGGCTCCCCACCACCGTCCTCTTTTTGAGGTACTATGGGTGGATTCCAGGCCTCACACATGCTAGAGGCTAGTGCTCTGTCACTTGGGATGCTTCACCACAAGACTGAACCCCACCTCTGATGCCCGTGAGGATCCTGAAGATGCTGGGGTGGGTTCTCAGGGCTGCATGGGGCTGCATCCATCCCCCATAAAGATCTATGGGCAGCCTGGAGGGGTGGGGGGCGGGGGGTCCTTCCAGAGCCAGCTGCACTGTGGGTTGTGTACAGGGCATGCCTCTTGGATCTACCCTCCTGGAAGTTGTCCACGGAAGGCAGTCCTCCCACCGTCACAAGCTCTGCAGTGGTACTTCCCATGTTGCCCTTAGTCACTGACTCAGAGCGTCCACAACATAAGCAGAGGTAGCTTTGACAAAGAACCTGGTTCCCAGGCTGGAGAGATGGCTCAACAGGTGGAGCACCTTGCTGCCACACCTGATGGCCTGAGTTCAGTTCCTGGGTCCCACATGGTGGAAGGAGAGGGGTAACTTATGCACGGTCTTCTCATCTCCACACGCTCTCTGTAGCATGTGCGTACATACACACCCAAGAGAAACCAGCTCCTGACACACTATGACCAGGGCTATGGGCATATAGATGCTGGCTCCAGACACTGGCCTTATGGGAAATCAGCCTGACTGTGGCCCTCACAAACTCTTTCTATGGTAAGTTCCCAACAATTGCCATGCCACCAGGAGGATGATTTTGCTCCATGTCCAACTGAGTCCAAGAGGGTCTCTCTGGAACCAACCAGAGCTCCAGTGTCTACCTGGTCCAGTGAAGAGGTCTTACTCAAGGTGCATCCATTAATAGTCCTCCATGTCCCCCAGGTGGCCTCAGAAGGAACTTCTGTGGGTTTCCCGAGTGGGAAGTGGGAGGGATCTGGGCCAGGAGATCTTTTTATGTTTTTAGACCATTCCTCATATATCCCAGGTTTTATGCAGAACTGGGGGGGTAGAACCCGGGTCTTTGCATACAACAGGCAAGCACTCTGCCAACTGGGCTACAGCTCCACCTCACACTGAGATACTAGAAGGATCTGAGGCACCTTCTCTGATTATGACAGATATGATGGGCAGGGGCAGAGAGCTGTAAGATACAAGGGCTGTGCATGCAAGGTGTGTGAACCGGTAGACCTCTATGTCCCCCCACCCCCCCGTGTGGCCTTAAAAGAAGCATCGGCTGTCCCAGGGCGGGCCCTGCAGAGAGAAGTTGGGTGGGTGGGGGGTGTTCTTGGCTGCCCCAGGGTAGGCAGCCAGTGGCTCTCTCTGAACATCCATCTCTTTGTCAAGTGAGATGTCCACAGGACAGTCTGCCCAGGGCACAGTTGGTGTTAAATTTCTGTTGCTGCTGTATAAATCACCCAGGTTCCAGCTAAGCCCACAGAAATGCATTGCACAAGAGCCTTATACCCCAGAGGCCTGAGGTTGGGCTACCCAGACTTCTCTCCACCTTCTGGTGGCCCCACAGACCCTACCAACCCAGCCATCATCTTAGTCATCTCCCTAATGGGTCCTCTTGTGTCTGTTCCTCTGTCCTACAAGGATCCCTGCTGTTGCATTTGGAACGCACTCATAATCTAGGGTGATAATCTGAGCCCCCTCGGCAACTTCACTGAAGACCCTGTTTCCAAATCAGGCCCCACTGGGGAATGGGGGGTGAGGACGTGAACTCTCCTAGGGAAGCTGTTCAACCCAGACCTGCCGTCTCCCCATCACCTCAGGCTGTCATGGGAATGGATGTTATTCTTGCTTGTAGTGATGGCTAATAACACACTCACCATCCTGAACCTTCCTCCATCCTGCCCGCTGCCCGCTGCCCCCTTGATAAACGGTGGTAAGGTGATGGGTGAGAGCCTGTGATGGGTCAGGCAGATCCAAGTTCAGAAACCACGAGTAGCAGTACTGGCTAGTGTTCTTAACAGATTGGTACCAGCCAGAGTCATTTGGGAAGAGAAGACATCGATTGAGAAAATGGCCCCCACCAGACTGGTCTGTGGGCAAGCCTGTGTAGCTTTTTTCTTGTTTGATGACCGATATGGAAGGGCCCAGCCCACTGTGTGTGGTGCCACCCCAGGACAGGTGCTCCTGTGTGGTATAAGAAAGGTTGAGCAGGCCAGTAAGCTGCATTTCCCCGTGGCCCCGGCTTCAGTTCCTGTGTCCAGGATCCTGCCCCGACTTTCCTCAGTGATGGAGTGTGACCTGAGAGCTGTAAGAAGGAATAAACCCTTTCCTCTCTCGGTGTTCTTATCACAGCGGTAGAAACCGTAATTAAGCCAGTAGCCATACACTCACTGGAGCTATAGAGGCTGGGTGTTCAGTTACTGAGCAGGAGTCAGCTTCCAGAGAGGTTGTTGTGTTTGCACATCATGCCCAAGGTCAGGAAGGCACAGAAATAGAGTGACTGGTGAAGGCCACACAGCTGGTCACCGACTGGGTCCCTGCTGCAAAATCACACGCCCTAACTCCATGCTAAGCCACAGCCCATGTGAGTCAATATACATGGGGTGGGGGTGGTGTTTCATTCTGGTTTCTCCCTCGGCGTGTTTAGCGCTTTGGAAGTGGATGTGAGAACCACAGACCTCTAAATGAGTTGTTTGGTATTTGGGCTGGGCACCTGGTGTAAGCTTTGCACTCTAGAGAATGTCCCTGTCTGTCTCTAGCTTTTGCCAAATTTTTGGTTATCACTAACGACGTCATCTGCAGAAATAGGTGACTGTGGTTGCATCTGAGTACCCGAAGATACCTTGGGCATTTGTTTCTTTTTGCTTTTTTAGAGTTGGATCTTACCATGTTGCACAGGCTAGCCTCGAACTTATGCTCCTTCTGTCTCATCCTCGTGGAGTTATGGTATCACAGACAGATGTCACCGCGTCTGTGTCTGCCTGTGGAGACAACCTTGATGCTGGCCTTTCACCTGATAGAAGAAGCAGCCATGAAAACTCAGACGAAACACTGGCTTATTTTCTTGGGGTGGCGGCCTTCGCTCGGCAGCTGATGTCTCTGCAGCTGCAGGAGATGCTTTGGAATTCTGTCTGCCTGTTGGAGCTCTCTCTCCCAGCTCCTGCAAAATGCATCAGGCTGCAGAGCAGGGCGGCCAGCATGGCTCTGGGAAAGGAGGGAGTGGTTTGCTTTGGAAATTAGCACTGTGGTTTGAGTCTTCTTCCTCCCCACATTATTTCTCCTCCAGCCAAACAATATCGTAATTATTTCCAGCAGAGAATGAGACAACAAAGAAAAGCATTGCCTCCTCGGGGCACAGCGCTGCCGGACTTTAATCCAAGCAGCTGCAGAGGCAGGCAGAGCTCTGTGAGTTTCAAGGCTAGCCTGGTCCACATGGGGGAGTTCCAGGACAGCCAAGGCTAGTGAGAATTAAAAAAAGCTTTTTAGTACAGAGAGAGAAGTTTCTCTGTAGGTGTGAAAAATGGAACCACAGCCACAACTCTTGTCTGTTTGGGATGGACCATCAAACAAAGCCAACCACGAGTGTCACCATAGCTATGACTCAGTGACATTTTAGCACACTGCTGGGTGGGGGGCATGCTGACAAGGTGGACTGAGAAGGGAAAAGCTGAGATCCTAACAGGTGTGTGCTGTGTCAGTGGGCTCTTACCTAGGTGTGAATGCTGCACACTCCTTAGAAGCTCGTGGTTAAATAAATGGATATGCAGGTCAGGTGTGGTGGTGCATGCCTTCAGTCACAGCACTTGGGAGGCAGTAGCAGGTGAGTCTTTCAGTTCAAGGCCAGTCTGGTCTGCAAAAAGAGCTCTGGGATGTTCAGGGCTACAGAGGAACTCTATCTCGAACAAAACCAAATATACATGTGTATGTGTACATGTGTGTGTGTGTGTGTGTTACTGTTTTGCCTTAATGTATATCTGTTACCACACGTGTGCCTGGTGTTCAGCAGAGGCTCAGAAGAGGGCACAGATCCCCTGGAACTGGAGTTACAGAGGGTTGTAGGTGGCCATGTGGGTGCTGGAAATCGAACCCAGATCTTCTGGAAGAGATTCAGCTCTCTTAACCACTGACCTATTTCCCCAGCCCCAGAAGCTCAGGAATTTGATGGGCAAATCCATTCTGTACCCCACGAATGGACTGAACAGACCCTAAGGTGGAAAGTAAGTGACATGGGTCAAGTTTCAATCAAGGCTAGATCTGAGTGGGCCACCAGCCTCCTGAAGCCAGCACTGTGGTCTTTAATACATTCAATGCTCACAAGGGGGCGCTGTACCAACAGTCCAGTTACTGTAGATAATCCCGGAGTCCTTAAATCAACATGTTTAAGACAATTGCCACTTAATCCCAACACAATTTGACAGGAACTGGATAGATTAACCTCAAAATTAATTTGGAAGGATGATCAAGAATTACCATTATAGGCCCAACAAGATGGCTCAGCAGGTAAAGGTGACTGTTGAAAAGTCACGTGACCCAAGTTTGATCCCTGTGACACACGTCAGAGAAGAACCAAGTCCATCAATTTTTCCTCTGATTCACCCCCCCACACACTACCCAATGAATGAATAATACTAATAAAAATTAAGAAAAAGAATTACCGATATTATTTGCAGGAAAGACCAAGCTCCAAACTTCATGGGCCTATGTATACAGCTGTGTAAAGCCTTTGCCTAGAGCTGTCACAAGCATCCCAATGGCCAGATCTTGCTCTGACTTGTTCTGGCAAGGAAGGACAAATAATTTGGGATGGAACCATGGGAAAGACTCAGAAGCAGGGCTGTCCTTGTCGAGCTAGGAGAACAGGCATCGGTGGCAGCCAGATGACCAGGTAGCTGGCTGTATTCTCTCTTAACAGCAGACACTGAGACACACGTGAGATACACACTGAGATCCAACAACAGAATACTTAACCATCCTTCTGAGCCAAGTGCTTATCATTTTCATACATGGGTTTACGTACGGATATCACCCGTGTGCACTCAATGAACGTGGAGCATGTGCCTTCCCCTCTCACCTGTACTTATTCCTGAGTGATGGAGAGACATGTTTGGCTGCTTCATTAACCATGTCATGACTGGCTCCAGCCCCTGGCACAGTTTCCCGCAAGTTGTCATTTCATTATGAAAAAGCATCAAGGTGGGTAGCTAATTTTTGGAGAGTATTTGTTATGTTCAATTTAGCGGCTGTAAAAGAAAACGTTTTGTTGTGAGTCATAGAAGTGCAGTTTTGTTAACACACACACAGTCTGATTTCTAGTGTTGTGGAGTTCTTTCTTTGTTTGTTTTTAAAGATTGTGTCCCATGTAGCCCAGGATGGTGGAGAATTTGCTATGTAGCTGAGGATGACCTTGAACTTTGTTTTTCCCCCGCTGCAAGTGTGTAGCACCCAATCTAGTTTGTGTAGCTCTGGGGATTGAACCCAGAAAGTCATGCACGCTAGGCAAGCACTCTACCAACTGGGTTATGTCCCTAGGTTCTGATGACTGTTAAAATGTCAAACTCCGTTGTTGTGTTGGGAACGAGACTCTCATTAGACAACAGGCTGCTCACAATGCTCTTAGGAGCCAGACTGGACAAGGAAAGGGTCTCTGGGGCCAGGTGAGACTCCAGCCAACACCATTCCATGTGTCAGGCTCTGCTCGGAGATGTGAGCTCCACGCCATGGGGTCATCTGCCTATGCCTGACTGGGAACAAGGACTCTGGGAATAGGGGACACACCCCATGCTGCCCATGTGCATTCCTCCTATTGCAAATGACATCTAGGAAAGGACACATCTGCCATGGAAGAGGATGTGTCTTAGCCTAACCACAAGGACTCCAACAGGAAACACCTGACTTGCTGCCGGCCTGACCGCCTGACACCTGCCAGGACTCTTCACGTGCAGAGAGCTGGTGCCTGGACAGGGCATAGGCGGTGCTGGAATGACCTAAGGTCAATAAGGGAATCTTCAAGTTGATGGGGCCTAGAAGCTCATGCACGAGGCCATGTACTTTTGCAAAATTAGTAAAACCATTTCCTTTTGCTTTATTTTTCTTCAATAAGGTCCCCACATAGGCTTCAGGATACTAGAAGCCCAGACCTTGTCCACCTGTACGTTCTCTTTCTAACCCAGGACAGCTACTTCTCTCTGATGAGCAGAGAAGATAGGGAGATGGAGTCACCTTTCATTCCCCCACCCCCAGACCTGGCCCCAGCTTGGTTTAGCAGAGGAGGCAGTGAGCTTTCTCAGGGTCCCAATCCATGCATGCACACCCTACTGATGGTGCATTTATGAAAGCCAGCTCCGGGAGAGAAAGATGCAAAGGAGGAACAAGCAGATGGGCACACTGAAGTTCTGGCTTGGGGCGGCAACCTTGTACTTCCCTGCAGTGGAGGCCCCTGGCTGAAGTGGGGCACTCGAAGATTTCTTGGGTGCAGACACCCGAGAGGCTGGTACTTGGGTCAGCCTCTACTACTGGGACGCAGGGAGGGTCTGGTGATGGGTTCTGGCAGAAGAGCAAGATCCAGAACAGAAGGATAAACTAGGGTCCTGTTTGGGGAATCAGGTAGCAAGCTCCAGGACCACTTGTCTCTCTTGTCTGTCTGTCTGTCTGTCTGTCTGTCTGTCTGTCTGTCTGTCTCTCCTCTCTCCTCTGTCTGTGTGTGTGTGTGTGTGTGTGTGTGTGTGTGTGTGTGTGTTCTCCCCATCTCTCATCCATCCCTTCCTCCCTCCCTGAAGCCCAGCTCCTGTGACTAGCACAGTCTGTAGCCTTGTAAGCTGAGGCAGGGGGCTCTGCTCCTTTCCTGGCCCCGTGGTTTCTTCCCGTCTTGGGCCAGCAGCAGCTCTGAGCTGGCAGTACCTGCACCCATCAACACGGACAGATGCAGCCTTCTGAAATGGGAGCAGAATACTCCTGCACCCCCACTTCCCGGCCCCTTGACCAGAGGTTCCCTCAATCACCTACCTCATTCTTCAGGGAATGGGGGAGGAGGGGCGTCTTCAAAAGAGGACAGGCTAGGCCTACCAGTCATGTAAAGGCAGGCACATCTTTCCAACAAGGCTAACGGGCTGATCCTCACTCAGCTAGTGAGGTTTCTCATTGTACCCCAGCTCAACTCCAAAAGGAGCCCCTCTGAGTGTCTGGTAAGTCCTGGCCCCAGAGACCCCATGTCTAGTGCTGGACAGTCTGGCTCTAGCCCGTGCAGAAAGTCTCATCAAAACAAAACCAGGCTTAAAGGACAGCAAATAGCCCGGAGCAGGGAGTTGCCTCACTTTCTAGCCCCCTACGCAGGTGCCTGGTGGAACCTACTGGTCCACTCCACCCCATGCCACCACCCCTAAGCACTCAGCACAGAACTAGGAATACAGACGCCCAGGCGGTGGTGTGTTTGTTACCTATAATGTCAGTGCACAAGGGAGGTGCCAAAAGTCACACAAAGGCTGGCCTCCCCGTTCCCCAACTTTCCCCTGCTTCCTGGGCAACCGAGGCAGGGCGCAGGATGAGGGGCCAAGGGAAGATGGATGCAGTGTTCCTGGAGAGAAGCCAAAGATGCGTTTGCCGAGGCCCAGAGTCATGATCCAGTCGTGTGCTAGGTGTACGACATTCAGACCGGACAGGACTGGTCACTTGGATGGGAGCAGACTTGGGACTCTCGGTCAGAGGTGCGCAGGGAACACCAAGAGGGTGCTCAAATGTACCTAGATGTTGGGTACAGGGACGCAAGCTTAGTCTTGTGGGCTGGATCAGGAGGCGCGGAGGGGAGGGGCTGGAGCGGGGCTGGAAGTGGGCTCCCCCTTTTGGGACGGTCTGGGAGGGGCCGAAGGCGGAACGGGCGTGGCCTGGGCTGGGGGTGGGGCCGAAAAGGGGGCGGGAGCCGGGGCGAGAGGGGGCTGGGGTCCGGGCGGGGGGCGTGCAGCGGGCGGGCCTGACGTCTGGGACGTCCCGCTCCGAGTTCGCTCTCCATCACTCCTGGCAAGTGTCTGCGGAGCAGAGCGTGAAGGTCTCGGCGCTCCGGGCAGCTGCACCATCAGCACCTGCGGCGACCTCGCGCCCCGCACCTGACGCGGCTCGGTTGCTGCACCCTGCTGTCCTCCAGGGTATGGCGCGCGTGAAGAAGGGATCTCGTGGCCCCAAGGACCGCTCGTGAGTCTAAGAGTAGAGGATCGAGTGGAAGCGAGACCGCGAGCACGATGCCTGTCGGGGCAGAGGCGAGAGCGGCTTGGCGCGCGGTGGCCCTGGCTCTGCTGCTGCTCCCCGCGGTGTCCGCAGCCTCTCCGCCGCGACCCCCGCGCCCGCTGCAGCCAAGCATGTGAGTAGCGCGAGTCCCGAGGCTCGCGGCAGCGACGTTGACCCGGACAGAGCTCGGGGCTTTGTCCTTGGGGCCCCAGAACAATGGGCTCTTTGCCTTAACTAAGGAAGGGGTGGTCTAGTCGTGGGGTCCCGGGTTGGATCTGGGACCCTCGATGATGCCACAGGTTCCTAGCCTCTCGGTTCCCGCCTCTGTAGCGAGGGTTCTGCAGGTTTAGGAGGACGCTGAAGTTTGGAGAGGTGAGGAATCCAAGCCCCTGCGGCGCAGGGTCCAGCTGGGGAACCGGCTTGGAGACGGCCGGCCGAGAGGAAGCAGCCTGGTCCCACTTCCTCCCGAAGCTGGTCTCCTGGGGTCTGGGGGCCTACGCAGGGGCGGGGGTGCCCAGAGGGGGCTGCCAGAACTGGTTTGTGTGTTAAACACGTGCGCTCTGGGGCCTCGGGAGAAGGAATTTAGTACTAGAATGGGCAGGAAGAGAGGGTCAGGGAGCCAGCGGCGACGGATTTAATTTTGAAAGATGATTCCCCAACAGGCCGGTTAGCGGTCTCTTAAACTGCAAAGCGATCCCTCTGTTTGCCTCAAAGGAAAACCGGTGCGAACTGAGCCCGAGTGGATGAGGTGCACGGATGAGAGGCCCGGGGGTGGGGGTGGGGTGGGGGGCGGGGCTCCTGGCCCTTCCCTGCAGGGTGCAAGGTGGGGCCTTGTAAACTTGGCAAAGCTGCTTGGGGAGTGGACGAGGGACCCTTCAGGCCAGAGTTCGGGGCTTCCTCTCTGCCGATTAGAGTGCCCTTTCAGCCACAGAGGGGGCTTTCTGTTCCTGCCCAGGGCTGGCACTGGTGGATCCACCACGCACTTGGCCTTGAGGAGAAGGCTCCCTGGGGAAGTGAGAGGACGAGCTTCCCACTGGGGCAGGTGCCTTGCTTTGGTCCTTGTGGCCATTACAAAGGAGAGCAGATCTGAGTTGGGGGCCTCTCACCCGCGAATGGAAGCAGCCTGCATCCCTAGCTGCTTCTGCTCTTTTCTCGTAGCTGTGACTTTGCCCAGAAGGGGCTTGAGCCCCAGGGTGATTTTCATAATTGGCGCGGTGGCCTGACTTGCCAGCCTGCCTGCCGGCTTTGTGGTTGAGACGGGCAGCAGACTCAGTCTTCCCGAGGTTCTGGGTGGATGGATGCAATCTGGTACATGTGGAAGCTGTTGGTCCGCCCTGCTGGTCTCCCTGGGAGTGGAGCCAAGAGCTCGCTGCTTGTGCCCTGCTCACCTGGGCCGGGGAGACTAGTGTGGATCGGTAGCGGGAGAACCCGTCCCTTCCTTCTTGATGATGGCGTTTTCCAGGGCCCGCCTTCCCTTCTTCCTGCAGTGGGGGCCGCTTCTCTGAGACTTGTGCCCCCACTTCCTGGCTCTTGGGGTCCCAACAGGCCTCTGCTCTCATTTTGAGTGGGTTTGAGTTCCTGGTTGGCCAGAAATCCTGGCTCTCTTCCCCAGAACTGTATCTCTTGGGCATCTGCACATGGACCCTAGCTGGCTGGGCCGGTGAGGGAGTTTCATCTGGCCAGACCAGTGGAGATACCTTCCTGGGTTTTGGAGAAGGAGCGCTTGGTTTTGTGAGTAGACAGACAGCAGGTGGAAACCATGAGGAAGCACCAGCTTCCAGAGGTGAATTTGCAGATTTACTCTTAGCCCCCCGCCCCCATCAGAGGAGCAGGGGACAGGGCCTGGGAAGGCAGCCAGGATCCTAGAAAATACTTCTTCCTGGCTGACCCTCTCTGCCCTGCTGCCTTCCCCCCTGAGGAGTTCTAATGAGCTGGCAGGGCCTGGTGCAGCTGCCACACCTCTTTGGCCAGTTTTCCTGAACCAATAGCTGCTGACTTTTCATAATACTCTGTCCTCCTGCCCGTACGTGGCCCCCTACATCTGGTGTGCACGCCATGGGCCTCTGTGGGCCCTAGGGGTAGGGTGGTTCTGACACCCACCCCAGGTGCTCTCATGGATCTGCGGAAGCAATGGGCGTGGTTCTCTGGCTGCTGTCAGCTGAGGGTGCCCAGATTCAGTGAACAGAGCCTGGAGAGAGAGGTTGCCTGTGGCTGAGGCACAGCGTTCATACACAGCTTCAAAACACAGAGCTGCTGCCAGGCTGGAGCCCCTTTGGGCAGCCATGCTAAGAAACCTGCCAGGGCTTTGGAAACAGCTAGTGATGGTGACCCCCTCCTACCCCAAGCAAGTCACATCTTGCAGGGAGCTCTTTGGGCCTACTGGCCCTGAGGGCTTAAACAGCCACATTCTCTGTGGCTGAGGCCTTTTTCAGTTCATGTCTTGAGTAGCCCCTAATGCCCCTCTTCAGGGTGTGGGGAAGCCGACATGGTGAGTGGCCAGATGTCCCAGAAAACAGGAGGTGCCATGCCTGTGTGTGTGTGTGTGTGTGTGTGTGTGTGTGTGTGTGTGTGAGAGAGAGAGAGAGAGAGAGAGAGAGAGAGAGAGATAGAACAGGGTAAGGAATGCATGTCTGCTGAACCTCCTATAGTGGTCCTGCTGTTGGATGGTCTTGTGCCCGGTAGGAGGCCCCTGAGGGTCTCCGATCTGCCTTCTCACAGTGTTGCCATGCCCCAGACAGCCACTGGGCTGCTGTGCCTGAAGCCTCACACTTTTCAGGGTTGCCAGCTGTACCCAGGCCAGGGGAAGTATGCTCAGGGGTGAGCCACAAGGCCAGGTGAGGGTGGAGGTGTAGACAAATGGCTCTCAGAAGCTGTGTCTGGCTGGCTATAGGGGCGGTGCGCCTCCCACTTTACTCCTTGCTAACGGCACCATTGCCGTGAGCATCGCCGCACCATTGCCGTGAGCATGTGAGCACCGTGGGCCTCCAGCTCCCGCAGGGACTGCCCGCTTCCTGGAGCCCCGGCCCATGCTTCAACAGATGACTGTGCAGTGGGCTCAAGTCCCCTCCCTCTGCTGGCCCTGGGTCTACCTCGAGGTTTGAGCTTTGTCTTCCCTGCCTTGGTGAGAGGCTGCACACAGCTACAAGGGGCAGAATGACACCTTTGGCCCAGAGAAGAGCTTGGGTGTTTGCTGGGTTCTTCTGGGGCCAGCGCTGAGGCTGTCTTTTTGCCTCTTCTCTTACTTCCCTCCCCCTAGAGTCCCCCACCCTCCACCATGTACCTTTGTCTGCACTGAGTCCAGCATGTGCCTCCCCGTGCCCCTATTCACGTCAGTTAACCACCCGGTTGGGCCCTTGTAAGAATTCCGAAGCCCCCGGGGTGGCCTGCTGCCCGTGAGGCTTCCTGCTGCCCATCCTCACATGGTTGGGGACAGTGGCACTCTCTGTCTGCCATGGATGTCCTAATAGCAGCTGGGATGCTCTCTTGGGCTTTAGAGAGGTGCAGAGCAGGGAGAGGGGACATGCAGTAAGGGCTACCATGAGACCACAGGAGAGAAGCTCCCACCCGGCAGGAAGGGTTCTAAGTGGCTGGGGAGACAAACACCCAGTGTCCCTCCTCCTTGGCCTCATGTTGTGTTGGTTCTCCAATCAGCTACAGTTACCACTAGCCAGAGGGCAGGTGTGTGTGTGAGCAGGTGTGTGTGTGTGTGTGTGTGTGTGTGTGTGTGTGTGGACAGGTGTGTGTGTGTGTGTGTGTGGCAGGTGTGTGTGTGTGAGCAGGTGTGTGTATATGTGTGTGGGGGGGGCAGGTGTGTGTGTGTGTGGGCAGGTGTGTGTGTGTATGTGTGTGTGGGCAGGTGTGTGTGTGTGGGGGGCAGGTGTGTGTGTGTGAGCAGGTGTGTGTATATGTGTGTGTGTGGGCAGGTGTGTGTGTGTATGTGTGTGTGGGCAGGTGTGTGTGTGGGGGGGCAGGTGTGTGTGTGTGGGCAGGTGTGTGTGTGGGGGGGCAGGTGTGTGTGTGGGGGGCAGGTGTGTGTGTGGGGGCAGGTGTGTGTGTGTGGGGCAGGTGTGTGTGTGTGGGGGGGCAGGTGTGTGTGGGGGGGGCAGGTGTGTGTGTGTGGGGGGCAGGTGTGTGTGTATGTGTGTGTGTGGGCAGGTGTGTGTGTGTGTATGTATGTTTGTGCGTGTGCGCGTACACATGCACACACTTGCGCATGCAAAGGAAGTTGCATATGTTCAGGGATTCCATAGGGGTCCCCCTGTGGGCACACAGCAAAGTGGAGGCCACAAGGATCAAGGGTGAGGCCAGGTCCTGGGCCAGGGCATGCTGAGGAGGGCCATGTGGGTCTGCCGCTCTTGTGCAAACCCTGCCCTGGCCTGTCCCTGTTCCAGCCTGGGATCCTCTGCCCACAACAGGCTCTTGGAAGTCTGGGTCCCCCGTTCCTTAGCTAGCCATCTGAGAAGCACAACATCTCTGCAGAGCTCAGGAAGGGTGTGTGTGTCTTTGGTCCAGGTACCGCATCTGGTTAGCAGGTTAGGACTGTAAGACAATTCCGGGAAATCACTGTCACCTCCTTTCAGGAGGTGAGGTGGTGGCATCCCCATGGGGTGATGTTTAAAAGGTACCTAGTATGAGCATGGGGGAGGAGTGATCTTGTTATGTCATCATCATCGTCCTGGTCATTGTGGTCATCCGTGCCCCTGGGGGATTGTCTCTATGAGGTGGAAAACCTTTCCCATCTGGCCCTGGGACTTCACAGCTGCTCAGTTCAGTCTGGAGTTCCACCTGGCCATGGAGAATGGGTTATAGTGCACGTGTGGGGGCCACAGCATATTCCAGATGCTACTGCTTTGTCCTGGGACCTGAGGGTCCTTGCTCTGCAGTCATCCCAGACTTGGTAGGGCTGGCTTCTGCCCTGGATAGGATGTTTGGGAGACTGGGGAAGGTATGGTGGGACTGGGAGGTCTTGGGACATGTTATGACAATTCCCTGTCTAGGATTGCCTGTGGCTTTGGTGCTGACTCTACCTTGCCTATGTTGTGACTGATGGAAAGCTAGGGTTTACATGGCCTGGTGTCATGCTGTAGGCTGGGAGATCCTGATGCCGTGGCTGGGAGCCCCTGATGCCGTGGCTGGGAGCCCCTGATGCCGTGGCTGGGAGACCCTGATGCCGTGGCTGGGAGACCCTGATGCCGTGGCTGGGGGCCCCTGAGGCCGTGGCTGGGGGCCCCTGAGGCCGTGGCTGGGGGACCCTGAGGCCGTGGCTGGGAGACCCTGAGGCCGTGGCTGGGCAGGTGCAAGGTGCAGCCCCTGATGTTTGCCTTCTTGTTCATCTTGTCTGCAGGTGGTCCATGCACTTCCCTGAGGGGGTGGCTTTCCACACAGCAGAGCCAGGGAAAAAGCAAAGATAAAGGCCATTTCGGTCAGAACATCCGTCTGGGGGTGGCTGGTCTGGGGCCAGAGCTTCTGGTTCCGAGGTCTGGGTCCCTTAAGTGCTGGACTTTGGACAGCACCCAGCAGTCGCTGAGGCCGTTTGGGGAGGGGTGCCTCATTGGGCATGGGGTGGAGGCAGAGGTCAGGGGGCAAAGCTCCATGGAGAACAGGGACCTCAGCGAGGGTGGGGATGGGTGGCCCCTGCTTACCGTATACCTGAGGAGAGAGAGGGGCTCTGCTCTAGTACCCAACAGATCGGAAAGTGACTCTGGTGCATGTACTGGTGACCCTCTGTCCTTGGGATTGAACCCAGAGCCTGGCCATGCAGGCTGAACGTCCCCTTTTGCTCCTTGGGCCATGCGGGGTTCTCACCTTTTCCCCAGGCTTGGCCTAATGTAGTGGGTCTTGCCTTCTGTCCCACGGCTTCCCTCGGGGATACAGGCTTGAGTGAGCCTGCGCTTTCTGCCCATCCCTTGGTGAAAGTCTCCCCATTGGCCCTCCTGGTGGCGTTCTTCTCCCCTTGGTGGGCCTGGAGGGTTGTCTTAAGCCACCCACCTCTGGCGCCCTGTGCTCCCCTAGGCTGGCTTCTGGGACATAAAAAAGAGTCACTGCCCTGGGTGTGGCTGGATAAGTGGCCAGAGTTTGGTTGTCTCTTTTCCTAATTCCTCCTTGTCTCCATCCTTAACTCCTGGGTCGTGCGCACATACCGCTGTGTATTCTGAGGATACAAGGGAGGCACCGAGGTAGCGGGAATGAAGGAAGGGGTGTGTAGAAGGAGCATCGTTCTGGGGACCTGGACTTAGGGACCAGCCTGCACCTCAACACGGGCTGCCCAAAGGGGGCCGACGATTCTGCCTACATTGAAGATTCCTAGGGCCTGGGACAGGGCCTTGCCCAGCCCAGGATCCTGGCAGAAGATGCTGTGGCTGGCATTCTCAGTCCCCTTGTCCTGGAGTCCAGAGTGGGTGCTAGGCGGGCCTGGTGCTGTGACCCAGCCATAGTTGGGTACTTAGTATAGGTGTGGAGGCATAACTGGTGGCAGCCAGCTGTTGGTAGTGTGTAAGCTGAGTGTCATTGTCCTTTTTCCCCCCAGGCCCCATGTGTGTGCTGAGCAGAAGCTGACCCTGGTGGGCCACCGCCAGCCCTGTGTGCAGGCCTTCAGCCACATAGTGCCTGTGTGGAGATCAGGCTGTGGGCAGCAGGCATGGTGTATCAGCCAAGAGCGCAGGTATGTGGCAGACATCCTAATATAACGATGAACAGTCCTCAGCTGGGGTCAGACAGCTAGGCTGGAGGCCTCTCACCCTCAGACTCCCGAAGGCCTCAGTCAGGGTGGGGAGGGGCCCTGGTGGTGGTGGGACCTTGCAGGGGAGGAGTGCTGATTGGCCAGAAGGCGGAACCCTGCTCAGCCAGCTGAGGTTCCAGCTGGAGATTCTTGCCACCTGACCCCTGGGACTAGTTCCCAGCCCTGTGAAAAATGTATTGCTCAATGTTTTATTTAAAAATCAAACTTAAGGAGTGCCTTTGCATAGCTCTCCTCTGAAGGGCACAGGGGAAGCTGGGCAATGGGGGAGTGGTAGAGTTGGCTGCAGCCCTAGCTGGGTGGAGGTGCATGTCTGAGGAGGAGGAGGGGGCTGAGTCCTGAGCTGGGCAGGTGCTCAGCAGGGAGAAGCCTCTAGTGCCTCTGCTCTTGCGGGGTCTGGGGTTCCTGGCCGCCGCTGTTCATAAATCTGCCTGATTTAGGAGCTCCAGAGGCTGCTGCGGAATTCAGTATTTGTTGTCCGTTAGAGCCGGGGCAGACTAGAGATGGAAGAATACAGTGGCGGTTCATTGTTTCTCAGGGACAACCATGGCAATGTTGACGTGTCAGGTGCTGAGGGGTGAGGGGTGAGGTGCTTCCTGCAGGGGCATGGGGAACAACACACTGATCTCCAGGGCAGGTCTCTCTGCTAATGGGCTGTATTGTCAGCCTTGCTGGCCCTACAGCAGGCCGAGCCTTTGACTCAGTCAAGTGTTGAAGCCACCTGTGCAGTCAGCAGTGGGCTCAAGCGGTGTCCAAGCCCCAAGGGGACATCACGTCAGATCGTCACGTTGAGCTCTGACCACGATGCGGCCACACCGATACGGAGGCGTCTGTGTTTCTCTCTGTTTCTGTCTGTCGTCTTCTTTCTGGCATGTTATATGTGTGTGTGGCACAAGCATGTGAGTGTGCAGGATACGTGTGGGTGTGTGTGACCGTGTGTGCATGTGGAGATCATAGATGTCGCCGTCTATCCTGCTCTTCCTTACTGTCTTGAGGTGGGTTCTCTTGCTGAGCTGGGAACTCGCCGTTTTGGCTGCCCAGCAAGCTCCTCGTGCCAACCCTCTCTTGCGATGCTGGGGTCTCATGTATAAGTAGACACGTTCAGCTGTCTACATGGATACTGGGGGTTCAAACTTACATTGCTCTTGCTTGCACACTAACTGTCTCATCCACTGAGCCATTTCCCGAACCCCTGGGGTTTTTTTGTTTGTTTGGGGTTTTGTTTGGTTGGTTGGTTGGTGTTTTTGTTTGTGGGAGGGACCCTCTTTTCTAGCTCTTGTGTGGTCAGCCAGGCAGGGCTTCTCAGGATGGACTGAGGATCCCAGCCCCAATATGGGTGTGCATGGCTGGGCTGAGAACTTGTGCTGGCCTCAGTTTTTCCATCTGTGCTGACCTAGGTGGGGTTATATTGACTGCTTAGGCCATGTCTCACCATTACCTAGTGGCTCCGGCCACCACCATCTTCTGTCTTGAGGTAATGGGCATTTGTGGTGGTGTGAGGCCTCGTCAGTAACAGGTGAGGCTGTGGTGACACCTGAGAGGCCAGAGGGAGTTTCAAGGGTGTCACTGTGAGTGTCTTTCTTGATAGACAGACAGATAACTAGATCACCAGGCTAGGAACACTCTACATCAAGAGCTACATAAAGAGGCCCTTTGAGTGGAGAGGGAGGCATCACCTGGAAAAAGGAAGGAAGGGAGAAGGAATGGGAGGTGGCTGACATTCAAATCATGGGGCCCCTGACCCTTTTGGAAAGCCCAGAGTGAGTACTGTGACCTCCATTCTGTCGTGGTCCCCGCAGCCTCCAGTCCTGCAAAGCTGGAGCCCATGTGAGCTGGTGCTGTCTGAAGGTGAGCTGAATTTGCTTCTCATGGCTGCCTGGCCTCTCCGAGAATCTTCTCCTTCAGGGGCCTTGCAGAGGAGTGTCCAGGGGGAGCCCAGCCCTGTCTGCAGCCCAGGCAAAGGGATAAATATTTACGATGGCCAGGTCCTAATGCTTCATTGCTGGCAAACATTGTTAACGCTGTGCTGGGTTTCTGTCCAGGCAAGTGGTTTCATGTCCTGCCAAGGGAGTATTTTGTAAAGCACTCGCAGAGTTTCTGTGTGCGGGGCCTCTGTAGGAACACATGCTTCCGGGAAGTGGCCTTAGCCTTGTTTATTGGGCAGAGCCCAGGGCCACATGGCTTCCCATGGACTGGTCCCAGAAAACACAGCCTGGTTTGTTGCCTAGAGACACACCATTCTCAGGGCCTTAAGGGCCCTTGACCATGTGGGTGTTGGCCTAACTTCTGGGTAGGAGGGTGGTCCTGTGGCCTTCAGGGCTGTTGGTACTGCAGGCTGGAGGCTGGTGGGGACGTGGGAGTGACCATCTCCTCTTTACCTCCTCCCATCTCTATCTCCGGTCTCTTTTTGTCTGTGTCTCATTCTCCATCTGACCCTACAAACAGAGACTTCACAGCCATAGGGCTCAGGGGTATGTTCCAAGCTGTGAGTTCTATCTTCATTTCTTAGAACTGTTGTGACAAATGCTGACAAGTCGGGTGGCTTTAAAACAGCTTTGGGGGAGTCTGGGGAGATTGCTCAGCTGGTTAATTGTTCATCTTACAAGCAGAGACCCGAGTTCAGACCCCCAGAACCCATACACAGAATGCTAGGCGTAGCACTGCTCACCTGTAATCCCAGTGCTGAGGAGGCCAGGACAGGTGGGTCCCTGGGTCCCGCTTGCCAGCCAGGGCGGCGGTTGGTGAGCTCCAGGTTCAGTGAGAGACGGCTTCAGAGGAATAAGGTGGAAAAATAAGATGGGGGAAGACACCCAACATTGTCCTTCCCTCCACACATACGTGACACATGCATGTGTACCTACACACGAGAAATAAAAATTCCCAAGACAAACCAGTTTTGTGTGTAGTGGCGAGGCTCTGGGGAAGCCCATGCCGCAGCCCCCAGCTCTGGTGCCACTGGCTGTCCTATGTCATGTCTATCTTGGGGTATCACCAACTGCCCCTGTCCACATGCTTTCCTTTTTGTGCTCTCTGTAGGGTACATTCTCCAGTGTGTCCCATCTTAGCTGGTCACAAGTTAAACAGACTTTGTTCCCTCGTCAGGTTCCGTATAGGCAGGCAGGCAGGCAGGCAGGCAGGCAGGCAGGCAGGCAGGCAGGCAGGCAGGCAGGCAGGCATTTGGGGGAGTCACTGTTCAAACTCAGTGTCCGAAGTGACAGACAAGAGTGTCAGGCTGGACGGAGCTGACAGCCGGAGCAGCAGCACCTGTATTACTTCAGTAGAGCAGGGGAGGGAGTCTGTGTGGCAGGCAGAGGTGCAGACAAGATTCTTCCCTGGATGGGATGGAGCCTCCAGTAGCCCTATGGGCTGCTAAGAGTGACCCTGCCAAGAAGGCAGAGACTTTGGGGCTAGAAGGAGCCAGGCACTGGTATGTGGGGTCTCAGTTCCCTGGGCATCAGCCTTCTCAGCTCGCATTGCAAGGACCTATCTCTGAGGAATTCAGAGAGCCCAAGCGCTGGCCCTGTAGTGATGAACACGTCGTCTCTCTTCTGTTCCAGGACTGTCTACTATATGAGCTATAGGCAGGTGTATACCACAGAGGCCCGCACTGTGTTCAGGTGCTGCCCAGGGTGGAGCCAGAAACCCGGCCAGGAGGGCTGCCTCTCAGGTGAGTGCCCATCTCTCCTAAACGGTACCGAGCAGACCCTTAACACAGGCGTCTACCATTCTAACAGGGAGCATCTGCTGGCCTGGACTCTCTGGTGCTGGCCCTTGGTTTCTATACTCCTATCCCCTGCTGTAGCCACATTTGCAAATGCCCAGGAACTTCCAGCACCACAGTTCTGTTTGCCAAAGACTGTGGAGCAGAATTCAGGCGAGAAGGGGCAGTTGATTCCCAGCATAGTCTGGTAGAACCAGGGGAGGCAGAGCCGGCCTGGTGCTGGCAAAGGTGGGAGGGAGGAAAACCTGAGCATCTGGCCTTGCCAAGGACAAAGGAATAGGCTCCTGGCCGTGGAGCGTGGCTATCTATGGTGACTGCTGGGTAGAATTTGACCTGCAGGTATGGGACAGGTAGCTGGCAGGTGTTGTGGGGACAGGTGGCTGGCAGGTGTTGTGGGGACAGGTGGCTGGCAGGTGTTGTGGGGGCAGGTGGCTGGCAGGTGTTGTGGGGACAGGTGGCTGGCAGGTGTTGTGGGGACAGGTGGCTGGCAGGTGTTGTGGGGACAGGTGGCTGGCAGGTGGATGTAGGGACAGGTGGCTGGCAGGTGTTGTGGGGACAGGTGGCAGAAAGGTGGCAGGCAGGCCAGAGTGGTATTCCTCTAAAAAGATCATCCCTAAAGTCGGCGGGGTGACCGGGAGTCACACTCCTCACATCAAAGGATAAGAGTGTTGGGCTTCACCATCGGAGACCAAGTTGCTTGTCCTGAGTGAACTCTAGCGAGAAACAGGGAAGAGAGAAGGGATGCTTGGTGATTTCTTTTTTCCAGGAGGGAAGTGAGTCACTTTCCGGAAGGGAACAGAGGGAAGAGGACAGGAGGCCAGCCTGGAGGTGACAGGACTGGGAAGCTGTCCAGCACTCCCTCAGGTTGGGGTGTTCTGGCCCAAAGCCAGTCTCTCCCTTCCCTCTTGTGCCTCTCTGTCTGATGTCTCCCCTGCTTTCTGTGCTTTATAATGTGACACAGAGAGTGAAGTCTAGGGCACCCTGGGTTTATGCTCTGAGGTGGGGGCCTCTGGGTCTGCCGGAGGAGACACTAATCATGGGATGAGACAACAGGGACGTATAGAGCTTGTGTGGCTGGGTGGGAGGCAGGTGGGGCTCTGAGGCTTCGTGGGTCAGGTGGGCTGGGATGCAGGGATGCTCTGGGCAGGATGGTTTGGTGGGGGAGGGGAGCAGGGCAGCCTATAGCCCCAAGTTCCCTCTGAGTCATGAGCTGGGGTCCGTCCAGAGAACATCCCGGGGCGAGGGTGGGCAGAGGCAGGTCAAGCCAGTCCGTGCAGGCCTGCTGTCTCGCTGCTTTGTGCAGGAGTCGAGGCACAGGTGCTGGCTTTTGTGGGCAGTGGGGTCATCAGGACCGACAGGGTGGGTCTGTAGCAGTCTGGCTGCTGGGAGTGCGGGGCCTGCCCTGTCCTGAGCCCCCGCTTGTCTGTGTATGTGCCACATGGCGGGCTGCCTGTCACCGCATGTACAGCTGTTAGCTCCTGGCTGTGACAGAAGTGGGCGTGGGAACAGGACCACCCAGCACTGATGGGTTACCTAGTGGTGGCAGAGGGACGCTGGTGGCCCTGGCCTGTGAGCCACTGCAGGCTCTCCACCCAGGGCCTGGGCTTCCTTAGCTGTTTGTTTTGAGGCTTTGTTTTCAATGTCGGACCCTGTTTATTTAACGAGCAGAGCCTGTGATCCAGCATCTCTGCCTCCGGATGCCTTCCTTGTTTATCAGTCTGGCTCCCATCCTCGAGGGGGCTGGCGTAGGTGTGAACCTGGGCCTGCCCCCTCCCTAGGGGCCGGGGATCCAGCACGCCCCCTGGTGGCCACACACACCCACTCCTTCCTTTGCCCGCCAGTTTCTCGGGCTGTCTCTGCCGGCGGCGCTGGGGATCGGTGCTGGCGGGGACCGCACCTGCCTTGGGAGCCCTGGGTTTGGTGAGGAGGCTGAGAGCAGGCAGATGCAAACGCTGTGGTTAGTGTGGGTGGGCGTGTAGGGTCGATGCTAGGCCGGTGAGGAGCATCCGTGGCATGGCTGGTTGACAGGGCAGGGTTCGGTCATGGTGTCTGCCCACATCATCGACTCTGTGTCACGCTCTCACAGCTGTCCTTCTGGACCTGTCATCACACTGTGAGCCACAGCTGCATGGCCACCATGCCACTCTCTCTGAAGTCCTGTTTCTGGGGACATTGGGCCAGGCAGACTTGGGGCTTCTCTACATGAGTGGTCTTGTAATCCTGCCCTGACCCAGGCAGGAGTGTGGGACAAGTGGCTACTAATGGGCTGGACTCCTACCCCGTGTGAGCCAGGAAATGGGGGCAAGAAAAGCCCTGGCTTAGTCCCCCCCCCCTGCCCCTGTGTGACCTGAGGTGTGTCAGCCCCAAAGGCCTTGGCTTGGGCAGGTGACACGGGTGTGACAATGCCCGTCTCAGAACCATGGATGTTGAGAGTATGTAGAGGCTACTGGGTGACATACAGTAGAGTTCAAGCAGCATCCATTATGAAAAGAGGTCCGGATACCTGCAGGCAGTGGGGGCAATAGTGTGCAGGTCACTTTACCGAGAGTTCAGGGAGACCTGTGTGTCAAGCTGTGACCTCCAGGGACAGAGCCTGGGGACTGCCTGACAGGTTCATCAAGCACCTCAGGCTGACAGACGACGTCCTCCTACGGTTTCCAGGCAAAAATAAGAACACTTCACAGCGGCTGGGGAAGGCCGTGAGCTCCACTGACTCAGAATCTTGCACTGGCTCACACACACTGGCTCTGCAGTTCTCCATCCTGGGGGATAGAGACGCCGGGAAGCCTCATCCCAGCCCGGCTGTGAGCTGCTTCTCCTGTTGAGAGACCAGGGCGGGTGTAGCTGGATAGGGCTGTTGTTCTCAGTGCCTGGAACTCTTAGAGGTCCTGGCTCCCCGTGGTCAGGTGTGGACATAATTCCCTCCCGGCCAGTTAGGAACGGCAGGAACTAGGTGGGGGTCAGAAGTCCTCACACAGGAGAGGAAGATGATGCTCACTTGTTTCAAGGCCTGGGGTATGCCTCCCCATTCCTCCATCAACCTCTAGCTCCCTCCACAGGGAAGGGCAGTGCCCTGGCTGCTAATTCCAGCCCTTCCCCAGCCATTGTGAAGCTTCCTTGCGTGGTGTGACCTGGAAACTGTAGGAGTACAGTGCCAGCCTGAGGTGCTCGGTGACACTCGCAGTGTTTGTGTAGGGGTGATGGAGTGATCGAGGCCAGAGAATGGCAGGAAGCTGCTAATCGGGTCGTGATTTCTCCCAGGTCCATTTATGGGATTGTGGCTGGGAGGTGGCCAGAAAGAAAAAGGGCTGGGTGGGGTGTCAGGGATAATTACCAGGCTTCTCCAGAGCCCTTGTGGCCCTGTGACGTGGATGCCGCTGGACCCTGTCCGCCCCCTTCTGCTGTTCTGCCTTCTGCTTCCTGTTTCCCTGAATTGCACTTTTTTTTTTTTTAAATAACATAATTCTTTATTGATTCTTTGGGAATTTCACACTGTGCTCCCCAATCCCATTCACCTCCATATCGGACCCCCACCCCACGGCACCCCCTAAAAGGAACCCCCCAAATTAATTAAATACAAAACTAAAAAAGCTACCTCGCTCCTCCGTCTTTCTAACACCTCCTCACAGTATACCCCTTTGTCCAATCAGCCCCACCCACAGCATATTCATTGCAACCAGTCCTTGGTCCAGGTCACGGCTTCTGGCACAGCACCATCACCGGACCCTCGTCAAAACTCCTCTCAGACGCCCTGCTCTTGCGGTGGTCATGGAAGTCCTGTGGAACGCAGGACCTGCATGGGTAGCTGTCACGGCGGGTTGCTCTAGGCCACTGATGTTGTAGAATATTACTTAAGGCGTGTTACCTTTGTTAATGCTCTGAAACATTTGTTTAATGACGCAAAGATGTGTTTGATTAAATGAAATTCACCTGTGGTCAGGAGGCTGGGTCAGCAACTAGCTGACAGGAAGTGATAGTGAGGGGCCAGGTGGAGGAGGGATTTTAAGAGGGGCGAGGAGCAGCATGTGGACTTCTGGAGAGACTCGAGAAGGACAGGAGGCGAGTGACTTTCTACTCAGCCTCCGAGGAGCAGAGTTCAACCTCAGCCTTTGAACCTTGAGTTCTTTAGAGAGACAGATTTAAATAAGCTCCCTTCCTTAGCTTTGAGGTGAGGGAGGTGCCTGAGGGAACAGAACCCCCTAGGGCTACGGCTCTTGCTGCCTAACCACTGCTGATAGCAGCCAAGTTGCAATTGCTGATTTGAATAGCTGTGGCTTAAAAGGCAGCAACGATTTAAAAAGAGGACAATTGGTGTCCAATGTGTTTACTTTTGCTCCTACTTTTTACTCTTTTATTATTTGGGGGGGGGGTCAGCCACCCAGCTCCTAAATAAATCACGTGCTTTCTTGCAAATGCCCAGCCTCAGCTTGGCTTGTTTTAGCTAGCTTTTTTTAATTTTTTTTTTTAAGTTAAATTATCCTGTCTATCTTTGCCTCTGGGATTTTAGCTTTCTCTATTTCTGTATACCTTTCATTACTTCTTATTCTGAGGCTGTGTAGATGGCCCCTGATGCCCTCCTCCTCTTTCTCTTGTTCCTTCTTCCAGATTTCTCCAGTTTAGTCTCTCTACCTGCCAGCCCTGCCTATCCTTTCTCCTGCCTCGCTATTGGCCGTTCAGCTCTTCATTAGACCATCAGGTGTTTTAGACAGGTAAAGTAACACAGCTTCAGAGTTAAACAAATGCAGCATAAATAAAACCCACACACCTTAAAATAATACTCCGCAACACAGAGACCTGCCCCCCTCAGTCGAGGGATGGGGCCAGCTCTCCTGAGTGTGGGGGTTGAAGGGGCAACTCTTCCTGCTGCTGTGTCAGAAGGTGGGAGATCAGGGCCCCGATATCCCAGGGCCATGAGGGGGCGGGACCAGTTCAGCATGGCTCTTGGCTTTAAACACACACAGTTCCTATGACCCCCCCTGTGGTAACATAGACCATGGACATCAACACAGACCCCAGCTGCAGCAGGAACATGGACCCAGACATGGCCCTCAGCAGCAGCTCAGTCTGGGATGTCACTCTGGTCCTGGTGGCAGCACAGGCCACCCAGACCAATATGGCCCCGTGGCAGCAAGGGTCTCAGATACCATCATGGTGTCAGAAGGCTGACCAGAGCTCCCACACTCACAAAGCCCTAGGTAGCAGTAGGAACCACAGACATAAACTCAGACCTTGACTTTGGTAAGACCAGGACATCACCATGGCACCTTCTGGCAGAGTAGGCCCCTGGCTGCAGCGTGACCCTCAGACCTCCCTCCTTGCCTCAGGTGACAGCACAGACCCTGGCTCTGGTAGGGCCACACTGAATTCCACTCTTACTCCAATTAGGTGGCAGATTTTTCTCTGACCACCCCCTTCTAATGCTAAGCCATTGAGTTGTTCAGGGCCTATGCTGGGACTCTCCCCTTCCACTGAGGGAGGGGATATGCACACGGCCAGCAAGGTGCCTGCCATTAGCAAGTGATCTCTGTCCCTCTGTGTCCAGTTCCTGAGAAGGACCCGCAGGGGGAAAGCACTTGCTCGTGATGGCTCGGCTCGGCTCAGGGGAGTTCAGACCCAGTGTGGGCTGTGCAGTATGAAGGACTCTGTGAAGTCTGCAAGAGAGTCCAGTCTCTGTCTGTCTGTCTGTCTGTCTGTCTGTCTGTCTGTCTGTCTGTCTCTGTGTGTCCCTCCCCACTCTGAGTTCCACAGGCTTTCTTTTTGAAGGATATGCATTGTGGATTTCCAGGACAGGCTATTTTAGTGTCCCAAACTGAAGGCCAGGGCCATCTTCAGAAAGAATCACTCCATCAAGGCAGCATGGTGCCTCAGTGTGTGGTTAGTAAGGACCAGTGTGTGTGTGCATGTGTTAGCATGGACCAGAGTGTGTGTGCATGTGTGAGTAAGGATCAGTATGTGTATGCATGTGTGAGTAAGGACCAGTGTGTGTGTGCATGTGTTAGTATGGACCAGTGTGTGTATGTCACTCCACTGTGGCCATGGAACAGGAAGTGTGGGGTGGGGCACAGGGCCTCCAGGGAGGCTGGGCAGTTCTCCTGAGAAGTGTGGAGGTAGGGCAGGAAGGAGGCAGGGCAGGGTGGAGTGGAGGAAATCCCTGTCCATGTCCATGGTAGCTTGTATGTGAAGGTGGCCTGTGGATACCTGGGTAGGAGTTCCAGCAGGGCTTGGGGTTTGAGGTGCATTCCAGGGAATGAGGCTGGAATTAGTTCTGCTAATTCTTTCTAGAATGGGAAGGACGAGGTCAGGGTAGTGGCGGTAGGGAGGCTCCCGTGGCTGTGTCCACGATGACAATGGGCATCTTATGGTGACTAACCCTTCTAGAGTTAGTTCCTTAGTTCCATTTTCAAATAAAAAACAAATCAATTTAGGGACTAAAGGGTTTGTTGCCAGTTCATTTTTTTTTTTTTTTTTTTTTTTTTATCAACATGACAACAGCCAGAATCCTCTAGGAAGAGAGAACCTCCAGTGAGAAACTTCCTCCCTCAGACTGACCTGTAAGCAGCTCTGTGGGGAATTTTCTTGATTAGTGGTTGATGTGGGAGGGTCCAGCTCCCTGTGGGCGGTGTCTCCCCTGGGCAGGTGGTCCTGGGTTATTTAAGAAAGCCGATTGAAGCCTGGTGGTGGTGGTGCACACCTTTAATCCCAACACTTGGGAAGCAGAAGCAGGCCCTTGGCTCTGCTCAGGGAACTGCAGCCTGGAGAATATGTGGAGTGACCACTAGACCGACCCAGGTCCTGACCTTCCCTGGCCACTGCTAGGGAGGGCAGCATTGCCAGGCACCAGGCATTTTCTTAGAAAAATCCCTGGCCAGGTGGAGGCTATTGTCTCTATGGGAACCAGGAGGCATGGCCTCTGAGCCTATCCACCTGGGGTCCCAGCAGCCTGGATACTTACAGTTAGATGTTTAGGGATGAGGCTTCAGCTCTGGATGTCCGGCTCACCAGCTGGTACGTCAGGCAGGGGGCTCCTGCAGATCTGCTTCTTCTGGGACATCCTGGTCTGTGGCGGGCTTGTCAGGGATGCGTTAGAGGAGCTGCAGGAAGGCCACCTGGACCCCAGCCCCCCTCTGCTTCCTGCCTCAGCATCTGCTTTTCCTTTTCTGTTTTCCGTTCTGGCTGCCGGTCAGCCCTGCACTCAGTGTGGGAATTGGACGCACCAGGTCCCAGTTCCTGGGCCTTCTCTTCCTCTTCATGGATGCAGGGTCTGTTCCACAGAGCCCACAGGGCCCTGCCGTGCTCCTGTGACAGCCTGTTGTTGTTCCCTTTAAGTACCTCAGGTCACCCAATCACAGCCCCCCTTTAGGCTCGCAGGGCACCATTTCCACGCATGTGCACTTAGGCTGCTGTCCGCCCAGGTGAAGCGGCCATTTTATGCCTTGTGTAGATTTCATGCACACAGAGGTGCCCCGCCCACTCATGCCCGTGTGACCGTGTACTCACTTGTAGGGCATAAGCTCACATAAGCTCACATATTCATGTTCTGTCACAATCCCTGCTTTAGTGTTTCATGGCTGTGAAGAGACACCATGGCCATGGCAACTCTTACAAAAGAAAGCAGTTTTAATTAGGGCTCGCTTATGTTTTCAGAGGTTCAGCCCATTGTCATCATGGTGGGGGTCAAGGCAGCGTGCTGGCAGACGGTGCTGGAGAGGTAGCTGAGAGTTCTACATCCAGATCCTCCGGCAGCAGGAGAGAGAGCCACTGGGCCTGGCTGGGGCTTTTAAACCTTGAAGCCCACCCCCAGTGACACACACTTCCTCCAACAAGACCATACCTACTCTAATTCTTCCCAAGTACTGCCACTCTCTGATGACTAACCATTCAAATGCAGAGCCACCACACTCCCCATACAGCATGTCACATGCATACAGGTACACACTTTCATAGGCCCACACATGTTCATACCCACAGCATGCACACACTTGGGCTCAGAGTCTCATATTCACAGCCTTGATCCCTGGGGCTTCCTTTCTTCACTCTGAAAGGGGACACACACACACACACACGCACGCACGCACGCACGCGCACACACACACACACACACACACACACACACACACACACACGCACGCACGCACGCACGCACACACACGAGATCCCTGGGCAGGGCAAGTGATCAGGTCCAACCTAAGCAAGTCTCAGGTGCCAGCAGTCGGGGCAGAGGGATTAAACAGGAGGCACCAGGGGTTGCTATGACACTGGCTCTGAGGTGAGGAACTTTGGGCAGAACAGAGGAGACACAGGGACAGCTGCTCTCTGGCTACAGGGGCCTTGCAGTGCCCCAGCCTCCTCCCTGCCCGCTTGGGCTTCAGAGGACATGCGCTTAGACCTCCTCCACCCGACTTTGCATTTCAGACTCCTCTGAAGGAGTTCTGAAGGGTCTCTTCAGGTCAGCAGCTAGACTTCCTGCCAGGGCCTGGCCCACCCCCGCTCGCTGTTCAACAGATTATTGGTGATTTTATAATTACCACCCACCTGTTACTATACTTGATGTCATGTGTTTGGTTTGTATGGTTTGGTTGTCAGCAGTGCCTGCTGGCCTTTGCTGCTGTCTGCCGCCGCCTCTGCCCCATGCTGGGGACTGAGTCTGAGGTGTGCACGCACACACACATGCACACACACGTACACGTATCTGCTTATTGTTTATCCATAATTCTGGGCCTCCGGTTGCTTATGAGGTGTGGTACCTCATAAAGTTAAGGCTAAGTAAGGTCTGATGTTTGTGAGGGCCCTCAGGTGTGGTTTCTTCAGGCTCCCTTGTTAGGGACCTCAAAGGGATACTTGTTCACCCATACAGCAACCTGTGACCTTGGAGGTCACAGGTGACATTGCCACCACCATGTCCTGACACAGCGACCCACACAAACACGGTTCCTTTGTTTGCTTTTGTTTTTTTGAGGCAGGGTTTCTCTGTGTAGCCCGGGAACTCGCTCTGTAGACCAGGCTGGCTTCAGAGGTCTGCCTACCTACCTCTGCCTCCCGAGTGCTAGCACGGAGGCCAATTTCCCTATAGCTGAGTGGCTACAGTGCCTCCCAATGCTGAAGCTTCCAGACTGTGTACTCCGGCGCCTGAGGCGTTAGGTCAGAATAACGTACAGATGGCTGGGAGGCCCAGGAGGGAGTCTTCTGCCAGCCCTTTCACCCTTCCTGTGAGGGGAGCATCTGTAGTTGACAGACCTGATCTTGAGGTTTTCTTGCAAGAAATCACCACCATTGTGCTGAAGATGGAGGCTGGTAAGTGTTCTCTGATCGGGCTGCTCGGGCCGGGATTTGCAGCACGGGACACGTAGGGCTAAGCGGGTACGGGCCAGGTATGCCAACCGTGGTGTGCTGGGCTGCGTGTGTGGTCCTGGATGTGCTCAGTACAGATGCGTGCAGCTGTGTGAGCTTTGTGCCGTTTCTAGGGACAGCCTCTGCCTTCACGGCGCCTACCCCAAAGCCCACACAATCACCGTGTGCTCTTCCAAAAGCTGGGTTTGGGCATCGTAGATCTGGACCCAAACATAGGTGGGGATATTTAACTAAGCTCTCAGTTGTAATTGGTTCCAGTTTTGAAAACAAGAGCTATATTTTTCTGGTTCCTCCAAATTCTTGGTTTGAATGAATAGATGGAGGAGGAGGAGGTTTCTGCGGTGCCTGTGGGTAACGTATGGAGAGGCAGCCCCCAGGAACTGTGCCCTCGGCCTCTTCCCTCCCTCTCGCCACCCTCCCGCCCCCACCACAAGTCAGCCTTAGTTCCATTGTCCCCCCACACTCCACTGCCAGGAAGCCTGTCTGCTGCAGAAGCCAGGGAGGCCTGTGGAGTGGCGAGACAGGCCTTGGGCACAGCCTGCATCAGAGGGCCATCCCCAGCAGGAGATGAGGACAGGCCGCGGGCAGCACAGATCCTCTGTGTGGTCATAGCTGGCACCAATGGCCCATTAGCCCAGGCGGTCTTTTACACCTGTGTGAGTCAGCGTTTGTGGGCCCTGGGAGCAGCCCGGTGGGAAGTCAGGAGGCAGGGCCATTACCAGCTTCAGGATGTTAACAAGTGTGAGGTCGGAGGGACAGACGGACGCCTGGAGTGACCACTCGTGGTTCCTGCTCCCTCTCCCTCAGGGAGGGCCCCTGGACTTCATCTTCTGTGAAGTTTTGGTTAGCTTATATCAGTAAAGGGGGAGAAGAGATGTCCCGCCCCCCGGAGGTCTCTAGGGTCAGTTAGAGCCTCCATTTTCCCTGGCCAGCCATGCACACCTTCCGCATGGCTGGCCAGGGAGATAGATGGGGAGGGAGAAGAACCCGACTTGGTTCTATCTCCCCACCCAGGGTCATGTCTGAGTGTAGTCCGCTCTGTGTGGTTGAGCTGGCAGCACCTCAACCACACCAGTGTCCTCTGGTGACCTGCGCTCTGCTTGCCCGGCATTGAGTAGGGAAGAGACCGGCGAAAGCTTGTTCTCAGGCTGAGCTGGTGGCACAGTGACCGCTGTCTCTCCCGTGTCTATGGCGGCTGTGGAACCACAGCATTTTTGTGACCCAAGTCCAGGCGTGCTCCAAGTGAACCAAGGCTGAGCCCCGAGCTTTCCTGGCCCAAGGGGTCTTGTCTGTGGGATTGCTCTCGGCCTGTTTCCTCACCTGTGAGAGAGGGGCCGGTTTGGTGGGTCTCTGGAGGGTGGCGATGCTGTCCAGTACAGCAGGGTGGTCTTCAGAGCTTCTGGGTAGAGGTAGGCGGGGCCTGGGGCCTGGGAAGGCTTGGAATTGGCGGGGAGAGGGCAGTGGAATTGGGAGGAGAAGGAGTTGAGAGACTGGGGAAAGGTTCTCAAGAGTCTCAAGATGGGGTCGCTGGCAGTGTCTGAGTCTCTGGGGCGGCTGTGAGGTTCTGTCACTGTGCCAGGAGGGAGAGCTAGAGGGAGTCGTGGGGCTGCCCTGGGGTGAGGGGACACGATGCTTGGCTGGGAAACTCTTGGGCAGACACTGAGCCTTGGGCTGTGGGGTGTGGCTCAAGGGTGCCTGGTTCTAAACTGGGATAATTGATTAATGGAGGGAATGCTAGCCAGCCAGCTGCCCTCAATGCTGCCACTGTCTCGGGACCCCTCACTGTAGGTCCAGATGCCACCCAGGACTGCTTTTGATCTTCAGCCTCGGTCAGGCCTGGGCGGGGCTACCCTGGGACTCTGGCCCACGGAGAGGGACCCTGTTTCTCTAGGGAGGATCTGGGAAGGGCCCTGGTCCTTCCTTGTCTTCCTCACCTTTTACATGCAAATGGCCGCGTCCTGGCTGTAGGTGAGGCTGGTTCCACTAAGCACCTGTAACAGGGTTATTGTACTGAGGCCCCTGCAGAGTAACAGCCAACCTGACCTGGATCCTGGACTGTGGTTCCAGGCTGCCTGGGTTGTTCCTCACAGCTGTCCCTGGGCTCAGTTAAACTCCTGTTTGAGGTTACAGCAGGCTCGGTGAGGACGGCATCTAGTGGGGGCTCTTTGTATTTGCAGCTGGGCCCCGCACTGGGCTATAGGGTGTGTGGGAGGACCCGAGCGAACCCTGCATACCCCTCTAGCTCTACGGGCACAGGGCCTTTTATACTCTACGCCTGCTCCCTGCCGAGGGCCACATCTCTCAGAGCAAAGGTATCCAGAGGCATTTTATCTCTGGCCCAGTGAGCTTTGATCCAGCTGCCTAAGGGCTGACACCCTCCCCCTCTGGGGTCTGTGTTGCCAAAGGACTGTCCAGGAACCCCTGACAGGTGGCTTGTCATTGTAGACCCACCGGAGGAATGTGCTGGTTACCACGTGTGGCTTCTGTCCCGGGTGCTGGGGTGTCTGGGCCCAGATGGCTCTTGGCTTCACTCCTTATTGGGCCACCCACAGGCCAGGCCACTGAGGGCTCTAGGCTAGAAAACCATTGCATCCCCACAGCCCTCCGTGTTCTCCTCCCCCCTGGGGTGGCCTTTCAGACACACGGATTTTTTCCCTTTGGGCCGCCAGCTCACAAGAAACAAGCAAACACGGAGACACATTATTCATTACAAAAGCTCGGCCAATAGCTAGTGTTGTCTCACTGGCTCTTGTAACTTAAGCTTCTATTCATCCACGTGTCTTGAGATGCCTTACCTCTCTTCCACCTTGCACCTCCTGCTTCCTCTCCATGTCCTTGGTGTCTCTCCTATGCCTAGCCTCCCCTCTCTCTGTGCGTGCCCAGAAGCCCTGCCTAGCCATTGGCCGCTTATTCAGCTCTTTATTAAACTTGGCAAAGACACATCTTCGTAGTGCACAATATGGCTGTCCCACGACACCCCCCTTTCTGCAGAAGCTACTGCTGGGCCTGCGGGGGTCCTGGACTGGGTGGGCCATCCCTGCTCCTGGTGGAGGAGAGGGAGGGCTGCTTGGCTTTGGCTTGGTCCTCCTCTCTGGCCGTGCTTGTGGGAACAGTGATCAGGACAGATATGGCTGCTCCAGGTCCCAAGTCCTCCGCACAATTCCCACCTTTCTCAGTCAGCAGGGGCCAGAGCGTTCATGTTTCCCCCAGTGAGTGGGTAATGACCAGGCTGGTGCCCTCCCCTGTCCCTAACAAAAGCACTTCTGTCTTTGTCTGGAATGGCTGTCTCGCAGGGTTGGCTTCAGAGATGGGTGGTCTCCTAATGACATAATTACAGCAGACGCTGTGAGAGGCCCACTTTCAGGCTTGGTGCCTTTGAGCTGCCTGGTCTGGGCATTGGCAGACTGGTGGTTGGCGTCTCACGTGACCGAGTGTCCAGGCACGGGAATAGACAGCTCCGTTGGGTCTCGGTGCTGTCCCAGGCTTGAGTTCCCTATCCCTTGCTTTCTTGGGTGGTCTTTTTGGACGCTTCTTCGCAAACTGGATGTGGGAAAAGACTCTCGGTCTTTAGAATCTTTGACTTAGTTCCCCCGCCCACCCCCACCTCCCCGCCTCAGCCACAGCACCCTGCCCAAGGCACTGCGGAGACTTCAGCTACAGGACAAGGCAGTCCTGGCATGTGCCTTGGTGCCGATCATGTCCTGAAAACAGATGCCTGTGTTGCCTGGGGTCTGAGATGGCTGATACTCCACCCCCCATGTCTGTCCTCAAGCCTGGTAGAGGTCTGGCTGGGGTCATGAGAATGTGGATTGTGAGGAGCCCTGTATGGTGTGGGTACCTGGACCACTGGAGACTAAGGGACAGTGCCTAGGCTACTGGCGAATGGTTTCCTGGCTGCCCCAGTGAAGTCTAGCTTCTGTCCACTTGTCAAGAAGCTGCAGTGCCCAATTTAATTCCCCCCCCAGTCAGGCTGGGCCAGGTTGGGGGGGGGGCTGTGGTTGCCCAGGCTCTAGATGGAGGCGCCTCCAACCTCCACGGATGACTCCTCTGTTTCCTGAGCCGCACGCCCTCATGGCTCCACTGTTCTTCAGCTGGCAGAGGGGTGTTTCCCAGAGTGATCTGGGAACTGGTTCCCTTCCTACCCAGACAACAGAGGTCAGCTTGCATCTTGTCCCCACTCTACCCGAGTGATGGTCGCTCAGAGCCGGCATTGTCTGGAGAGGCAGACTCTAGGAAATCTCCTGATGGCTCATCTTCGGGATTCCTGTGTGTGTGTGTGTGTGTGTGTGTGTGTGTGTGTGTTCCTGTTTCAGCAGGATAATTAACAAGGCATCTGCAGGGAGCTGGTGGGGGGAGCTGGTGGCTGCTTCCCAAATCTGCTCTCAGTTTCAGCCCCAGGCATTCCAGAGCAAGGCCCTGCCCTCTGTGCCCAGTGGTGCCAGGCCTGCACACTGTCATGAGGATCTCAGCCAGCAGATAGCAGGGCAGGTACCGTGGGAGGAGGGGGTAGTCACCGAGGTGCTGATGGTTGTATAAATGGTTAGCATCCATTCACGACAGGCCATGAAAGAACTGCTGCCCAGGTCATCTCTGTGGAGCCAGGAGCAATGGGAAGGCTGCTTCCCCAGGTATGTTCCAGGCTCCCGAATCTGGGAGAGGAGGTCTCTAGTGACTGCTTCTGGCCACAGGTCTCAGGAGGGAGGCTGAGTCATCTTCATCCTCGGTAAATTTCTTGTGCTGGGTGCTAGGTTTCAGCAGCACAAGCCTCCAAGGCCAGGATGGAGTGAATAAGTGCAGAGGGCCCCAGGCACAGTCTGGTTTCCTGGGTAGATGTGCTCACCCAGGCCAGGGGTCCTCCAGGCTCCTGACGACCTGCAGTGTGCCTGCTACATGCTAGCCCGGAGGTCCCGAGGGCAGAGAGGCCTGCAAGCCCACAGTCATTCACTTTAAGTGGGCATTTCAGAAAATTATAGGCAGCAGGTACCACTGTGCTGAGCCCCACTGTGGAAGTCATCCAGTATCCATTTGGCAGCTCTGGGCCAAGCATCTTCCCTCAGCCCAGGCCCCAGGTTCCTGGTCTCATTCCCTCAGCCTCAGCTTATATATACCTCCTCGACTTGCCTTCCCCACTCACCCAGCAGTCTGAATCCGCTCCTTAAGGGCTATTCCAAAATGCTGCCAAGGAGCCTTGCGCTCGAGGAAAAGGGAAGGGTGTGGTTTGGCCTCTGGCCAGTGAGGATGACATCATCTCCTTTCTACCCTGATGTGTTTGGAGGCGCACCCCAGAACAGTTGCTTCCTCGCATGGAGAGGAAGTGGCTACATGTCCTGGGACACCTCCCTTTGTGTCTGGGCTATCTTGGAACGTGCACGGGGTAGGACAGTTCCTTGATTTTGACTGGGTCCTCTGGGCCTGTCATCCAGCCAGTCAAAGGACCAGACGACGCAGGTCAGTGGTCCACTGAGCTGTTTTGTTTCCTGGGCTTGCAGCTATGTCCCAGCCACAGCTGTGTGTGCCTCTTTACTCTTCAGTGGCCCTGACCAGCTGTGGGCCCCCGAGAGCCGCCATGTGTGTGCCCTGACTGTCTTCTGCGTTGCTCCTGGTGATATCTGAATAGCCCTTGGTGATGAGAGCCCATGAAGGCTGGGTATGGTGAGGGCACAGGTCCTCAGTTAAGGTGGCACTGAGAACATGTGACACTGGAGATGGCTGTTCCTATATGACACCAGAACCCATGTGGACCCTGAACCCACAGGAAAGCCTCTCGGCAGCTCCTGTGGAGGGGAGAGATCCAGACTGCCCCTCCGCTGAGTTCTGTTTGCATGATCTTCTCTGGAGGTCTTGGATGTCCCTGTAAAACAGGGACAGGATCCCAGGGGCTCTGTGGTACCTGGGGCAGATGAGTTTTCTGTATGATTCCCTCACTTCACTCTGTAGCTGGGGAAGCTGGCATTTACAGAGGCAATGCCCAGACACTGAGCTCTGTAGGGGACATCAGCGTGGGGAGGCGTGCAGGGCTATGCGCTGATGGCGTGCTTTCTCGCAGTTAAGTCGCAGGGCTGCTGTGAACCATGGGCAGCCGGGTCTGCTCTGCCTACAGAGCAGTCCTTCTGTTACTATGCTTGCCCTCCTTAGGGTTGCTGGCCCCTCCCCATCTTTCCATCTCTCCCAGACGTTTCCCTGGGTGGCAGGGAATGTTGATAGAGGAGCCATCAAACAGCTAGGACCAGCGCTGGGACGATTTAGAGGTTCACAGATCCCATCCTGGAAGAGTTCGGGTCCCCACTTGCTTTGGTGCTTTGTATTCAGGGCAGTGCACGGGTGCCCCCTGGTGGCCATAAGAGGCCAGTGCAGGCTCATGGCTGCCTAAACGGTCAGCACGGGGACAGAGTGGGCCTAGGGTCTGTGTCCTGTTGGGCTTCATTCTTGCATTTCTTACCCACTCTTGACAATGTCCAACAATGTCCATGGTGACCTGATCGCCATCTGCCCAGGACTTGGGGGCAGTAGGAGAAATGGCAAGGTGCTCACACACAGATACAAAGACAGACAGACACACATTACACACACCACACGTATATACACATAACACACCATACACACACATATACAACACACTATACACACAACACACACACACACACTCTTTCTCACACACGCACACTCCTTCACACACCACACTATACACATACACACAACATACACATACAACACACACATACACACACTTGCACACATACATGCTCACCACACTCACATGCCACACCCACACACAATGCACATACACAATGCACACATACAACACACACAACACACCACACACACACTCTTTCTGTCTCTGTCTTTCACACTCACACTCTCACATACTTTGTCTGTCTGTCTCTCTCACACACACACTCTCTCTGTTTCTCACACACACACACTCTCTCTCACACACACACACTCTCACACACACTCTCACACACACACTCTCTCTGTCTCTGTCTCTCACACCCACACTCTCTCACACTCTGTCTGTCTGTCTGTCTCTCTCTCTCACACACACACACTCACATACTATCTCTGTCTCTCTCTCCCCCTCCCTCAGGCAATCTATCACTGGATCTCACCAGGGTCTGACCACCCAGGCTAACCCAAGCCCTTTTTCTGCAGTCTGCATCATGATATTTGAAGTAATGTCAGAGAGATGTTTGGACACTGGAGGCAAGGGAGGGCTGGGAGTGAGAGAGGTGACATGGTGCAGACTTGGGTGGGTCCAGGGTGACACTGCTAACCTGTGCAGGTGGCAGTCATGGTGGGAGAGGGGCTGGTCCCAGTCTGTTAGAGTGTAAAACGCCTGTTTTGAGGGCTACCTCCGGTTATGTGAGGTCAAGGGCGGGGTGGCCCAGAGAAGAGGAAGCGGGGCTGTCTGGGGACACGGTGGCTGGGGCTGGGGCTGGGCTTGTCTGGTGACAGTAGTCCAGGATGGAGAATTAGAATCCAGTGTGATGGGGGTAGGACAAGTAGGTTCGCAGAGTGAGGGGCCCTGGGTGTGGGGAGGCTTCTTGCAGGCTCAACCAGGTTCAACCTTTCTTGAACCCGGAAGGGAAGGAACAGGCTAGTAGGCGGCATGGGAATGGGTATGTTGGGGACGTCCCCTGTGGAAGAGGATTCAAGCCTTCAGGGTGCTGGACACAGGGTGGGCAGAGCATGAGACCTGAGTCTGCTCCTCTGTCTCCAGGTTGCCTTGTGAAGAATGGACAGCCCTCGCTTTCCCTACCATTCTGCCTCTTAGCTCTTCCTCCCTGGGTTTTCTCGAGTGTGTGTGTGTGTGTGTGTGTGTGTGTGAGTGAGTGTGAGTCTATATCTCTGTGTGTATCTGTGTGTGTGTATATGCTGTGGCTTTTCCTCCTGAAGTTTCAGCCTTGAACTTTGTAAATCTTCCTCTATCAACCTTCTATCTTATTAATTCAGGATCTCTCAGTTGAACTCAGAGCTCACCAGTGCGGCCTGTCTGTCTGTCTAGCCAGTGTGCGCTAGGCTATCTTTGGAATTACAGAGGGGCTGCGGTGGGTGCTAGGGATTTGAACTCCAGCCCCTCACCCTTGCACTGGCCTGTCTCTTAATTCTAACCCTGGGCATTGACTGCACTGCTCCTCTGCAGGATGTCCTGTGCTGTTGCTGTTGTTTGTAGAACTTATGCTCAAACCAGACCCTGTATGGACTAACATCCAAGTCCAGCCTCCCTGCCAGCAGCAAGCAATTCAATCAGCAAGTGCTTATTGGCCTTTACTGTGCTCCGGGCTATACTACAGTTTGAGATGTGGCCTGTTCCTGGATCCAGCGGGAAGGCAGATGGGACAGACCACTCACAAAGACACATGGCCAGCCTAGGGCCAGTACTGACTGAGAGGGGGTCAGGGCTAGTCAACAGGCAAGGAGGCCAAGAAAGGTGTGGTCAGACCAGATGAGGCTGGGCAGAAATCCCTAACAGAATAGGCTTCCCCAGTAGGCATGGGAAGCCTCTCTGGAGAGGTCTTCAGCCAAGTCCTGGGCTCCTGGGCTCCTGGGCTCCTGGGCTCCTGGGCTCCTGGGCTCCTGGGCTCCTGGGCTCCTGGGCTCCTGGGCTAGCCAGTGCCCCTTTCTAGAGCAAGTGCATGGAGGAGCTGCTGATCTGGCCATCTGTGCTGGATGGGGCAAGTCAGATACTGGCCAGGGGATCACATGTGTGCTGTGTTCCCTTATAAACCAGGACAGTGTGAGCGGACAGCTGGCCAGCTCTGGCTAAGGCTGACACCCAAGGTGGGTTTCCAGCCAGGCACAGCCCCATCCCTGGCAGGGTCCTGAGCTCTGTTGGAGAGAGCCAGAGGAAAGCGAAGAGCCCCCAGACCCTCCAGTTCTTGACCCAGAAACTGAGCAAGAGGCAAAGCTGGTCATGGCCGGTCATCCAGACCATGGGGAAAACACGGGTTGAGATCTTCCAAGACTCAGGAGAACCAGAAGTAAGTGTCCCTGGCAGAATGACAGTGGGAGATGGGGACAGAGGCATATGCATGCAAGCTAAGGGCTCCCAGCGAGCCTGCCCCCCAGCATGCTGCTCTCCCTGTGTGCTGCTAGCTTAGTCCTGCTTGGCCCTGGACTTCCTGCTGCAGTCCGCCCTCCTGGCAGAGAAATGAAAGGTTTGGAGTCATGGCCGTGACGGGGAGTGCAGACCTGGACATTTGGGGGATCTGAGGAATGTTCTTGGCGTCTTCTGAGCTTTTTACATCTTGTCTTATTTTCTGGGAAACGAATGGAGGCTGATGTGTATAAACAGTGAACCTGGCAGATCTTGGAGAGGAGTGGGGGGTGGGAGGCTTGCTGTGGAGGCCTGTGTACCCTGAGTTTTGGTCAAGGTTCTGCAGCCGCTTCAGTGGTCTGGGATAGAGCTCTCTCCCCAGGCACACACTCAGGGAGAGCTTTTCATCCCATGCATCTAACTTGGGATCTGGATTTACCCCCCCCCCCAGCGCCATGGAGACCAGCATCATCTCTGAGTGGGCCTTGTGTCACCTACCTGGGGGTTGTCTGCATGAGGAGCCTCTTGTTGGTGCTGGGTGGCTTTTGGCTGTCATGGTGACCCCCACTGCCTAGATCAAGGGCTGGGATTGCTGAGTCCTCTCTCTCTCTCTCTCTCTCTCTCTCTCTCTCTCTCTCTCTCTCTCTCTCTCTCTCTCTCTCTCTCTCTCTCTCTCTCTCTCTCTCTCTCTCTCTCTCTGTTCCTGAGTAGTCTCAGTGATGCCTTTGTGTGGAGACTTTGGGTCCTGTCCCACCCTGTCACCCGTGTCTGACTTGTCATGATGTCTTTCTCTGTCATTCATCTTGGGTCTCAGCTGCCAGGCTCCGTCAGAGTGCAGTGTGGTCCTCCCTCCCTCCATTGCCCTCCATGTTGAGCTCCTTCCATGTCCTTGGCCAGAGCCAGCTGTGTTCTCCACTGCACAGAACCTTACTGTGCCTGGAAAGTCTGTGTCTTTTGACACACAAAGCCTCCGAGGAGCTGTCACCCAGGGCCACCTCTGTGCCTGGCCTAAGGGTAGAGCAGGAAGCCTGGGGCTTTGCCCTACCTTCCAGAGACCCCGGAACTGTGGCAGGCATGGGCCTGGGGGCACTGGGACCCAGGGAGGGAGGCCATGTGTAGAGGAGCTGTTGGCCAGCTGCTCCAGTAGCCACCACAGTGGGAGGGGCTGTGGCTTTCCTAAAGAGGTTGACCGATGACCTTGGCTGTTCAGCCAGGTGAGTGAGGCGTTTTAGACTATTTCTTGGCTACCGTGTCTTGTCTTCAAGGTGCCCTGGAGACCACAGGTCATGGGTGTGTGGAGGCTGGGGGGTGGGAGGTGGTGTGTGTGTGTGTGTGTGTGTGTGTGTGTGTGTGTGTGTGTGTGTGTTGGCTCCCAGCCTTCCCTCCATCTCCAGCTTTCTGTTGGAAAATATCACTGAAATCCCAGCTTATCAGCTGTGTGTGGCTCACCGAAGCCAAGGGATCTGAGCTGGATGCATACTTGTGCTTCCAACTTCTGACATTCGGGAAAGCCTGAGCCTGGGCAGGTGATGACCGGAGTTCCATCCCTGGGAGACACATGGTGGAAGGAGAGACTGGAATCCCGAAAGCTGTCCTTTGACTTCCTCCTGAGCATTGTGGCACGACCGCTCACACACATCCATGACTCCATACGAGCACTGTGAACATGAGTTTATTCGCACATGGAGTAAACAAACGGCATGTAATGTGAAAAGTTGGAAATCTGTAGGGATCAAGGCAAAAGGGGCTGGAGACAGGAGATATGGAAGGTGGTGGAAATAACTGTCGATTCAGAGGACCTATGTCACTGTCACCTCAGAGGACCTATGGCCCTGTTCCTGTGCATACCCCTGGAGTGTGTGAATCCTGATACCGGCCATGAACTCAGGGTAACGGTGGTGTGAACTCGGGGTAACAGTGCCACGCCTCTCTTCTGCACCCCACCGTGGCGTTAATGAGGAAGGAATGGAGCTGGAGACAGAGAGGGCTCAGCAGCTAAGAGCACTGCGGCTCCTCCAGAGGGCCCAGGTTCCATTTCCAGCACCCAGGTGGCAGCTCACGGCTGTAACTCCAATCCCAGGGTATCCAACATCCTCATCTGGCTTCCATGGACACCAGGCACACATGTGTTGTACAGACATGCATGCAGCTCAACACCCGCACATGGGTGGCGAGGTAAGGGGACATCAGGGACTCTGTACTTTTTAATTTTCCTATAAACTCCAAGCTGTTCCAGAAAAAGAAGAAAGGAAGGAAGCATGACAGTCCAGATGGCTCAGCAGGAAAAGGCATTGAAATCCTGAGGTCTGTACTCTAAACCCATGTAGTGGAAGGAGAGAACAGATTCCCATGAGTTCTGTGACTTCCCACATGCATGCCATGGCATTCGCTCATGTATGTGCACACACACGCGCGCGCACACACACACACACACACACACACACACACAGGCACACATGTGTACACGTGCACATGCACACATACACACATACACATGCACACACATGCACACACATGCACACACACACACACACACACACACACACACAGAGTCATTGGATCTCTCTGGAACTGTAGCTACAGATGGCTGTGAGCTACCCATCGTAGGTGCTGGGAATTGTACTCTGGCCCTCTGAGAGCACACTCTGAGTAGGGACAAGACCAATTTGGTCTCTGCCTGTCTCCATGCTTCCACAAAGCTGCTTGGTTTGTAGCTGTGGCCATCACAGATGCTCACACATTTTTAAGAAAGGGCCGCATGCTGAGGTCCCAGCAGTGTCACTTGAGCTGAGCAGATGGTGGTGGTAGCGGTGGTGGTGTGAGGCTGACCGTCTGTGCCACAGAGCCACCCAGGGTGTGGCTGAGTTCTTAAGTGGTTTCTCTGCACCCTGAAGCTTATTTTAAGGACAGACTGAGCATCCCAGCCTTGTGCACACATGCTGTTAGGGTACAATGTTTCCCTTCTGCTGGTCCTAAGCAACACTGTTGCACAATGAGATATATTTTCACCCCCACAAGTGTGAGTCGTGGTGAGGGACCTTCTGAGGTATTCTTGAAGGAAAACCTCCCTGTACAGGTTTGGGAGAAAGGCTGGAGGCTTGTAATGTGATGCCAGAGAGCTGGGTTGCTATTGAGTGAGCCAGCGAGCCTTCCCGCCCCCCAGCACCCCCAACCCACCCAACACACATACAACTGTTGTTCCCACAATACCTCAGGACTAAAGCAGAAGACCTCATTGGAAAATGTAGATGATGGCCCCACCCATCACAACCAGCACTTAGGGAAGGGACCCAGCCACGTGGTAGAAACACTTTCCCCATGCACAAGGGATCTTTGTGATGCCTTTAGATAGCACGCTTGCTGGTTTCTGAGGTTCTCCAGGTTCTCCCTGGGCTGGTGCCCTGTGGCTGGTGCACCTGCCTGGGCTGGTTTCTTCTTCTGCCCTGAGGATGCTCCTTCCAGAAAAACCCCTCCAATAATGCTCCTTTAAGCTCTTCCCCTTGGCTGTACAGCCCAGGTCCCTTCTCACCATCCCACGACCCGTTGGTTATCCCATCTTGCTCCCATGGGGCCAGGCCTTCCAGAGCTTGTCTGGGAGGATGGCCTCTCATCCTACTCTTCCTAGTTTGTGTTAAGGTGGGCAGGGTCTGGAGGGAATCTGTCTGGAATGTTCTAGCTGCCCCGGGTTGGCAGGACTCCTGAATAGAACGGAACAGAGATAACCACCCAGTAAGGCATGCAGGTGGTAGAAGCCAGGCTTGCTGCAACAGTGGCTCTGCTGGGCACCGTTGCTGGGCACCGTTCCCACCCCCAGTCTGAGAGCCAAGGGGCAAGCTCCAGCCCGGAGCAGTAGGCAGAGGCTGCTGAGTGCTGGCTTGTTTATTTCCATTTTAAAGCGAGTCCACGCCTAGTGACAGTATTGGCTCTTCTGTTACCATTCAGACTAGCACAAATGGGAGATTTTGAAGATTTTCGCCACATGGTTCTATGGGGACAGATTGCCCTTCTTCTGGAGCTCTGGAAAAATCACAGCCTGGCCTTGAGTAGCTTCTTAGGGTCTCATATGCATTGGTTTGTGGCTGCTTTGTCCACCCTCAGACTCAGGGTACAATGCCTGTCCCTGGCTCTAACCTCCTGTCCCTCATGGGCATAGTGAACGCCCCCAGGCAACTTCAGCTGCTTGGCAACCTGTTCCAGCAGACCAGTCTCATCTTGCTGAAGCAGCATCGCGTGTTTATAGGCCCTAAGGGTGGGAGGCATGCAACCCAGGGGCCAGCATCACAGCAACTAAGTAACTGAACCTGGAAAGCCGAACAGGAGAGTGATTGTAGCCTCACCTCCACGGCCCAGAACATGTACGTTTTTGGAGCCTTAGCTATCTGCCTACCTCTACCTGCCAGAATCATCATTTTTGTGTGGTGCCCCGCCCAAGTACTCCAGCGCAAGATGAAGGCTGGCGTGGTCAGGGTTGTCCTCAGGCCTTTGCCGAGTGTCTCTGGCTGGACCCACAGGCTGCTCAGGGGCCCAAGGGCTGCCCTTTCTGGTCTCCGCTGACAGAGCAGACAGGAGGCTAGGGTGGGGCTGCTAGGAACCACAGGCTGCTTTGCTTTGCAGGACTCCCCCGACTCATGTGCGTCCTCCTCCAGCCCCGGGGGAGGCAGCAGAACGGAGGCTGAGCTCCATCCTGTGAATTCTTGGATACGCAGTTATTATTTGTGCTTCATAAAACCAGAGCGACACTTCCTACCACTAGGGAGTTCAGGGGTCTCTTTGGGTCAAGGGTATGGGCCTTACATAGGGCTCTTGGTTATATGGGCTGGGCCACTCTGACCCCTCCTCGGTCAGAACTGGAAACGCAGAGCATGGACTCAGAGCATGGACTCTTCTTAGCCTGTAGATACAGCTCAAATCTCTGTGTGTCTACGTCACCCAGGGACAGGTTGGGCCTGGCCTGTCTTGGAGAGAGGCCTCTACTGGCTAAGGCTTTGGTCTGGTTATAGGGTTGTAGGTCAGTCAGTGCTACAGGGATAGTGGGACCAAACTCTTTGCTAGGTGGGGACGGGACACTTTTTGAGTCGGGCATCCTGTGAGCAGCGTGTGTACACACTTGTGACAACTGTCTTCTTGACAGAGGCACGGGGGTGGGGTGCGGGGGAGGGGGCTCATCCTGCTCTGGCCACACCACCCTCAGATACTTCCCTGAGAGTCACGCAGGGTAGGCTTGACTGGGACCCCAGGGAGAGCTGTGGTACAGACCACGGCAGGTGTCTGGCCTGAGAGCCAGTGCTCTAGTCTGCCCTCTGGGGGTTGAAACATCTTTCCTAAGAGACTCGGCTCCTGGTGCCTCCCACAGATCCCAGGTCCTCCTATAACCAGATGACCAGAGTCTTGGTTCTGGCTGTCTTGGGGTCTGGGTTAGGTAGGACCCTGGGGCTGTGGTGGCTCCTAAATTTGGTCTGTGTTGATTTACTCTAGTGATCTGTCTTGTTGTATGCTCCTGCACCTAAGCTGAGAATGAAGGACCACAGAGGTCTGAGGGTCACCACAGTCCTCCTGCAGTCTAGAGGTCAAGCCAGCTCAGAACTCTTGCCCACGGGACCCCTGCCCATCTTCTGGGCATCCTCCAAAGCACCATCAGCTGTTACGTGCCCAAGGTTCAAGGGGACACTTGGGCCTGCATGTGCGGTTGTTTGGGTGTCCAGGACTGTGAGCTCTACCCAGCGCTGACCTTCATGCGGATACAGGCAGTTGGCCTTGGTTCCAGGGACCCTCAGTGGCTGCTTCCTACAGATCCTGGGAGCAGCTTGGGGACATTCCGAGTGGTGACTTGGTGGCTACCCAAATGGGTGGGTGATCTCTTTTGAATGGCCCTGGGTGGATGAATGTCCCATTGCTGAGCCGTGGCTGTAGTTCTGAGAGGTGGCCCTTGGTCCCTCCTGCTTTAAGGGAAGTAAGTAGGAAAGGCCCAGCGGAGCTTGGGGTTCTGCGTATCCTATCTGTACCCTGAGGAAGCATGAGCAAGCCAACGGGTATGGACCAGCAGCCCCCAAGCCAGTGAACCTGCACCTCATATCCCTAGCTTATCTCAGAGCTCCTGGCTTTAGGGCAGAGGATTTGGAAGATATGATCAGTATTATAGCCATAAGAGGGAGAGGTTGGCTGTGGTTCCCCAAGGGTCCTCTTTATACCAGGCATGGTGGAGAAGCGGATGTGGCCTTGGAGGCAGAGGTTGGAGTGGTGTGGGGGAAATGGAAGGGCAGGGGGTGCCTGAGATTCTAGAGGAAGTGTGACCCCCTCACCCTTGCCCTGACTTGCCTTGGTGATGGGGTATAGGTTCATTGACTGTTAGAGCTGGGAAAGAACAAAAATCATTGTGCTACCTACCTGGTTAGTGGTATTCTGAAAAAGAAAATTTATTTATATGAGTGTTTTGCCTGCATATATATGTGTGTGCTTGTGGAGGGCCCAAGAGGGTGTTGGATTCCCTGTAACTGGAGTTGTAGACCGTGTGTGTGCGCTGAGACCCGAACCTGGGTCCTCTGCAAGACTAACCGGTTAGCCAGTGTTCTTAACAACTGAGCCACTTTGAGGCAAGAGAGACGGGAACTACCCCTCTGACTCCACGGTACCTTGAAGCTCCTACCTGACCCCAGGTACATCATTACCAACCCCTGGACCAGTCCGGGCTCTAGGCTGTCTCAGCTCTACCTGCAGACATTTGCCAGGCACCTGTGAGCTTGCACGACCCTTCCAATCTGGCTGGACTAACTCCCCAGACCCTAACTCACCTCTGCTGTCCTACCTCCTCCGCACATGGCTACCACTGAGACCAGCAGCCTCTCTTGTCCTCAGCTGAGCAGCACTGCTAACACAGCCTCTGTCATTGTCATTTCCTGTATCCCCAAGGCTGGCACAGATCCCCACTGTCTTCCTCAAAAGATCTGTTTCCCTGTCCCTGAGGCCACGGTGTTTGGCAGGGTGCACAGGAAGGGAGGCATGGCAGCTTCTTGGGGATAGGAGTTGGGGGAGAGACACGTGGGTGCTCAGCCCCTCCTATGCAAGCAACACCCTCACCCGAACAACACCCCTGAGCTTGTTCAGCCTGGAGAGCTGAGCGGGCATGTCGGCCCTGCAGAGCAAGCTTACACAGAGGTTCCCAATTGTCCCACTGCCCCTGGGGGAAGGAGGGGCCCATCCGGCTCAGGAGTGGAACATTCCTAGGGAGGAACATTCCTGGGGAGGCAGAAAAGAGGCCCAGCCAGAGCAACTGGCCCACATCAGAGTCTCCTGGAGTGTTTTTGGCTGAAGGGATGTCTCTGGGATTGTCTCTCAGTCTGGCACAGCAAAGTGAGGGGCTGCCCGCCCCCCAGGGGAGGTGCCTTTCCAGACCTCCAGGCTCAAGGTCTTACTGGAGCCCCTTGGCTTTGCGGCCCCTTGCCTCTCCTCTGGGGCTCTGGGTGGCTGACTCTGGGCCAGCTGGTTTGCATCAGCTCTTGGCTGAGTCTCGGGGAGCAGCCTCGGCCTGTCTGGGTGACACCTGGCTATAGGAAGAGGGGATTCTTGGCCTCATAAATCCTGCCTCCTGACAGGCAGCCTGAGGCTTCAAGCGGGTAGACGGGGATCAGGTAGAACTGTCCCCACAGGCCCATGAGTTGAGGCCCTGGCTGTCTCCCCTATCCAGTGGGTGTGGGTAGCCACTTTGGGTGTCCCAAACCATCATCTGTACAGCAAGGTCTCCTGGTCTGGGAAGCTTTTCTTCATATAGGCCTCTGTGTGTATGTGTGTGTGTGTGTGTGTGGTGTATGTCTGTATGTGTATATGTGTGGGGGGGGTTGGTGTATGTCTCTGTGTGTGTGTGTGTAGTGTATGTCTGTATGTGTATATGTGTGTGTGTGTGGTGTATGTCTGTATGTGTGTGTATGTGTGTGTGTGTGTGTGTGGTCTGTGGTGTGTGTGTGTTGTATGTCTGTATGTGTGTGTGTGTGTATGTGTGTAGTGTAGTGTATGTCTGTATGTGTGTGTGTGTGTGTGTGTGTGTGTGTGTGTGGTGTATGTCTGTATGTGTATATGTGTGTGAGGGGGTTGTGTGTGTGTGGTCTGTGGTATGTGTGTGTGTAGTGTATGTCTGTATGTGTATATGTGTGTGTGTGTGTGTGGTTTATGTCTGTATGTGTATATGTGTGTGTGTGGTGTATGTCTGTATGTGTATATGTGTGTGTCTGTGGTGTATGTCTATGTGTATATGTGTGTGTGTGGTGTATGTCTGTATGTGTATATGTGTGTGTGATATATGTCTATATGTGTATATGTGTGTGCGTGTTGTGTATGTATGTGTATGTGTGTATATGTGTGTGTGTGTATGTGTGTGGGGGGTGTGTGTATGTGTATATGTGTGTGAGTGTTGTGTATGTATGTGTATGTGTGTGTATGTGTGTGTGTTGTATGTCTGTATGTGTATATGTGTGTGTGTGTTGTGTTTGTATGTTTATGTGTATGTGTGTGTGGGGTGTGTGTATGTGTGGTATGTGTGTGTTAGTGGAGGATGCATCCTTGGCTGATTCCTCCCTTTTTCTGTTCCTCCTGGAGATTTCTAGAAAGAATGTGTTGATATGCCAAGAGCCCAGATGAGATCAGGTCATCTATGGTGGTCTAGTGAGGGTTGCCAAGGCCCTGCAGGGAAGTCCCTCGGGCTCTATAAGTCTCTTGTTCCAGGTGAGAGGGCTGGTGACCCTAGTCTCAAGGCCCCGGGAGGCCAGCAGGAGGCAGGTGGGCCCTCCTGCGTCCCTTAGCTCAGCATGTCAGCTAAGTGGGCCTTGCTGCTCGTCCTTAGGGTTGGCTAGGCACCAGTCCTTGTGCCAAGCCTGAACTGTGGGATGGGCCTGGGGGCCATCCACTGGCTGGGCCTTAAGGGAAGTGGCCCCATGGGTGGGCAATTGATGGATATTGCCTCCAGCTGGGCGGTATCTGCGCAACAGAGCTAGGTGAGTGAAGCAGGTTGCCTGTCCATCAAGCTACTCCCCCACCCGTAGCTCCTATTTTCTTAGGTGTCTCCCAGGTCTTTTCAGGGTCCCCCACTCTTCCTGGGCTCCATTCTAGACCCTGGTCACATCGCTGGTCCCAGCCCCAGATACTTCAGTGCTGTCATGTCCCTCATAGCCCTCTGGGTCCTGGTTTTCTCCTCAGAACCTAGAGCTTGGGGGAGACAGCAGTAGGGGTAAGGAGAGGTAGGGACAGATGAAGCCAGGGTCATAGGCACCATTGTGGCCAAGCTTGAACCCTGTTTTGTTCCATCCATCCCGCTATGGCTGGGGGCAGGGTGCTAAGCAGGCTGTGTCCCCAGAGTGGGGTGCCAGAGTGGGGACTGAGCCACAGTACTGCCAATGCAGAGCGAGGTTCCCCAGTCATAACCTGATGGTGATGTCCACCTTGGAGTCCAGTGGAGATTGGTGACATGTTGCCTGCTCCGGCACATCTACTGTGGAGTCAGGGCAGGGACCCATACATACCAGTTCCCAGACAATGGCCACGAGCAGAGACTATCTCCATACAGCTGCTTCTGGGGGCGGGCAGAGACACCTTCCCCTTGTCCCCAGTCCTGGCCTCTGCCCCCTTCCTGAACAGGACATTGTGTGAAGGTTGCCTTCATCCTGTGGGGTGGGGGAGGGGGATGTGTGGGGTAAGGAGAGGCTGCGGTGTCCTGTCCTTGGTGGGCTGTTTGCTGAAGGCCCCTCTGGGCTGGAAGGACTAGTTGAAGCCAGCCTTGACAGGAGGGGAGGAAGGCTGGACATCCCGGAGACGTACATCCCTGGGGGAGGGTTCTAAGCTGGCTCTCCAGAGGTCCATTTATCAGGCAGCTGCTGTTGGGGCCTGGGGGACATGTGGCTACAGACCAGCTCAGCGCCTGGTCTTGTACTGTTCTTAGTGTTTTTGCTAGGATTGCTTCTCCAGGGGAGGGGAGTTCCCCTCACATCTCACCTCCTGCTGGCCCTCCTTATGGCCCTGTCCCTCCCAGCAACCTCCATCCTAGATGATTAATGATGGTCAAGTGAGCCAAGCATGCGTTGAGTCCCCTGGGGTCAGACAGCCTTGGCTGTTTGTCTGTGATTCCTAGAACTATGCTTTGTCCTCTGCAGTGGGGCCCCTCTAGAAGCCCCCAGAATCTCACCATATTAGGGGGCTACGCCCAGGTCTGGCAGGACTGAATCTGTGAGGCAGCTGCCACAGCCTTGGCTCTGCTTGATGGAGATGCTATGTGTGACAATGCTGCAGACTGTCACACCTGAGGTCCTGGCAGCCAATGAGAGTCCCACCGATGTACCCGTTAGCATCTTACGCTGATGGGTGCACAGGTGAGGGTGTGCCAGCCTTGTCAGGCTGAGCACCAAGACGCCAAGGTGTCTCCGTGGCCTGGTACTCAGTCTGTGTGTAGTCACAGTACCGGGGCCTGAGCTGCAGAGGGTGGGTTCTTTCCCCTCCTTTTTTCCCTTTGCATAACGTCCCGGAGCAGTGGGGCACACCTACTGTGAACACCTACTGTGAAGGCCGTTCCCCTCTCCGTTTAAATGAACAACGTCACACTGCGAGAGTCAACCCCTTGGGCTCAGGTTCCAGTGGCACCTGCCACATTCCTGGTGCTGTGAGACCATCGCTGCTCACCCTCCAGTGCTTTTTGTCCCCTAGGTGGAGGGCCCTGTCATCTGTGGTGGCTCACACAGCGCCAGCTTGTCATCTGTTTTGCGTATTGTGATCTGTCTCGTGCTAATAGTGTGGCCGCTGGGACTGTCTCCTTTTACTTCTCACAACCTGGGAGCCGGTAGGGGACTGCTCTGGGACTGACGTTGACATGGGGACAGCAAAGAGGAAGATGAAGGTATTCCTATGGGGTGGCCCTAGTGAAATGTGGAGCCGTTGGGAGTGGGGGAGGGGGGGAGAGGGACATGCTTGGGAACTATAGAGGCATCCTATTGAGCCATGAGTGGACTCAAAAAGTCTAGTTTGTTGTTTTTTTTAAAGAGACATGAGGGTTGCCTATATGGTCTTGAAATGACAATCCTTAGCCACCAGAATCAACATCAGGGATGGTGCAGGCCACTTGGTGAACTTCTGTGCTAGGCGCTAGGTCCTGCCTGCAGTGGACTCAGCTGTGAGGGTTCTTGTTTCAGGTCACTGTGTGTGCCTGCAAGCCAGTGTCACAGCCTCCCGGCCATATTGATTTGAGAGGGTTTCATGAGAGCTCCTACCCAAAGCGTGGAAATCCAGTGTTTGCCGCCAGCACTCCTGACAACCAGGACATATCCACAAGTGCTGTGGAGGTCGGGGTAGACCTCATAGGGCGTGCAGGGATGGAGCAATTCACAGAGGAGTGATGAGTGATGGGGCCTTTACTCAACAGTTTGCTAAGAACTTGAAATGTAGCATGGGGACCCTCCTTAGCCATCCCTGCCTCTGAAATGTCCCCATCACCTCCCAGATGGCCCACTGGCCCTGGGTATGTGCATAGCAGGGTGCTGGGCTGAGGGGACCTGCCACTCTGCCTGGTTGTGTCAAAGATTGTTAAAGCTTGGGAGAGAGGATAGGGGTGAATGTTCTGGCTTCTGTTCTGGAGCTCTGATGCGTGGAGTTTATGTAGCATTTGCTGTTTCCCGTAGCGCCCCCCCCCCCCAATAGGCCTGGGCTAGAGACAGAGGAGCCCTGAGAGGGTCGGGATCAGATCTCTGAGGATCATATACCCAGTTGTTGATGATCCCCCAGTGCAGATGATGAGGGCTGTGGGGACTGAGAGCAGGGCTCAGGCTAGCCCAGGAGTGAAGGGAGATACTCAGGAGTGTCCAGGATAGGGGTCCCTAGCAGCTGCTATGATGACAGGACAGACAGCAAGTGTCTATCCTGGGTTCCAGGCACTGTGACAAGCTCAGGGCTTTTCCTGTAGACATGCCGCCCAAGGCTCTGAGCTGCCACGGACATTCTGACCCTTGTGCCCACTCGGCCAAGGTCTGGTTTTGTGAGGTTCCCTAACCTGGACCACACAGGACTATGAGAGAGCCTTAGTGTGTGACCCTGACCTGTGAGTCCCCACTGGGCTCCTCTCCAGCTCCCCACACAGTGGCCTGAATGGCAGCACAGGCCTAGAAGCTGTGACATGCCTCATATCCTGGCCCAGCAGCCTGGCTTTGGTGCTGTCTTGTCTGGCCAGCACACAGGGGACCCTAGGCACCCCAGCCCCGACCTCTGCTGAGACTCTGTGTAACTCCCCAGGAATTCATAGGAAACTCCCACTGTAGACATTGCAGGGCTCGTGGCTACATTCCAAGGTTACAGAGGCAGCTGGCCAGTGTCCTTTGGCCACCACTGTCCTCATGGGCCTGCAGGTATCTCTGAAGCCCTTAGCTTAGAGGTGGGAGGTTCTTCTAAAGGCCCTCCTGAGCAGATGTGAAGAGGTCCAGGGGCCACAGAACAAGCCTTGGGCCAGCTCAGGCCTGAATGCCCGCACCTGGTCCTGTCTACTAGGCAGTGACTGCCAGGGTTTGGCCTCCCTTCCAGCAATTGCATATGGCAGTAAAGGCTTATCCATGTTTGTCTGCAACAAGAATTAATAAAAGGCCCAGAGACTGATATTGAGGTTCAAGCTTCAAGCTGAAGATCATAAAAGCAAAGCAGCTGGCCACTAACTTCTTACCTCTACCTCAGGCTGGATGGGCTGGTCCTATCTCTACCAGCTGTCATCAAGTCTTGGACTGCAGCCTCTCTCCTCAGCGTGGCTGGAGAACAATGCCTCTCTGAGACCTTGCTTCTTCTTAACATACTTCCCTAATGCTGAGGTTAAATATGTGAGCTATAGTTCTCTTTTAGACTGATTCACTCTTGTATAGTTCTGGGTGGCCTTGGACTCACAGAGATCCGTCTGTGTCTTAATCCTAAATCCTAGGATTAAAGGTGTGTATCACCACCTCCTAGCTTCTGGTTGCTGGGATTAAAGGTGTGTGCCTGGCTTCTATAGCTTGCGGCTGACTTTGCTTTCTGAATCCTCAGGCAAACTTTAGTAAATCATAAACAATATATTACTACAGTGCCTGTGGCATGTTGGGGCACCCTTGCCCTGAGCCTGCCTCGAAATTACAGGGAAGAGCCTCAGGCTTTGCTGGTTACTGGTTTTGGGACACTGGGGGAACCTCCCTGGACTCAACTGAGGCAGTCTGAGCAGGCTGGGTGGACAGAGGCACTAGGCACTGACTGCACACGTGATGGTCTACACACTGATGAGGTCTCTCAGTCCCAGGCTAGCCAGATTGGGTGGCTCCTGGGTAAGACTGAACCTAGGCAGGAATCCTCACCTCAGCTGGCTCTATGCCTACTCCAGAGTAGCCACCCGTGCTCTGTACCCATGAGAGCCGGGGGAGGAAAAAGGCCTGTGGGCTCAGGACCTGCAGTATGGATCCTGCAACTTGGCTCTGTGCTCATTGCCTTCCCCAACCCGACATGGCTCCACCCGATCATAGGAGCAAAAGGAAGACGAGGGCGGGACCAGGGTGCTGAGTCCATTGGCAAAGCGTGACGAGGGCATCATGTGGGGGCCCCCTAGCTTCAGAGCAGGGGGCGCTGGTTTCTTGGGGAAGCCTGGCTCCCCACAGGTGGCCCACCAGGGCACACAGGATGCTCTGGGGCTAAAAGCACTGGTGGTAGCTGCTCCTGAAGGACAGATCCTCTTCACACGAGACGCTCGGTGCCCTGTAGACCCATTACTCGGGGTGGTAGGGAGAAGATGGGGACAGCAGTGTGGCTCTGGGTCTGTTCACTGGATCCCTCTTAGCTAATACCTCCTATCCCCTGGGGACACTGAGTTTCCACGGCTAAATGCTTATCCGCCTTTCTCGCCACAGACGTAGACGAGTGTGCCAATGCCAACGGGGGCTGCGAAGGCCCTTGCTGCAACACTGTGGGTGGTTTTTACTGCCGCTGTCCACCTGGCTACCAGCTGCAGGGTGACGGCAAAACCTGCCAAGGTAGGATCTGTCTGATGCTCTGCCCTGGGGAGGGGAGGTGGGAAAGGGGATGGCGGGAGCCAGGGGCAAGCCCAAGCTAGCACTAGGTGCTAAATCCCTGTGGGGGAAGGGCCCACGTCCCGGTGACACTGATAGGAGCCTTGCCTGTCAAGGACTGTCAGGCCTGGCGCTGCAAGCAACTTGCCAGCTCTGTAACTCCTCCCCAGCACTGCTGGTAGGCTGCCAGCAAAATCAAGACCAGACAAAAGGCAATCCTGGGGAGACACAGGGAACAGAGAGGGGAGGGAGACGGAGATGGGGGAGGGAACAGGAGGACGGAGAAGGCCCTGCTGTCCCCAGCCCCTCGCTCTCTGGCTGCCCTGACATCTGAACCCAGGACTGGTTTGAACAGCTGAGCCTCTTGGAGTGTTTGGGGTCATCGGTGGTCAGGGTTCTGGACCTGGGTCAACAAGCCTGTCTCTGCCCTCAGTATCAGACGGTCACTGTCATCTTTTGCCCTAAAATGTCCTCAGTTAAGTGTCATACTGTCTCCAGCCATCCAACTATCCATCTGTGAACCGTCTGCCACAAGTAGAGGCCTAGCCTGCTGGATTTGGGGTTGGGAGAGGCATTGAGATGGGGGGGGGTGTCAGCTCTGCATGAGATATTCTAGAAGAACGGATTCCCATGCTCTCAGTTCTAACTTGTTCTTATGGCCAGCGGGAAGTTGGAGGTGGGGAATGTTGCTGTGGCCTAGGGTCATGCCGCAGCTGTGGCGTAGCCCTGGGCCTATACCTCCACGTGTCTAGCCTAAAGGGAAGCATTGATTTGGGGCTGAAGTGTCCCAGGAGGGCAGTGCAGACCAGGGTTAATGATCGTGCCTGTGTCCCTGTGCCTGTGCAGCCCGTCCCCGACGGTGCCCTCAGAGCCGAGACCTCTGCTTGCAGGTCCACTTGGGCTCCTCCCAGGACTCCTTGCCAGCAAAGATTCCGGACTTGGGTTGTCACCAGCATTAGAGATGGCTCGTGATTTGAGCTGGCTTCGTAAGTCAATTCTGGAGAGCAGCTTGCCCCCTCCCCACACACCCCCTTCCTTGTATCTAGGTGACATGGATGTACTTGAGTGTGCGAGACCTTCAGTGGGCCAGAGTCCCCCGCTGTGACCTACAGATATGTCCGAGGGAGACTGACTGGTCCCCATCAGTCACAGCCTAGATAGCCTCCTTTATCACCGTAAGCCTGGGGTATGCCCCTCAGAAAGGAGAGAGTGCTCGCTAAGCTGGTTTAAGGAGCCGACAGAAGGACCTGGTTCAGACCTGGCCCTGGACAGCTTGTTATGAACTGGTTCATCTAATCAAGCATTGGTTATCCACCCCCCCCCCAGTGCCACCTGCCCTGAAATTCTCTTTCCATGGCTGCTTCTTCTTCTCTCAAGAGGGACTCAGGCTCCCCAGCCCCTTGGCTTCCTAGATGGGGCTGGCCTGAGGTGGTTGTCCACTGCCCCAAGAGCCTCACCTTATCCGACTGGAAATCTGGAAACCCCCACTCTTCATTGAAATACAGAACGCCAGGTCAAGGGCTCTGCTGGGCAGGGAAGATTCCCAGCATTCCCCTGAGCTGGTCCGCCTTCTGGGTGTAAGGCCGTTATCCATGTAGCTGGCCAGTGCCTGGCCTGCAGTTGTTCCTGCTGGTGTCTATACCTATCTGGCAGCTTACACAAGGTTAGATATCCAGAGTACCCACCGTCTCTGGGGCAGTCGGTAATGTGTCAGGTTCCCTTCAGAGCCTGCAGGGAAGGCTCAGCTTAGCCATGAAGACACCCCAGAAGTCTTCACGTGGACATCAGACTGTGGGCCAAAGAACTCAGTGTCAGGATGAACTGTCGCTTGAGATGGCATGTTTCTTGTCACCCAGGGGTCCTCTCCGTCTGGCTCCCCTGCTCCGGATTTTGGTCAGTAGCTTTGGCAGTGATGCAATAGGTCACAGACCTTGGCTCTGCTGACCCCTTAGTTCTTACAGCCCAGGAGAGAGGCTTGGAAGCTCTACCATGGGGTTCCAGGCAGGCATGGGGAAGAATGACCCCCAAAGACCTACAGAGCCTTAGAGAAAAGAGTTGCTGTCTTCATCCTGTTTACATCCATCCAGTCAGGGGAGGGATGCACTTGGGTATGTATCTTCCCGTCATCTTCCTCCCAGAAGCTGAAGTTTGTGGTGGTGCATACCCTGAGGCTGGTGTGTTGCGTTGACTCCCATCCAAGTGGCACATGTACGTTTGGGAGCTAAGCACAGCGCCAGCAAGCCAACCAGGCTAGTCTCCACTTAGTTGCCCCAGATATGAGGTGGAGAGAAGGCAGAGAGGGTGATGACCCAAGGTCAAAGCTGGCCATCCATGGATGCTACTAAACTTGGGCCTTTGCTTGTGCTGGGCAAGCACTCCTCCGCTAAGCTATACCATGAGCCCTCTTTGAGACGGTCTGACTAAATTTCCCAGGCTCTCTTGGATCTCACTCTGTGGCCCAGGCAGGCCTGGAACTTGAGATCTTCCTACCTCAGACTCCTGAGTATCTGGGATTGCAGACCTGTGGCTCCAAGCTCGCGTTTGTGCCTTTATGAGATATTGGAGTCTGTTTGGGGTCCCTAAGGGTAGACCAGGTCCTTGCCTTCCAGCAGAGGTGGGTAGAGGCAGGGACATGACCAGATGGCCGAGTCTTAGGCAGAGTCTCAGACAGACCTTGCATTCCAGGAGCACCCGCCTTCTCTCTTTCTTGTCTCTTCCCTGGCCCCAGCCTCCCCCCACACACATCTCCTCCCTCCCCCGTGGGGGTTCATGCCCCAGCTCTGCAAGTTTGGGATGATTACAGCTCTAAGTCACCTCATGGCCAAGGGGCCTGTGCTGAGAGCCAGGAGCCTGCTGTGCTTTCTGTGTTCCCTGCCAGCCCAGCCTCCTCTGGCAAATCAGTGAGGCAGCATAGCTCCTGGGGTGCAGTGCCTGCGTGTGTGAACACAGGCTGTAGGAAATAAAGACATCCCTGGAGGGAAGGACAGCCTTGCTTGCTCACGCGGGGAGGTGTGTGCAGAGTTGATGGTGGGGTGAGCCCAGAAACCGCTGTGAGTGATGGATAGTCGTTGTAAAACTGGCATAGGAGCCTGGCTGGAGGTGTCTTGGCCCCCGGCCCCAAGACCTGGTCCAGGCCGGTGTACGTCATGTTTTGGGAGGCTCTGCTGGGGCCGGGGCTGAGTCCATTCAGCTGGACTGGGTAGCCAGAGTGACACCAGCCACTGCTTCTGCCATGCTGGGTGGGAACTGGCCTTGCTCTGGACTAGTCCTGAATAGGTAGGCCTATGTGAGACAGGCCCAGGCTCTTTGGTGATACCCATTTTATTTGCTTAGTGTGTATATAGCATGCTTGCATGTTTGTGTATGTGCACATGAGTGTGTGTGTGAGTGTGTGTGTGTGTGTGTGTGTGTGTGTGTGTGTGTGTGTGTGTGTGGTGGGGCATCCTGTGGTGTTTCTTACATGCTCTCACCTTTTTTGAGACAGGATCTCTTGTTGGTCACCAAGTAGGCCAGTAGCCAGTGAACCCTAGGAGTCTCCCGGTCTCTCCCTTTCCAGACGTCAGACTATGAGAAGTACATACTACCCGCCTGGCCCTCATGCTGAGGAGGCAGACACTGGCTGAATCATCTTTCTCATCCCCCAGCAAAGCTACTTTGTGTACCTTCCAGGGCCCTGAACTCACCTCCACGTCTATGTTCACGGCAAAGCCACTCCAGGGCTTGCCTTTGGTGTTGTGAGGGTGGAGCTTGGACTTAGGCCCCCACTAAGTAAGGTGTGTATCTGAGCAATAAAAGGATGGGTAGGATTCTCAGCAACTACATCATTAGAGGACTCAGAGGAAATGATTGGAGACTGAGGCCTGAATCATTCTAGCAGACTGCTGAGCCCCAGGCCAGCATTGGAGGCAGATTGTGGATGGAGAGGCTCTAGGGATGGCCAGCCTTTGTCCTGGGTCATCACCCCCTCTGCCTTCCCATTACCTGGGTCCTGATGGGGCAGGCCCTACACCAGGCCTGGGGCTTCTGGCAAGTCCAGGCAAGCTCCAAAGCCATAGTTTCCCTTTCTTGCTCTTGCCCCCTGGCCCCTGCCCCCTGTCCCCTGCCCCCTGCCCCTTCCCTCTGCCCCTGCCCCCTGCCCCCTGCCCCCTGCCCCTGCCCCCTTCCCCTGCCCCCTGCTCCCTGCCCCCTGCCCCCTGCCCCCTGCCCCCTTCCCCTGCCCCCTGCCCCCTGCCCCCTGCCCCCTGCCCCCCTGCCCCCTGCCCCTGCCCCCTTCCCCTGCCCCCCTGCCCCCTGCCCCCTGCCCCCCTGCCCCCTGCCCCCCTGCCCCCTGCCCCCTGCCCCCTGCCCCCTGCCCCCTGCCCCCTGCCCCCTGCCCTCTGCCCCCTGCCCTCTGCCCTCTGCCCTCTGCCTTGGAGTTCCTTTCCTTTCTTTTTTTTTCCTTTTTCTTTTTTTGGTTTTTTGGTTTGTTTCTTTGTTTTTGTTTTTTGAGGTTTGTTTTTTTTTTTTTTTTTTTGGTTTTGGTTTTGGTTTTGGTTTTGGTTTTGGTTTTTGGACAACCCTGGCTGTCCTGGAACTCACTTTGTAGACCAGACTGGAACTCACTGAGATCCACCTGCTTCTGCCTCCCAAGTGCTGGGATTAAAGGTGTGCGCCACCATTGACTGGCGGAGTTCATTTCTCAAACATTTCCAACTGTAAGATAGGTCCTTCATTAAACCGAGTGAATGTCCTGAAGGTTCTTGTGATGTTGTACCAGAGAGAATTATTGTATCTTATTTTGAGAAGTTAGTGTTGTCAGGCTGGTGGGCAGGGCTTCTCATGGGGCAGGGCGGGGTGGGGCGGGGTGAGGTGAGGCTTGGGAGCCCTTCCTGATTCGGGTCTGCAGGCTTGTCCTCCTATGCCGGATGAGGCTTTGCAAGAGATGCCCCAGCTGAGTCCACTCCTGCCAGGAGATAAAGGAGACCGAGAAAGGGAGTGAGGGAGGGACCCATTCCTGGTGCCCAGGACAGGACTGGGTGGGGCTTTCTCTGGGGAAATGGACAGCTCTTCCTGGGGGAGGCTTGGCCTGCTGACTCAGTGCCTTCTCTCCCTGTCAGCTGTAGGGGTTCAAAGGTAGAGCTGGGATCACCATGGAATGTTTGTTCATGAGAAGCTCGTGGGCTCCAGGCCTTCATGGACACTACGTCATTGTCCCCAAGGAGGCTCCCGCAAATCAGGGTTCCCAAGAAGCCTGTCTCAGTGTTCTCAGCTGTCACTGTGACTCCAGTCCCATTTCTGTCACACCCACTGATGCAGCCTTGTTGCCTGACAGCTCCGCTGGGTCCTCTCTGTCCCTAGGGAGAAGAAGGAACGTGGGAAGTGAATTGCAGTTCTGATTAGGAAAGGCTGACAGCGGCTGACCCAGGCCAGCTGTACTGGTCCACAGAGAGGGCCACTGGTGCTACTTTAGACCCGCACTTCTTGTGCCTGACCCTGGGGTGGCTGTGTTGCCTGCACCTCCTTTGCAGTGGAGCCTTCTCGGACCCTCTTGCTATGCAATATCAGGACCCCGGGAAACAGCATTCATACAAAGTCTCCCCAAAACCCTTGGGATAGCCTGTCCTCAGTGGTCATGGAAAACAGTGTCTGCAACACCGCTATGCTCTTGGCACTCACAGGTACCATGTGTGTCACTTGCTAGGTCACTGCTGACACAGGCCCCTCTCTTTCCCTCGGCTGTAGGGATTTAAAGGTACAGCTGGGATTAATGTGGGCTGTTCCCGAGAAGCCCGTGGGCTCCAGTCCTCCGTGGACACCATGCCATCATCCTCAAGGAGGCAGGCATGCAGGGGAGGCCTCCCAAGCGTCACACACTGTTAAAGTGCTAGGCTAGAGGACACACAGGGATATTAGTGGCTGCAGAGTCCCAAGCAGGATGGTGAAGTTCAGAGCAGTCTCAGGAGACCCACAGGGTCCTGTCCACAGATGCTTGCATGGCTTCTGCTCCCTCTGGGATCTTCTCTATTCTCTCGGGGCCTTTGGGACATGGGAGAGGCCTGTTTCTCTGGCCAGCAGTACCCGGCACATAGCTGGTGTTTGTGTCTACCGATGTCCTCTGTGAACTTGGATGGTTAAGTTTCGTCTGTAGTGTGGCAACATGAAGGAAGGTTGTGAGAAAACTTAAAGGGAGCCCGTTGCTCCAGCCATCGTCCTCTAAGGAAGACCAGACCCACGTGCCGTCTATGAGGAAAAGGCCTCAGCAGATGCCAGTTCTGCCGGCTTCTGCCCTGGCTCACCATGCAGCTCTGTTTACTCAGCCCCTGCTGTTGGTCGTACACCAAATGAGGCACTTAGTTTAGCAGCCAGAGTTTCAGGCTGGGGGATGTGGCCACACACCTGTGGGCTCTAGAGCTAGGCATGGACCATGCCCCCCCCCACTCCCAGGGCACAGAGTCATCGTCTTCTTTCTGCCAGCACCCGAACTGGGGCTTTCCCAGTCCGGTGTCCTCTGGATATAGCAAAGAAACCCAACTACAAATGTGCTCCTTCCAGGCCAGTGGCAGGGTTTCCAGAGGCGTCCATGGCCAAGGCTGTCCTCCATCATCAGATCAGGAGGTGCTGAGCGTTGAAAGTTCTCATTTCCCATTGCTGGCACACACTTCTCCCTCCAGTGAGCAAACTGGCAGGTAGACTCTTGGTTGAGGCCAAGGCAGGAAAGCAACAGCCTTCAAGGTCAATCCAACACCAGAGCAATGTCAGCAGCACAGAGGTTTGTCCTACCTCCCCAAAGTCAATAGCACTGAGGTGGTTCTCCGGAGGACACCCCAGGATAGGCAGGTGTAGCCTCTGGTAAACACCAGCAGCACCCTTCTTGGCAGAGGTACTGTGGGCTCAGGCAGACTTGCAGGAAAGAACTATATGTAAGAGTCCTGAAGGCTTAGGTTTGAGTCCCTGAGTGTTGACTTAAAATAGCATGATTCAGGGTCCCTCAATTCCGTGACTGGGGCTGTGTTAGAACACTTGCCTGACATACACAAAGCCTTGGGTTCACTCCCCAGGACTCCACAAACGTCATGGTGGCTTAAACTTAGAAGACTTGGGAGAGGATGCAGGAGGATCACAAGTTCAAGGTCACCCTCCTCTACTTTTGATGACAGCTTGGGACTGTAGAGACTGCCTCCTAATGAATAAACAAACAAACTGTAAATAAAATATAGATGAAGCTTCATTCTCAAACTAAGCCTACAGGAAGGAAGTAGACGATAAAATGATGGGCTCCAAAGTGTTCCAGGAATCCTGGCTGGTATGCCAGGGGAAGTCAAGTCTGGGTTGAGAAAATGACCATCAGATCATGTAGATAAGATCTTGTCCTGGTTCTGGAAGCTTCTGCACTGGACTAGGGATCTTCTGGGCTGGGGAAAGGGAAGCTCCAGGCACCCCTTCTCTTGTGTCCTGGTACCTCAGGGGGACTTCCTGGAATGACTCCCTAGTGGTGTAGATCTCCTCCTGAGTAGACCAATGATTGGTGGATAGCAGGGATGCTGAGCTACCATAAAGAATATCATGTCTGGTATAATCTAGAACAACTCATTTCCTTTTATGTCTCCTGGAAGTGAAGCTGACAGGCCATCCTGGTTAGCAGATGGCAGGGCATATAGGCCAGATAGCATGGCCTGGGCCTCATGGCCAGGTCCAGGGTGTCTGGGGAGCAGGGGGGCAGGGCAGGACAGGGCAGGACAAGTGAATCTCTCTGCCCAGCCTCAGCAGTGTCTCTCTCCTCCATTCCCCTGCTGGACCAATCTCTGCTTCCCGTGGTCTCCTAACTTGTCCTGTATAGACACGTCTTTCAGCTGCTGTTTCTCTCCGTGCATTTGGTTGAATAATGGCTGCGCCTGCCACCTAGGGCCTCATGGGATACTTTCCTGGCCTCACCGACTCTTCCCAAGGCACCCTGAGAAGCAAGTCTAAGCCCCCCTCCCCAAATGTACACATTCCCCATACACACACTTCAGACCCCACTGGACAGCTAGACTCCTAACTGCATTGAACCTTCAGACCCCAGAGTCCCATCCTAGAACTCTTGATAATTGTGGATAGTTTGGGGGACAGCAGGAATGGAAAGGCCTGTGATTGGCTGCTGTGAGGGACCATGTAACCTCTGGGGTGATTGTAGGAGTTTGAGGGCATAGGATATATATATATATATATATATATATATATATATATATATATATATACACACTGAAGAGTAGAGGGAAGCTTGGTGAGTCAGAAGTCGCTGACACCACTCTTACATGGACATAGACTGTTTCTTAGAGTCTATGTACCATGTATTCCAGTGACCTTGGGCATGACAAGAGTTAGATGTCTGTGGGTAGTGGGGCAGGGACAGCAGTGTCTTGGATCCCCTGGAGGTGCCCAGTAGGAGCTGGCTGCCAATCTTTGCTCTAGCATCCAGCAGGTGGAGGGGGAGTGACCATAGAGGCTGCTGGCCATGGAAGTGACAGGTACACATCCTGTTAATGGAACCATAGTCTGCTGGTGCCTTTTGTCCTGCTGTGAGCCAGGCTCTGGGATCCAGGCACTCTGTCCAGGTCTCCCAACTTCACTGACTGGTAGTAGCCAGGCCTCCTCTTCCCCCTTGCCTAGCACCTTTGCACCTGCCTTCTCATGCACTCTGACAAGCTAATCTTGTATTCTTAAAAATGTCACTTCCAAAGGCCAAGTCAGGCCTACCTCAACCCAGGAAGCTCCCCTAGTCATCGATGTCAGTTTGTCTGTTCTCCTCTGAGCGCAACGTGAGATTCAGGTGTCCATAGCACCAGGGAGATGACTGGTCTCCCCTAGGGTACGAATGTGTCCTTTGTAGGATGCCCACAATGCCCTATGGTCTCACATAACCATAAGGAGAGAGGATCCAGCAACAGACAGCCACGAGAAACTGATAACTCACTGTGCACAGGGTCTGAGTCCTTGCACGGCCCTAGGTCTGGCCTTTGTAGTACCTCACTGGCATTATTCTGGCATCGGGGTCTTAGGTGCTTTGGGTGGGTTTAGTGTTCCCTGGGATGTACGGCCTGTAGAAGAGGCCGTGAATCAAAGCTGCTCTCCCAGGAGGCCCTCCATCTGCAAGGACAGGGGCCTCTCTTATTTCCACCTGGCCCTGCCAGGAATGGCTGCAGGCAGGAAAGGCAGCTGGATCCATTCTCTTTCCTCGGCTTGGGTGAGGAGCAGAACCCTGTAATAGTTTTGCCAGAAGGCTCACTCAGAATGATTCCAGGAGGCACAGCCAGACCCTATGTGCTCTGAGGCCAGGCGGGGGCCATGGTACACTCTGCTCCTGAAATGACCTCCACACAGCGCAGTAGGAGAGGGCTTGGGAGGAATGTCGTGGAGTCTGGGCTTTGTAGGGAAGTGAGCTGAGCTATATTTGGCTGCAGACTGACCTCCTCTGGGGCTGAAGGGTCAGAATCAGCAGGTGCAGATGCTCTCTGGGAGGAGGTTTGAGGGTAAGGGGGCAGGGGTTCTTTGCCTAGAGGCTGAGTTCCTCTTTTTCATGCAGGTTCCATCCCTGTTCTGGTTTTATTTCTTTTGCTCTGACAAAATACCTTGATAAAGAGCATATTTGGCTGGACAGTGGTAGTGCATGTCTTTAATCCTAGTACTCCCAGGGCAGAGGGAGGTGGGTCTCTGAGTTTGAGGCCAGAGGGTAACCAAGGTCTATGGAGCAAAGTTTCAGGACAGCCAGAGCTGTTACACAGAAAAACCATCTTGAAAAACCAAACCCGAAACAACAATAAGAACGGAGACGTCACCAGACTGAGTCTGCCTTCTCTGACTGACTCAGTGAAGGCAGCCTTCCCGGTCTACACAGACAGTCCTTTACGGAGACTCTTCCCAGCAGATTCTGGTAGAAGAAGGTAACCATCCCGAGCCCGTGTCTGGCCCTTCTCCCTGTAGCTGGAGGTGCAGTTGTTATGAGATTGGCCCTGTCCTTCTGACAGCCCTCCCCGCTCTGGGCTGTCTGCCCCTTTGCTGGGCCTGGAAGACCTTCCCTCCAGCTCTCAAAGTCCACCTGGAAGCATGCCTAGACTGGCCCAGCACTGTTGGGCATGTGGAGATGCCTGTGGACACCATCGCCTGTTCCACCATATACCTCTCCCTACCATGGGTGCTTAGGACCTCAGATGTAGATCTGGGGACTGTCTCTAAAGGTCTCTGCCCCCTCCTTTTCTTTATACTCCTCCCCTGCCTGCTGTACAGCGGATTATTGCTTGACCCTTCAGGTCTACACAAGCAGTTCCACCCAGGGCTGGCCCTGTGGGATATTTATTGCCAGGTGGAAACATGAACAGGGTGGGAAGGTAGCCTCATCTCTTGGAGTCATCTCTGAGCTAGGAACCAGGGCGAGGTGTTAAATAGACCCCCACACCCTCAGATATCATGTTTCTGTGTAGCTATACCTCATCCAGTACCATTCTGTACCCAGCCTGGGTGGCCTGGGTACTGCTCATTTCTTTGGGGTTTAGTAACATGTACTTAGGTGTTTGATATCCAACTTGGACCAGGGTAAAGCCCCAGGAAAGGATTCATGGAGAGGGTAACCAAGGATGATGTTAGGAGACAGACGCACAGCGCAGGAGCCAGGGGGTTCCCACTCTACTTTCTTCGCTCTTGGTAGCCCTGGGAGATGTCAATTCTGCCCCACTGCCTAGAGTAAGAGGGCCTCCTGGCTCTGGAGGAAGTAATGGTTTTTGGGGGAGTCACTGTAGTATTGGGGGGTCACAACAGAGGAAGCTAGTGGTTGCTTGCTTGGGAAGGGAGCTGGGCTGGCTGGAGGTAGGAGTGGCTCCTCTTGCTGACACAGACATTCCACAGGCAGGACCACAGAGGGTTTGCGTTGGGAAGGCATTTCCCAAACAGCATCCAGACCCCAAAGTCCTGAGTCTGGATATGTTTAGTGACACTGAGGGGAGATGGTGGGGACAGTAGGGTGGCTTTGCAAGTCTCTGGGCTGCTATTTGGGCCAGGCTAGACAGATGTGGGAGATGGGAATGAGTGGCCCCACTTTGGCTAGGGTATAAGCTGGAGTTAATAGAAGATGGGAATGAAGAGAGGCCACCAGTGGTCCCAGACTGTGGGGGCTGCTGATGGATATGGCCAGTGCTGGAGGCCTTTGTCTTGTTTCAGGCTAGTCTGGCTGGCTCCCATGAGATCTTTAGGACTGATGGGGAAGGACAGGTCCTTCAGGGATCAGCTCTGGACGCTGTCACTGACTTAACATTTAGCCTTGGGGATTTTGGTGTTATTAGAGGACCTGGGGGTCAGACAGCCTGACCTCATTACTCATGTCTACACTTTTTCCACAGGAGGAGGGGCTGCCACCGTCACCCCTTCTTGTAGAGAAGAAAACTGAGGCATAGGCAGGTGTCATGGCAGGGGCTGGGCATGGAAAGACGAGTAGGTGTGGTGCTGCAGCTGCAGTTGAGATCTCAATCTCGGTGTCTCAACTGGAAAACAAGAAAGCTAACTTCAAGTGGCAAAGTCTTTTAAAGAGCCTTAACCCACCCTCAGTGATCTACAGCTCCCAGGAAGGCTATACTGCCCATCCTCTCTAAACAGCCACTAGCTGGGGACCAGGCACCCAAGGGAAAGGGTTTATTTCAGCTTACAACTCTCAGGACACACTTGATGACTGAAGTCTGGGCAGGAGCTGAGGCAGAGGCCACGGGGATGGGGTGGGGTGGGAGCATTGTTGCGGTGTGGTAAACTTTTCCTGATGAGATGCAGCACCCACAATGTCTCCTCATCCCAGATAGGGGAGCCCATGACAGACTAAAGTGTAGTTACTATCAGAGTCCCATTTGGTAAACCCATGAGTTTTATTGGGGTCGCTTGTAGAAACATGGGTGAGGGGTTGTTTACAAGGGCAGAAATGACTCAAACAGGCAGTTGCATCACCAAAGCCCACTGCAGACTAGGTGACAGATCACAAGAGCTGGGAACTTGGAGCACACTGCACAGCAGGCAGCCCCGGGTTGTAGAGTGATCTTTCCAGGTGCCTCAGTTGGCTGATGCCCCCTCCAGGCAACTCAGCTGCTTTCTGCTTTCAAGTTTCTCCGGCTCTTCTTCCAGGCAGCCTGTCTTGTCTATGAGTGTTGGCAGTCTTGTTTACTCTTGGGACGAGGAGCCTAGTGAATCTGGTGGGTTTCACAGACTTCCTGAAGCTATTTTGAGTTGTTACTTTCTATCTTAAGGAGCCTCCATATAGGATACAATGTTTCAAATATCGAGGAAACTGTTACTGGCTGGATAGGATACAATGTTTCAAATCTCCAGGAAACTGATATAGAACAGGGCTTGGCTGGATAGGATACAATGTTTCAAATCTCCAGGAAACTGCTACACAACAGCAGCTGGCTTGCTGCGTAGGCTTTTTTTGTATCACCCCAGACCACCTGCGCAGAGGTAGCACCACTCATGCTGGGTTGAGCCCTCCCACATAAATCTTTTTTAAAAAATAATTTATTTAACTTTATGTGTATTGGTGAACGGTATCAGATCCCTTGGAACTGAAGCTGTGAGCTTTGAGCTGTGATGTGGGTTCTGGGGATTGAACCCAGGTCCTCTGAAAGAACAGTCACTCAACTGCTGAGCCATCTCTCCAGTGCCCCCCCTCGGCCCCCAACACACACATAAATCTTTAATCAAGAAAATGCTCTACAGGCTCGTCTACAGGCCAATCTGATGGAGGCAGTTTCTCAGTTGAGGCTCCTCTTCCCAGATAATTGTAGCTTGTTTCAAATACGGCCCGTGCGTGCACAAGCGTGCGCGCGCGCGCGCGGCGCGCGCACACACACACACACACACACACACACACACACACACACACACACACACACACGACCCCAAACAAAACAGGACAAGTGAGTAGTTCTGCTTCTGGGGCCTTGAGTTTGGGAGGTCAGAGTGTGTTTTGCCTAAGCAGGTGTTTGTGTCACTTTGCCCCTTGACCCAGCCCGTGGCCCAAAGGGTGGCAGCAGAGGAAGCTATGACTCATTGGTGTCACACTGGTGAAGTAACCTTGAGCTGGAGAGGCTTTTCCTGTCTGTGTGAGATGGCTGCTGTCTCTGCCGCCTCCTCACACGCTGTTCTGATGCAGCTAGCCCCCTACCCTTCAGTAGCCAGTGGCTATAGAAGTTGGGACCCTGGAGTCTCCATTGGCAAATGGTGTACATGTTCAATGGTGGCAAACAGTGCCATGCTGTGAGTGTTGCCTGCCAGCCCAGCCCTGCCCACAGCATGCTCGTTGGGGAGGCTTCTGGAAGCACCGCAAGGCAAGGGCTTTGTGTCTCTGAGGTGTGCCACTCAGGGAAGTCAGGAGAGAAGGGGGGCTTACCCTGCAGACAGGCATGCCTGCACTGTCATGTATGACAGTGCAGGCTGGGCCCAGATTCCAGACAGCACAGAGCAGGTGGAGCATTGGGGGCTTTCAGGGCTGATTCCTTCTGAGTCTCCAGATGGTTGGGCTCGGCCACTGGCCAGCAGGGGCTTTTCTCTGCCATACATAGCCAGTGGGCCAGACTATGGACCATAGACCTGGTGACCCAGGGAGCATGGACCCTCTTCCTTCCTGGTAGCTGTGGCTAATGTCACTTTGTGCTCACTGCCTGTCTGGAATTTTCAGAGGGAGACACTGGTTACTCCCAGGAGAGCAGATTATGCTGATAGGATGTCCAGGCAGCCTCCCTTGTGGGCTGCTGTTAGCAGCTTCCTGGAAGCAGGCACGGACAGGTGTTCCTGGTTTAGGGACTCAGCCTAAATCTAGAGTACCTTCCCAATAGAGATTACCTGATCACCAAACACCCCCTCTTGTTAAGTGTCCCAGCTTGCTGGGCACAGGGGTTTCCCCCATCTTCATTCAGGCCCTGGGAAGAGGGAGGGGGTCTGCGATTGAGGGTCAGAAAAAAGGTGCAGGCTCAGGAAGGAATCTCCCACCCAAGCTGGCATCTCCGTGTGAGGTAGGCCACAGAATAGCTAGTTAAGAGCCTGAATGTGTGTCTTCTTGGACTTGGGGGGGGGGATCTCCTGCAGACCCATGCCTGTGCGAGGGGCTGCCCCTTTTAGCTTGTCCACTCTGCTCTCTAGCACTCTCCCCCTGCTGGGGCATGTGGTGACTCTTTTCAGGCTCCTTTCATGGAGCCCAGTGAAGGGTACAGCAGACCGGAGGCTTAGCGGGCAGGCGGGTGAAGAGGGAAGAGGATCCGGCTTTGTGTTGTGGCCTCGCACTGCCCCGCCTCTCGCTCCCCACCAAGCCTCTGCGGGCCTCCTAGCCTTGCCAGGGTGCTTTGGTTTCTCTTCTGTGTCGGCCAAGACACCGGGACTGAAGTCTGTGCACGTTTTGTGTGCACAACTCTGTCTGTCCTAAGCTGCGCATCTGCGTTTGTCTTGCATGCGCCTTTGTATGGTGGGTCTGTGTGTGCACATGTGTGTGTGTGTGTGTGTGTGTGTGTGTGTGTGTGTGTGTGTGGCCTGCGGTTTTGTGTGGGTTTGTGTCTCTGAATCATGGTTAGATTGTGAGTGTGCCAGCAGGAATGCATGGGGTCTGCTGTCAGCGGGGACCAGCTTGGCCCCCTGTGGGAGGTTGGGCGGGGCTAGGCGTGGAGGCGGCTGCCTCTGGAGTCTGAGGATTTGGCCTTTACCTGCAAGGGGTGGAGGGAAAGTTGAGACCATAAAGGCAAAGGGGCGGGACATGCCAGACCCAGAGCTGCTCCCTGCCGGCACACAGCCCTAGTGCCTCAGAGTTGGAGTGTGTCCGACTGTCTGTGTCTGGGCTGGGTGTGCGCTGGAGCCTGGAGCTGGAGCCCTGATCTGAGAGCCCTGAACAAGATTCCTGAGCCCAGGCTGCCCACCACTCCACAGACCTGGCATGGAGGCATCTCGGAGCTGGAGAGGGCTGGCTGTGCTCTGGTGCCTTGGGCTCCTGGGCAGCCTGGCGGGTGTCTCTGGCACTCACTACCGCTATCTGTGGAGGAACTGCTACCCATGCCACATGAGCCAGGCTGGCTACCCTGTGAGCACCGGTGACCAGAGGCCAGGTGGGCACCCCAGGAGCAGGGGTGGGTGGGATCAGGATGCCCCTCCCTAGCATGCTCTCTTCGTTTCTTTCTCTTTTATATTTATTTTTTGTTTGATGTGCACGGGCATTTTGTCTGCATGTATGTACGTGTACTATGTGTATGCAGTGACCTCAGAGGCCAGAAGAGGGTGTTGGATCCCCTGGAACTGGAGTTACAGACAGTTGTGAGCCCCATGTGGGTTCTGGGAATCAGATCCCCTGGATGAGAGCAGGTGATCTCAACCACTGTGCTGTCAGCCCCCATTTTGTTTTTGTTTTTTTTTTTCAAAGTTTATGCCAGACTGTGAACACAGGGAGAGCCAGACCTGGAAGGGCCCAACAGGTGGTCACTACTGCTGAGACAGGACCCAAATGTGTCCTGAGCAGTCAGACCTTCCCATCCTGTAACAGCTGGGAGGTCACTTGACAGGAGGAGGCGAGCATTCCTTGCGTTTTGCACTAAGCTCCCATGTTCCCCTCCTCTGTATCAGCCGCTGTGGTGAGGAGGGAGCTGCTTAGGGACCTTTTGGGGTTGCTTGTGTGAGTATGTCAGGTGTTATTATGTCAGTATGTTGCTTGTGTGAGTATGCCAGTCCCAGCCAGCAGGGTCACCTAGAGGCTCTGGGCTTGAGACAGGGGCAGTCATGGGGATTAGATCCTCTTACTCTAGTTCACCCTGGAAGCTGGGATGTGATACTTCTGAGGCAGCCTGCCTCCACGTGGCTAAACAGAGCTTGGAGCTGGGCACCCTCAGGAATGTGACCAGAGGCTATGGTGTGTTCAGCTCCCAAGTGACTCATCACTCACACCCCACCACACCACCACAGGGCAGGGGGAGGCAAGAGCTGCCGCTGGTGCTCCCAATCACGCCCTCCCACACTTGAGGTGTCCCTGGGGTGAGTCTCACCTGATAATCAGCAGCTGCCTGCCTCCTCTGCTGTGTCCCAAAGCTTCCAACTCCAAGCAGATGGCTTGCTCAGTGCTTCTTCCCAGGCCAGGCTGGTATGTCACCACCTTGTAAGTGGCACTTGAGAGCCTGTGTCACATCAGAAGGTCTCAGCTGGGCATGCCCAGGCTTTGGAGAACGTGGAGCCCAGTGCCTGCTCTGAGGCTTTTATGGGGGTGGTCTGGGAGAAGAGAGGCTAGAGGAGTTTGATTTTCAAGAGGGAGAACCTGGTGTCTTGTGAGTGCCATCAGGAGTCCTTCACTTGGTGGTGCCTGGCAAAGTGGGCTTGTTGGCAAGGTCCCAGAGGAAGCCTCGGTGGAGCTTGTGAAACCTCTGAGCCTTGCCTGTTGTGTGTTGTTGGTCCAGGAACTGGTGGGGTGGGTACGGGTCGGGGCCGCTTGTCTCCCCTGATGGCACCACCAGCCTCAGCTAAGCAGGTACTTACAGGCTAACCCAGCTTAGGCTGGCACAGCAATGTCACCATGTGCTGCTTGCTGGTCTGTCATGAGGCTGCCAAGTTCCCAGTCACTGGTCACAGCAGATGGGGGCAGAACTACTCAAAATGACTTTTCCAGTTTCCCCAGCTGAATGGCCCCTTCCCTGGTGCTCTTGGGGATTCAGTACACAGGGGGTTTGCCTGCTACCAGGCAAAGCCCCCTGAACAAGCCGGTTCCATTCTGACTCTCTGCTCACCTTGGCATGCATGCTCTGCCCTGACCTGTTCCCACTGGGTCAGCAGGAGGGTGTCTGTGTTGCAGCTACATCACAGCTAACCCTGCTCTTTGGAACAACTCAGGGTGGTCCCACTGCAGGCTCAATGTGACTCCAGCTGCACTGTCTCCGTGTGGGAAGTGTGTAGCACAGTCCTTGGGTGCAAGCCTGTGAGATGAGAAATTTCAGGGAACCTAGCCTCTGAGCATGCCAGGACACAGATAGCTCTTGTAAGCCTGAGCATGCAGATTACCCCCAGCAGGTCCTGCTGGGTCAGAAGACCAGGCTAGGAGTTCATGAAGCAGCAGCTCATGTGACCTGAGACACATAGCAGATCTATCTGTCCTCTCGGTGCCCTATTGGAATGCAGACACAGGCTGGGTGTATAACTCAGTTGGCAGAGTGTTTGCCTGGCATGCAACTAAGTCATGGAATCCATTCCCAGCACTGCACTAAAAACTAGCCGCATGTGTCTGTAATCTCCACACTCAGGAGGTAAAGGCAGGGGATTAGAAGTTCAGGGCTATCCTTGGCTACATCGTGAGTTTGAGGCTGGCCTTGGCTGCATGAGACCCCATATGTCAAACAACAACAAAGCCATACTAATTTCCTGGTGGTTGTGGAGACGAGAGTCCCCAAAAGGCTAGAATTGAGATGTAAGCATAGGTCCAACCTGGGGGAGCCTGTGTCCTCTTCTCCCTAGTGCACAGAGGCCTGGACTCATATCGCCGAAGTGATGGGCCTAGTGCCCTGCTCCGCCCCGCCCCGCCCCACCCCACCCCAGCTTGCTCTCTCTGACCCTCCCTTTCCCCATAAGGCTTGCGGTGGTCTTGTGTTTGTCCAGATAATCCAGGACATTATCTAACCTACCATGCTAACTTTAAGGACTGCTGAGCCTTAGGCTCCTCCGGTCCTGGCCAAAGCTCTCCTTGTAGGCTCAGCACCTGGGAGGTCCCCCCCCCCCCCCGAGCTGTTTGAGGACGGCTCCTCGCTGCCGCCACGTGGCCCACCTTGTGATAAAGCGAGGACTTAGGTCAGAGTCCTGCACTGCTTTTAGAGTGTGGATTGTTTCTGTAAAAGTGGCTTGTCTCCTTTCAGAAGAGGCCGGGCTGTCAGAGCTGTGGGGCCTTGTCGGGGCAGATCCTTCGCCCTGGCGTGGACCTGCTGGGTCCAGGTGTTGGCTCTAGAGAATGGCAGTGCCGGGGGTGCTGGTAGCCACAGCGGTGGTGTGGCACCCCAGCCCATGCTCCATTATAAACTCCCACAATAGTAGGTCCTCTGTTTCCAGGATGGGAAGGGATTAAAGCTGGAATCATGATGCTGGTCCCTCCTAAGAGGCACTTGGGACAGGGATAAAGGAAGTCACAGGAGTGATCCGGGACCCTTGTAGGGAGTTGGTTGCTCCCCTTTGGAGTCCTCATTGTCTCCTTCTGGACCCCTGGGCTTGTCCTACCTGATATGAAAAAGCCAGTGGCCCATGCTGAGTAGCTCTTTCCATCAGGGCATGCCAGCCATGGAGGATGGGCACTGCCTCTGTCTGGGACTGTGATGGAAATGTATGTGGTCTGACAAGATCTTGAGTTTATGCTTCTGTCAGTTCAGTGCAATGGGCCTGGCCTGGTATGTGCCTAGTGGGTAACTCTCTCTCTCTCTCTCTCTCTCTCTCTCTCTCTCTCTCTCTCTCTCTCTCTCTCTCTCTCTCTCTCTCTCTCTCTCCCTAGATGTGGATGAGTGTCGAGCACACAACGGTGGTTGCCAGCATAGGTGTGTGAATACCCCTGGCTCTTACCTCTGTGAGTGCAAACCCGGCTTCCGGCTCCACACAGATGGCAGGACCTGCCTAGGTAAGTGTCAGCTGCCTGGGGCTCTGAGCCTCTGATGAACCTCTCTCTAGAATGTATAGAATGTACTCAGGTCTGGGGAGAGGCAGAGGGAGGCCTGAGTGGGCTAGCATTGGACTATGCACTCAGCAGCTCCCTCCCTCCTGTGGAGCACAGCTGCCTGCCAGTCCTGAACACACCCTGCCTGGTGGTACTGCTTCCTGTCTCTCAGGTAAAGAGGCTGAGGTTTGGATGGGTCAAAAAGTACATCCAAGGTCTCTGCTCACCCAGACCGCTGCGTCCCCACCTGTGTATGCTCTACAACTATGCTGAGTCTTGTTGAGATTGAGACCATCTGCAGGGCTGATCAATCAACAGGGACCCAGGCCTGGCTGGGCTGCCACCAAGACGTGGGGTGCAGGACTCTTGGGTTGCTCTTGGGTGGTAGGGAGGCAGGCTGAGCCTTGGCCCTGTCAACAGAAAGAATTTCTTGGTCTGCAGAACAGGGCCTCTCTGAAAGTCTGAGGGTACAAGCTTGCAACAGTGGTGAGGGGCAACCAGAAACAGCCTCTGGCCCCCTGCTCTCTGTAGCATTTCTGCTGTGAGGGAGGGGTTAGCGGGCTCCTGAGAATACAAAACCTCGGGTGCACCCTGGTCGATCCCTCTCTCTGTTTTTGCGTTGTTGTGGAGGGAAGGCACTCCTGCTTTCTACTTTGGAGATCCAGACAGCTTGGGCCAGTTCTGAGCAGCCTGGTCTTGGCTGCTATATGGTTGGCATTGTGCCAGCCCTGGGGGGTTGCACTCGGTACACACATGTCCCAGCCTCTGTCCGCTGCCGGAGCCAGGCAGCTGCCCGAGTGAGAAGTAGAAGCAGATGCAGGAATGTTGCCATGTGTTTCAGAGTAGCGATGATTGCGGAGCCCAGCGACTGCCTGCTGGCCCTTCTGCCTGTGGCTTGGGATCTCTCGTCTTGGGCACCCTTGTCAGGCAGGATACTCCTCAAAGAGGGGCGACACTAGAGATTGGTGTGAGGGGTGACCCCTGCTGCTGGCTCCCTTCTGGCTCCGTTGATAATGGCCCTCACTGAGATGCCTTGAAAGGATAGTGGGCCAGGATGAGATGCACCATTAACAGTCAGGGAGCAGAGATGCTTCTTAGACCTGAAGTGACCAGTGGTACTGCTCAGAGGAGCCTTGAGCTGCTGGTCTGGGGAACCAGGAGGGATAACCTTTACCCTGCCCCAGTCCGGTGCCCACACCACCCATTGCTATGCTGGAGACAGTCATGCTAGATCCTGCACCGTGGGGCCCCAGAGGGATGGACTCATGGCATATCTTTATTGTGGGTGGTCTGCATTGCCCTGGTGGCTGTCCCCAGACACTGTTTAAGTGGTGGGTGGGTTCCCAGGGCTTCTGACCCCTCCCACCTGACAGTTGATTTGGTGGACATTGGTTGGATTTGGAGCAGTGGCCTCAGATGGTCTCTCTGTCTCTCTCCCTCTCTCTCTCTGTGTCTCTCTCTCTCTACTGTAACTTTCAACAAGGGATTTACACTGAAGTTTCATGAGATCACAGCTTCCTGCTGTGCTGTGTCTGGAGACAATAGAATAATGGCTTGCAAACTCTCCACATTGGCTCCTAGGCATGGTGGCTTCCCTTATCTGAGCTCTGCATTAGAGACACCTTGGTCTCCCTGTAAGTGTCTGGTGGTGTTCTGGGGACCCCTGAGCATTATCTCCGTCCCTGTACTGTGCCCGTGACACATTTCCCAGCATTCCTTGGGGATATAGTCCCTACTCACCCTCCATCCTCAGTCGTCTCTCTGTGCTCCACGAATCTGGCTGTGGGTGATGGATTATTTTGTGTCCATAATTCCTAGGGAGCTTCTACGATGAGCCTGTGTTTGTCAGACTGGGTCCACCAGATGCTGCCTTCCCTGCAGGGGCCTGGGAAGGTTCCAGAGTAATTATAGGGCCTCCTGGGAGCTTCCTTCAGGAGTTCCTGGGTGTCTCTCATACCTTATCCCATGCCTCTTCCAGTTGCTGAGGGAGCCGCTTGGCTGATTGGCCTGAGATGCTGGCCTGGGATGGAGGTAGCTGAGCAGCTCTGGTTGGGGCCGAGGCGCTTGTCTGAGAGAGTCAGGGTGGTGATCTTTGTCCTGGGCTCTATGGAGGACCCAACACCCACCATGCCACACAGTCACCTCCAAGGCCAGGTAGATCAGGATAAGAAATGTATAAGTTCTGGCTCTCTCTCTCTCTCTCTCTCTCTCTCTCTCTCTCTCTCTCTCTCTCTCTCTCTCTCTCTCTCTCTCCCTCTCTCCCTCTCTCCCTCTCTCCCTCTCCCTCCACCCCCCACTTTTTAGCCAGAGCTGGCACTGAACTCCTCCAGCCTCTACCTCCTAGGCGTCAGGATTATGCAGGATTTTAGGTGTGCACCACTACACCCTGCTTCAAACGGTCTAAGCATAGTAACAAAACAGAGAAAGCTCTCCACTTCCATTCTCTTTTAAAGTTTTGTTTTTATTTATGGGCGTGAGTATTTGTGTGCCTGGTGCCTGTCAAGGCCGGGAGACGACCTGGAATTAACAGATGGTTGTGGATGCTGGGAACCAAATCCAAGTCCTCTGCAAGAGCAGCGGCTGTTTTTAAGCACTGGGCCTTCTCCCCCTGCTCTTAAAAATGGGCATTTTAAGGAGGGCTTTGCCATCAGCCCACTATAGTGAGAACATTGTCCCCTGTCCTGGCTACCACTCCAACAACAGGAACAAAAGACCCTGTGGCTTGGGCTGCCCTCTCCTGGGGTGCTCTGTCCTCTGTCTCATTTCTGAGGTGGTAATGGCGGGCAGGAGAGGGGGGCGGCCATGCCTGAGGCTGCTCTAGCTCTCTGTGCTTGGGACACGGCCATGGAAAGTAGGGCCTGCCCAGGGTGGTGGTTTGGCTGAGGGGCCAGGAGTGTCGTTCCTACTTTCCCATGACATTTTGCAGAGTTCCAGAATGGAATAGCCCCGGGTGTCATAACACCGCAAGGGGAGTCCTCCTCCCCACTGTGGCTGTAGTGTTTTGAATGGTATGTGCCTGCCCAGTGGCTTTTGGCATGATCTGGACACTGACCTTGATTATAGCTGTTTCCCTGTGTCCTCTGGGTTGAAGGACACATAGGACTGGTCTGAGGGGCCATGGTTGTCACTGGCTTAGACCCATGGCACAGGTGGCCTCTCCATCTCAGGATGGACGGACTCTCTTGGAGAGTGCTCTGCTGCCAGCACACTCCTGTGGTGGCTCCACAGGCACAGTCACATGGTGCTAGTGTTTGCGTGACTGGAGGAAGCTGCCCAGCCCTGGCCCTGCCCTGTCCCTGTCTGTGTGTATCTGTGGCCTTGGCAGAGCCTTCCCTCCCTAGACATCAGGACAGTAAAGAGCTTTACAAGCCCCTGTCTGCCCCCAAGGCTCCTTCCTGGAGGAGAAGCCCCAAAGAAGGCTGTTTGGGATCTGGAGGTTGCTGCTGGCAGCATCTTAGGTTTGGAGCCAAAGCCACAGGCAACTCAAATGTGCAAACGACCAGGCTCGTCTGTAAAACTCATCCCCATGGAAGCCACAGATGCAGCTCTGCCCATGTTTCCCTGTCCTTCCAAAACATGGCAGGCGTTGCAGTTTCACAAAGGGTCAGCTCCCCAGCCTCGAGAAGCCTGGCCTGAGTGGGGCCGGTGGGAGAGGTAGGAAGGGAGAGCTGCTGTGGTGAATGTGATCCCACCCTGGGCCCTTCACGAGGCAGGGCTGCCTCCACTAGGCCTTGGGGGACAAGGATGCCTACCAAGTTCAGTGGCCCATAGCAGGTATCTCATTCTGACCCAGAGCTGCCAGGAAAGAGGGCACGGCTCCTGAGCCGGGTACAGAACCCAGTAGGGATAGTTAGGCAGCCACACTGGGCACGCAGGGATATGGCATGCCATAGGGGACAGAGTTGGTGAGTGAAGGCAGTGTTGACTTGAAGTGCATGTGTGTGGTGGGGGGGGTGATGACTGGAGGGACCCAGTTCTGCTGCCCTTAGGTCTGCTGCAGTGTCACCAAGCCCCATATCGGTTTTATGACAGAACAGCCCTCCTCACAGGACATATCTGCCCTCTGAGTAACCCATCTGGCACTTTGATAGATGCTCTGGCAGAAGGAAGCTGGGTAGTTCTTGTGCCGTCTCTTGAGGATGCAACTGGGGGCTAAGGCTGGGCAGTAAAATACCGCCCAGGGTTGTGGGTGTGGTGTGAGCAGGATGTGATCTGTGAGCTTAGAGGTAACCTGCATGTATGTATGTATGTGTGTGTGTTTATGTATGCGTGTATGTATGTATTATGTATAATATGTGTATGCAATTATGTGTGTGTTATGTGGGTATGTATGTATTATATGTGCATGTATATATATGTGTGTGTGTGTGTGTGTCTGTATGTGTGTATGTGTGTATGTATATGTATGTATGTATGTTTGATGCATGTGTGGTGTGATGAGCCCCCTCTGTGCTGCCATCTGCCCCTGCCTTGTCAAAGAGCTTCCCAGGACAGACTGCTCTGGCCACTGGCCATACATGGTGGTAGCTCTCAGCACCCAGAAGCCAGACCAGTTTAAGGACAACAACCATAACTCCATGAGAGACACCACCCTCCAGCTGGCCTCAAACCACTAGGCTAAGTCTGGGGGCTGCGTTAAAGCAGCTGATGTACTTGGCTTGGCTGACTGTCGGTAGACTAGTTCTTGACTAATTTCCTAGTGATGAGTTTATGGGCTGGAAGCTGCAGCCTAGAGCCACCTTAAGACCCAGAGTGCATGTCCCATCCACCACCCCACATGCTGCCACCTCACGATCCTGATGCAAGCCCCGAGACCTTGGCTTAAGACCTGAGTTTGTTCCCGCAGTGCAGGTGCTGCCTCCTGGACTGGGCTAGTACCCTTTGTCAGGGGTGTCATATATCCAAGAATGTTGTACAGGTTGGCACAGAGTAGCCTTCTGTCTTATAGGAAATGTATTTCTTCCTCCACAAAACCCATTCCTTCCTCCAAGCTTTGCGCCTCACACCCCTCCCTGAGTAGGGGGACTCCTGCTGGTTGTGAGTGGAGTCACAGCCCAGCTGTGTTGGAATTCCAAACCCTTGGATGTGCCTGGCTGCCCTGACAAAACACCACATGGGCTTAAGCAGCAGGGTTTTGTTTTTTCACAAAGTTGCAAGTCCAAGAACAAGGTGCCAGCCTTTCTGGTCCCTGATGAGATCAGAGCCTCATCAGTGTGGCCACTTCCAACCTTAATTAAGGAACAAAAGTCTGAAGATTGTCGAATGGGGGGGGGGGCTTCGTCGGCATGAGAGTTGGGGGAAGGGTGCAGGGACGCACACAAGCATTAAGACTCTAATATAGAGTGTCACCCAACTGTAGTCACTTGTGTCTGCTCTGGAAGTGGTCAGGGACCTGTGTGAGATCTTGGCAATTGTAGGCTGGGTTTTGGGGCAGGACTGACTACTGGGGGCCTGCAGGATTGGACACAGATCGCAGACCCTGCCAAGTGTGGGATGAAAGAGAAGATGGGGTGCTGTGGAGACAGACCGGTCCAGCCCTGTTGCCTAGGCTGGCCTGACGTTCCCAGCCCTCCTGCCTATATTCTCACTACTGTGATTTCAAGTGTGTCACCGCCCCTGGCTGCTGGGTTGGCTCATGAGTGTATACTGTTTGCAGGGAAGCCAACCCTGACCTCTGCTCCAAAGGTCACTCAGCTTTGCTCATATCTAACCTTGGGCCTGATTTCGAGAACCATAACCAGATGTGAGCCTCTGGCCTTGGCCCTGGCAGAGGTCCCCAGAGCGAACATCCTTCAGCTGGATCTCAGTAACTTGAGGGGCCTGGAGATGTCTCCACCAGCCCAGACACACAGACCCTGGCCAGTACTGGCGCTGTGCAGCCCAGCACAGGGAAAAGACAATCTGCTTGGCTTAGCTTTGTGGGAATCCACAAAGGGTGTGCTGTGTGATGCTGGCCTGGCTCCCTGGTGTGCACAGCTTGAGAGCATCTGTTCAGTCTGAGGAGCAATGGTCCTGAGGGTGTGAAGCACTGGAATTCCAGGTCTTCCCTGCCAGCCATGGCGGGCTTCTTCACGGGTTTGTCTCAGATGCTTTGCCCATGCTCAGTCACACTGGAGGTGAAGCGCCTTTCCCTCCTGGTTAATGGTGCTTCCTGTGGGGAAACTGAGACACCATGCCTGGCCCTCTGTGCCTGCCTGGTCCCGCCAGATGGGCTTCTGGTTCCTATTACGTGTCCTGAGGGATGCAATGAGTACAAGCAAGCAGAGCCCCCAGGAATGTGGGGCCAGCTGAGGCCATGTGCATGGGTACCCAGACGCCTCGTGGCCGGACGGCTGACTCAGGTGAGGCCAGCCAGGCCTGGGGTCAGCATGGTTTCCATACAGTTTAGGGGTCAGAGCAGAGTTGGGGAGGGCCTCAGCTTGGCGGGCTTACCTCGGTTCTGTAGGAGATTGCTGTAGCTCCCCCCTTGGTGCTTATGTCTGGGGCCCTGGGTGGCCAGGTCGCTGCCTCCCACGCCTGGCTTTGCCCCAGAGAAGGGGGCCTCCACGTGCTCTCCCAGCTGCGCTTCATGTGGGTTGAGATCTGTTTCATGAGCAATGTGGCTTTTAAGCAAGCTTGTTTTGAAGGAAGCTCAGCCTTCTCAGTGTCCTGAGGCAGCTCTGGCGGCAAATGCCAGCACCCGGGGCCTTGCAGCTCTGTCCTCACTGGTGCCAAGCACCCCATATTCCTAGGCAGTAATTAACAATTTCTCCACACCGGGACATTAGCAGTACTGCTTAAAGTTGAGTGTCCCACATCCCGGGCAGCACCTTAGGGTACAGCCTGGTCCCCAAAGTGCTTTAGTAATGAGTCTCAGGTTTGCTGACACAGCTCTGAGCACAACTCTGCAGGCAGCCAGTGTTGCCTCCCCAGCCAGGGCAGCATTCTTGTGGCTTTCCTCCAGAGCTCAGGGCTAACTTCCTTTAACCACAAGGCCATTGCCAGAGACTAGGGTTGTAACCAAATCCATGCCAGGAGCTGGCTGCCACTGCTGGTGGAAGCTCAGCATCCATCCTGCATTCCCTGCCATGTAAAGCGTCTGCCCCGTCTTCACAGGCCAGCTGAGGGTAGGGCTGATTTCGTCCATAGAGTACTCAGGCGCCCAGCAGGCCAGACAGAATCTCTCCTCCCTGCCCGGCAGCAGTCCAACCGGGAAGGACAGGCTGCTGCCCTGTGGGACACGGCCTCCCTGAGGACTGATGGCTGTCGGGAAGGGTGGACACTCTGATAGGGTGTGAGGTGTGGCCTGGCCTGGGGTAGAAAGAGTTTTCTCTGGTTTCCCCCAGGAATGGGTGGCCAGGCCTGTGGACTGAGGTGGCCGTTCATAGGTGACCTCTGTCCCACCCTGACTAAGATGGTAGGGTGGATCTCACCATGCCTCCTAGCCTGCCATCGGGGAATGAGCCAGCTGGTTCTCAGGCTGGGTTTACAGGATTCAGAGAGATGCCCACTACTGTGGATGCTGTTGATGGCTGGGATTAGAGAGCGAGGGAGAAGCTGGCTCGGGTGTGCGTGGGAGCCGTCGTTATCTGTCTTGCTCAAGTGAGAGTGAGGGCCTGACCTTATCTCCTCTCGTCCTCAGCCATCAGCTCTTGCACTCTGGGAAATGGTGGCTGCCAGCATCAGTGTGTCCAGCTCACAGTCACACAACACCGCTGCCAGTGCCGGCCCCAGTACCAGCTGCAGGAGGATGGCAGGCACTGTGTGCGTAAGTGTTGCAGAGCTGGGAGAGTGAAGGGGTCCGGGGTCCAGGGAAGAGCCTGATGATAACCCTGGTGGTGGGAGGGAGGGAGGCAGGGAGGGAGCCAGGGAGGGAGGGAGGCAGGGAGGGAGGGAGGCAGGGAGGGAGGGAAACAGGGAGGCAGGGAGGGAGGCAGGGAGGGAGGGAGGCAGGGAGGGAGGGAAACAGGGAGGCAGGGAGGGAGGCTGGGAGGGAGCCAGGGAGGGAGGGAGGCAGGGAGGGAGGGAAACAGGGAGGGGGGAGACAGGGAGGGAGGGAGGCAAGAAGGCTGGGAGGGAGGGGGGAGGCAGGGAGGCAGGGAGGCTGGGAGGGAGGGGTGGCAGGGAAGGGAGGGAGGCTGGGAGGGAGGGAGGCTGGGAGGGAGACAGGGAGGCTGGGAAGCAGGGAAGGGAGGCGGGGAGGCCTGGGCTGCTGTGGGCCTCAGGTGCAGGGATGGGGAGCACTGTTGGATGTCCCTGGGGCAGGACATTCAGGATGGAGACAGTCAGCTCCTTCTTCCATATCTGTCCATCTGGGGTTTGGGCAGAGGAGGTAGCCAGGCCAGTGTATAGGACTTTGGGCTACTTGCATAGGAGAAAAAGACTTTGCTAAAGGAGTGTGTGTGTGTGTGTGTGTGTGAGTGTGTTGTGAGTATGAGTGTGGTGTGAGTGTGTGTGTTGTGAGTGTGAGAGTATGTTGTAGGTGTGTGAGTGTGTGCGTGTGAGTGTATTGTGAGTATGAGTGTGGTGTGAGTGTGTGAAGTGTGTGAGTGTGTGTGTGTTGTGTGAGAATATGTTATAGGTGTGAGAGTGTGTTGTGTGTGTGTGTTGTGAGTGTGTGTGTGTTGTGAGTGTGTGTGAGTGTATGTGAGTGTGTGTTGTGATTGTGTGTGTTGTGTGTGTGAGTGTATGTGAGTGTGTGTTGTGAGTGTGTGAGAGTGTGTGTGTGAGTGTGTGTGAGTGTGTGTGAGTGTATATGACTGTATGTGAGTGTGTGTGTTTATGTGAGTGTGTGTGTGAGTGTGTGAATGTGTGTGAGTGTATGTGAGTGTGAGTGAGTGTGTGTGAGTGTGTGTGTGTGAATATGTGTGAGTGTGTGAGTGTGTGTGAGTGTGTGTGTGTTGTGAGATCAGAGCCCCTCCCCTAGATGTGGAAGTGGGGCTGAGAGAGCAGGCGTGGGACTCCCCAGCAGAGTAGGAAGGAAGAGAGTGCCCCTATGGGTACAGGGGGTTGAGGCCATGCAGGTGGAAAGGCGTGGAATCTCAGGGCTTGGGGAATACAGGACTGGGGGACACAGGGCCGAGCAGGTTACAGAGCTGGGGGTGTTATGGAGCTGAGGGTCACAGGGATGGGAAGGTCATGGGATAGAGGGGATCGCAGAGCTGGGGACACAAAGGTGAGAGTCCTCAACGCTGAGGGAATCAAACCGAGGAGCACCAGGCCCTGGGGGACCATAGGGTTGGGTGGTCACGTGGAGAGGCCTTGCGTCAGAGGGCTGGGGAGGAGCAGTAGGAACTCACCTGGGCTGGCCCCTCCTTGCTGGAAGCCCCTCTTCCTGCTAGGCCTTGCTTCCTGCCACTGTACACGTTCCCTAGTCATGGGCGTAGGTGGGGCGCTGACTCTGGTGCTCTGATAGAGCCTTGGGAGCCCAGCCATGGCTGTGGAGTTCTCTTGGGGAACTCAGAGCTACCCACAGCTGGGGAATCATGGCACAGGCTGGAGCAGAGAGGGGTTCCAGTGCCGAGGAGGAACCCTGCGTCTTTCAGCATGGCCTTCCCCATCTCTCTGCCTCCATCCCTCTGGCTCTGCTGTGCAGGGAGAAACCCATGTGCGGATGGCAATGGTGGCTGTATGCACACATGCCAGGCACTCCGGGGCCTTGCCCACTGTGGCTGCCACACAGGTTACCAGCTTGCTGCGGACCGCAAGGCCTGTGAAGGTAGGATGCTTTACCAAGCCCCAACGTCCCGAGGCACCCTTCTGGATGGGTCTTCCTGTGACCTTGTGTGATAGTTAGTCCCCTCTCCCTGTTGGGGGTGGGGAGGCCCACATAAGCTCTCTACAGCCCAGTCATGTTTCTGCTGAAGGGAGGGAACTCGGGAACTCCTAAACAGACTTCCTGTGGTGCCTAGCTGGGCGCCTGATCCTGGCCTTACTCAGGCGAGGTAAGCCAGGGGAAGCAAAGGGGGTGGCAGACAAACCCCAGGGACGGTCCCAATGAATCAGTGCTGGGCTGCTTTCTCAGGGCAAGCCATGTTAAATGCTTCGTTAATTGTAGCTACAGTTTGGCGCTACTTTCCAGAATCCATTCCTTCATCCTGCCGGTTGCCAAGTTTGTTCTTCGCCGCATCCCTAGCTATGTGCTGGCCCAGTGTCTCTGTAGATAGTAGGTCTGGGATGGGCAGCCTTGGCAGAAGTCTGTCCTTTGCCCAGTGACTTCAGAGTGAGTGTGGTGCTCCTAGGACCACCAGAGAGGCAGGGGTTAGCCTCCCAAGATGTCATGTCAGGTGGCCTGGTGCCCACAGGACGGGGGAAGTCGGCAGCTACATACCCATCTGCACTAGGCAGTCATTACGGTGCAACCGAAAAGACCCCCCCTCTGGGCTCGACACGAGACACAGCTTGTGTCACCTCTATCTCCAGGACCCTGTCAGGGTGTGCCTGGCAGGTGTGGGACAGCATGGTGTACCTTAAGCTGTCTAAGCCGGGAAGCTGTTAATATATCCAGGGATATGGGTATATTTCTGTCTTTCCCTTTCAGATGTGGATGAGTGTGCCACGGGACTTGCCCAGTGTGCTCATGGCTGCCTCAACACTCAGGGATCCTTCAAGTGTGTATGCCACACAGGCTATGAGCTGGGTGCCGATGGCCGACAGTGCTACCGTGAGTAGGCAGTGAGCAGTGCACTCGGGGTGTTGGGGGCACTGACGAGGCTCCTCAAAGCCCTGAAGTCAGTTTCATTCAGGCAGCTCTGGGTGTGGGTCCCCAGGGGCTGGTTAGGGAGTGCCGGACCCTGACCCACATCCCGACTACGTGATGTCATCACAGGCATCGAGATGGAGATTGTGAACAGCTGCGAGGCTGCCAATGGTGGCTGCTCACATGGCTGCAGTCACACTAGCACCGGACCCCTGTGTACCTGCCCTCAGGGTTACGAGTTGGATGAAGACCAGAAGACCTGCATTGGTAAGAGCCAGTTCCTTCCAGGGTGCCCTGTGCAGCCATCCCAGCCCCAGCCCCAGCCCCAGCCCCAGCCCCAGCCCCAGCCCCAGCCCCAGCCCCAGCCCCAGCCCCAGCCCCAGCCCCAGCCCCAGCCCCAGCCCCAGCCCCAGCCCCAGCCCCAGGATTCACTGTGACACCCAGTCTTGGGTTTGTTTGGTGCCACGACTTGGAAGTTTCTTCTGCTGCTGCTGCTCTGCCTGCCTGGGCTCAGCAGGAGCTGCAAGAGAGCTGAAGGGGGTCAGCAGCTCAACTCCAAAGTGTGTGTGTGTGTGTGTGTGTGTGTGTGTGTGTGTGTGTGTGTGTGTGAGAGAGAGAGAGACAGAGAGACAGACAGACAGAGAGACAGACAGACAGACAGACAGACAGACAGACAGGTCATGGCTGTGTGTGTGTGTGTGTGTGTGTGTGTGTGTGTGTGAGAGAGAGAGAGAGAGAGAGAGAGAGAGAGAGAGAGACAGAGAGACAGAGAGACAGACAGACAGAGAGACAGACAGGTCATGGCTGTGTGTGTGTGTGTGTGTGTGTGTGTGTGTGAGAGAGAGACAGAGAGACAGAGAGACAGACAGACAGACAGACAGACAGACAGACAGACAGGTCATGCCCGTGTAACTGCTCCTGTGTGTGGCTGTGGGTGTGTACAATTGGATATGGGTATGTGGGTATGTGAGTTTGGGCGTGAGTGAATAACTGAAGGTGTGTGGTTCCTTGCAGGTGTGTGGCTCTGTTGTATGCATGACTGTATGTAGTATGCAAGCATTTGCGTACGGGCTCACATGTGTTTGGTGTGATCGTGTATAGGCACGAACACAGTGTGTGCAGGGCTTGCTGCTGTGGGATGTGGGAGGATGTATGTGTACCCATGGTGCCAGTGTGCTCCCGTGTGTACCCCACAGACATTGACGACTGTGCCAACTCCCCATGCTGCCGGCAGGTGTGTACCAACACCCCTGGTGGATATGAGTGCAGCTGCTACGCTGGCTACCGGCTCAGCACTGATGGCTGTGCTTGTGAGGGTGAGCACATGCTACACACAGTAGCAGCTGCGTGATTAGGGATGAGATACCAGGGTCAACTTTAGACCCCCCGAGGTGGGCGTGCAATCTGCCTGCTTCCTGCTCTGCTTAGACATTAAGTGCCTGCTGTATGCTCATGCACACCCATACAACCCATCCTGACTATGTGTAAATTTGCATATGATCCCTTGCACGCCACACGCAAGTTGTACGTGTAGCTAGCCAATCTCACATAGCCAGAAGCATGTACCTGTATACAATCATGTGCCTGTTAAATTGTACACACCATTGCCCCTCCCTCCCTCCCTCCCTCCCACCTGTAATCAATGGCTCCCCTCACAGGGTTGGGGATGAGCTCCTGCCTGTTCCTTCAATGACTCTCCTGGCAGATGCTCACTGTCCCTATATTCTTGAGTAGAAAGACTTCTGGAGTGGCTGGGTGGTGGGGTGGGGTGGGGTGGGGTGGGTGGTGTTACCAGATGCTTAGTGGATAAGCATTTGACTGTCCATGAGGTACAGCCAGGGTAGGTGTGGGTCTCCAGGCTTCTGACCATGGGAGCACAACCCCAGCAGCCCTGTTTGTCTACAGATGTTGACGAGTGTGCCTCTGGCCACAGTGGCTGTGAGCACCACTGTTCCAATCTGGCTGGCTCCTTCCAGTGCTTCTGTGAAGCTGGTTTCCGGTTGGACGAGGACCGCAGGGGCTGCACCCGTGAGCCTCCCCCAGGCACCACTGCCTTCCGGGTGTCTGATCCCAGTAGCTGGCATGCTAGCTGGCTCACCATCACCTTTGTGGGCCCCGTGGCAGGGCGGTCCTGTCTCCTGCAGTAGGGGTGGGGTCAGCAGGTTGGTGTGGTGATTGATTGGGCAGGACGCAGTGTTACAGGGGGCATCTTGGGCACCCAGTTTCTGAGCTGGGATTTAAGGCAGTGTTGCCGCTGAGTAGAGTTCATGGGCAGCAAAGGCTGAGGAGCCTGTGTGTCCTTCCCTAGCCCTAGAAGAGTCCGTGGTAGACCTGGATGGCCAGCTGCCCTTCGTGCGGTCCCTGCCCCACATTGCAGTGCTGAGGGATGAGCTGCCACAACTCTTCCAGGATGACTACGGAGCTGAGGAGGAGGCAGCGGAGCTGCGGGGAGAACACACTCTCACCGAGAAGTTCGGTGAGGCATGAGCCTGCCCTTGGCTGCTCTCCTTGCAGCTTGCACTCCTGGGCCATGCTGCCCTATGATTTTGGGAGGCCCAAAGAGGGTCCTTCCTTTTCAGTTCGTACAGCTCTTTCAGGGCAGGTGGGTTCCCATATCTCACCTTGGAACTCAGAGGCGAGGATGTCCCTTGTCCTCTCCTCTCTGGCTAGGGGATCTAGCTCTGAGGTCCCTCTCTCCATCTTCCCCCAGTCTGCCTGGACCACTCCTTTGGCCATGACTGCAGCCTGACCTGTGATGATTGCAGGAATGGAGGGACCTGCCTCCCGGGCCAGGATGGCTGCGACTGCCCAGCGGGCTGGACAGGGATTATCTGCAATGAAAGTGAGGCGCTGGTGGGATCTGGGCAGAGTCTGTGAGCACAAGAGTAATAAGCATCCATTCCATATGGTTTCTCCTGCCTAGCTCTGGGGAGAATCTGAGTGTGTTCCCCCACCCATCCATTCATTCATCTGTCTACCCACTCACACATCCATCTATTCACCCACCCACACATCCATCCATCCATCCATCCTCCCATTCATCATCCATCCATCCTCCCATCCATCCATCCATCCATCCATCCATCCATCTATCCACTCATTTTCCCATTCATCATCCATCTATCCATCAATCCTCCCATCCATCATCCATCTATGCACTCATCCATCCTCCCATTCATCATCCATTCATCCATCCATCCATTCTCCCATTCATCATCCATTCATCCATCCATCCATCCTCCCATTCATCATCCATTCATCCATCCATCCTCCCATTCATCTATCCATCCATCCATCCATCCATCCATTCATCTTCCAATTCATCATCCATCCATCCATCCTCTCATTCATCATCCATCCCTCCATCCATCCATCCATCCTCCCATTCATCATCTATCCATCCATCCATTCATCTTCCAATTTATCATGCATCCATCTATCCATCCTCCCCAACCAACCATCCATCCATCCATCCATCCATCCATTCATCCATCCATCCATTCTCCCATTCATCATCCATTCATCCATCCATCCATCCTCCCATTCATCATCCATTCATCCATCCATCCATCCTCCCATTCATCATCCATCCATCCATCCATCCTCTCATTCATCATCCATCCATCCATCCATCCTCCCATTCATCATCTATCCATCCATCCATTCATCTTCCAATTCATCATGCATCCATCTATCCATCCTCCCCATCCATCCATCCATCCATCCATCCATCCATCCATCCATCCATTCTCCCATTCATCATCCATTCATCCATCCTCCATTCTTCCATCCACCATCTTATCAGTATTTCCCCCACCCTTCCTTTGATAAGAGTCTACTGAATGTCCCACCCCCATCCTTGTACTAGGCATGGTACTAGGATATGGGGCATTCTGGGAACCAGCAAGTCAGGGTGTGTGATGCTCCCAGTCAGTCTCTAGGGACCCAATGACAAGCCAACAGGTATCTGAGAGTATTGTAGGTGCCTATGAAGGAGAGCTAGCGAGAAAGCTTCTCTCGTGGGAGCAAGGATGATGAAAGCATCTGATGGGAGCAGAGCCTTGCTCAGGTCTACACAACCATTTACAGCCGAAACACTCCAGGAATAGATCTGTCCAGAGCCTTTCTCATCTCTCCCAGAGCTCCCTGACCAGGAGGACATTAGACTCTTCTTCAAGCTTCGAGGATCATCTGAATGGGCTCATCTGAATGGGCTGTCTGATTGAAAGGACATTGGATGTCAGGATGTAGTCATTGATTAGTGATGTCTGCCATGAGTGTGGTTGGGGCCAGGAGGCACAAATAGCATCATTTGCTGTTGTTTGAAATTGATGCCTTTAATGCCAGAAGGACCATGGACTTCTGCTGGTTGGTAATCCTGGTGTTTCCCTGTCGTCTCTCTGTAGCTTGTCCTCCAGGCACTTTTGGGAAGAACTGCAGCTCTCCCTGCATCTGTCAGAATGGTGGGACCTGTGACTCGGTGTCAGGCGCCTGCCGCTGTCCCCCAGGCGTCACTGGAGCCCACTGTGAGGATGGTGCGTGTAGCCCCTCTGGGAGCTCTAGAGAAAGGGAAGCAAAGTAGAAGTTGGTGCAGCATTTTATCCTTCTGCCTCCAGGGCTTAGGCTGTGCCTGGGGGGGAGCAAAGACTTGAGTGAGCTTGGCATGAGTTTTGCCTTGTTGCTCGCTTCCTGGGTTTTCCAGTATAGAAGGTTGAGGCTCAATTCGATGGGTGCAGACATGTTTGCAATGGATTCCCTGGGGAGGTGGTGAGCCCTTTGGACCTGGGAGCATTCAAGCAGAGCTGGGGATGGCCAGCTGGGATTTGTACCCTTCTGTCTGTGCTGGTGGCTTTGTGGGGTGATGCTTGACGTCCTGTCTGGCTGTAGTTACAACACTGTGGAGGAATTACAGTTCGTGGGAATAAGCTTCTCGGGGGAACGGCTTTGTCTTTGGGTCTCTAGTATTTTAATTCTAACTGCTCCTGCAAGACTAAGAGGATACAGTTGATAGAACCCAGCCCCAAGGCCCTGGGGTGGCCTGAGGACAACAGGGTGCCCAGGCAGCCACACAGGGTGGCCTCTCCCCAAACCTGGTTAGTGTCCTTGCTGCAAACATGGGGAGACTGGAAGAGCCATGGGTGTGACAGGCTCCCGGTGGCCTTGGGGACATTTGGCAGGTATAGGATCTGAGTCTGCATCACCTCCCAGAGACTTTCCCCCAGCAATCTTGGGGAAGGGGCACCAGATTCCCCAGCAAGTGAAGTGTACCAGGGCAGGTAAAACTAAATAGGGGCTCTGGGGACACACGGGCAGATTTTCAGAGACCTCACAGGGGCCCTGTGCTCCTTACATTGAGGCTCCATTCTTCCAGTCTATGTGTGGGACTCTATATGACCACAGCTCTTTGCTGGCCTCCTCTCTCTATCTCAAATGCCACCTGCCTGTAAGTGAAGGACGTCATCTGTTACTGGCTTTGGGCAATGTAGGTGATCTAATCTCTAGCGATTGGGACATGGCAGCTTGGGCTTTCATTTTCAACTATCTGTGTCCCTTTCACTAGGAGGGACATGGGGGTGGGCAGGGTAGAGCTAGAGAAGTGTTGGAGAAGGGGCAGCCATCCAGGCTTGGGTGTAGCCCTGACCAGTTGATGGCTTGCAACCTTCCCTCTTTGGGGTGGAGAGGTTGGGCTCAGTATTCTGTGTGGGTCAAAGGTCAGGGCACTTAGAGATTTTACAACTCTCAGGTGAGTGCTGATTTGTATGGTCAGGCTCCTTCCTTTGCTGCTGGTTCTGAGGAACTGGCCAGGGCAACCAACAGGCATCACCAGAAGGCTCAGCTTGTGCTCATCGGGCATGGCTGCTCCTGTCCTCTGTCCTGGGCACTAGGCCTCTGAGTGTCCCGTCATCTGAGGGCCACGTGTAGGTAGGCCAGCCGCTCTCCACAGTCCTAGCTAAACTGTTCCCCACAGGCTGCCCCAAAGGCTTCTATGGTAAACATTGTCGGAAGAAATGCCACTGTGCTAACCGCGGCCGATGCCACCGCCTCTACGGGGCCTGCCTCTGTGACCCAGGGCTCTATGGCCGTTTCTGCCATCTAGGTGAGTTCTGTTCATCTGTCTGCATGAATGGGGCCATCTGTCTCCCGCTGAGCATGCTGAGCGTCACACCATGTTGGAGCTCTGTGACAGTGTCTGTGGATGGGTTGGCTTGAGGTTAGCAGCTGGAGTGTTTCACCACTGTGCTGGCCTCCAGGCATCTGGTGCATTGACCCTAGAGTGGTGTCATTACTACCTCTCATCTGGAGACGGAGGCGAGCAGGGCCAGACTTCCCAGGAAGCTTGCAGGATGAGAGTTTGGGCTTGTGGAACAAAACCAGCTCCCATCTCTGGGCGCACAGACACTCAGGGAAGGAAGGGGACAGTAGATTAGCAGAGAAACATGCGTGAAGGTAGCATTTGACTTTTCTGAAAGAGGAGAAAGCTGAGACTGTCCTAGCTAGAAAATGGTGTGACCCAGGGACAGCCCCTCAGCTGTGCAGTGCCTGGCTCTTAGTCCCGGGTCTCTAGGCCACGAGCAGATCTGCTCATTTCTAGAATGTCCTGGAAGGGGGTTCAGCTATAGCAGGCACACCAGGGCCACCTTTGTCAATTAGGCTGACTGGGTCGGTGTAGTAGTGGGCAGGCCCCTCACTTGGGGCTCTGTGCCTGCAGCCTGCCCTCCCTGGGCCTTTGGGCCGGGCTGTTCTGAGGATTGCCACTGCGAGCAGTCACACACACAGTCTTGTAACCCGAAGGACGGTAGCTGCTCCTGCAAGCCTGGCTTCCAGGGCAAGCACTGCCAGGCAGGTGAGTCCCTGAGGGAGAGGGAGGTCCCTGGGCTACTGAGAACGCCGCCCCCATCTCACATTCCCGTCTTGCTTCTCACTCTGTAGAGTGTGAGCCAGGGTTCTTTGGGCCCGGCTGCCGACACCATTGCACCTGTCCACCAGGTGTGGCCTGCCACCCTGTGAGTGGTGAATGTCGGACGCAGTGTCCTCCTGGCTACCAGGGGGAGGACTGTGGCCAAGGTGAGTGGCTGTCCCCAGGGGTTCTGGTGATTGGGGTTACTTGTACTGGGGAACTGCGAAAGTGTAGAGCTGGAGGCTACAGATCCAATGCCTGGCTGTAAATGTCCTTTACCTACTGTCATCATCTCAGTGGACTGTCCTCTTAGTGCTCAGAGGAGGAACGGTCTGTCTGCCTGGTTCAGACCAGAGAAACGGTCAGCACCTCTGGAATGACTGTTTGCTCCTCACCTTCCCAAAGGTCCTGGGATAGCTCAGTGCAGGACTCTGGGCAAGATGGATGAGGAGGGAACAAGGAGGAGGAGCAGGCGTGAGGAGGAGCAGGGTGGCTGCTGGGAAAAGGCTGCTTTGGAGTGGTCTAGTCTGGCAGTGGGGTCTTGTAGTCAGGTGTGTATGAATGAGCAGAGCCTAGATACTGTTAATTACTTGGCAGGTAGAAGAGAGGGTGGGCCTCAAGGCTGCTGAGATGAAGATTAGTGACATGGGTTCTTAGGCGTAGACGGGAATTCTGTCCTACCTGGTCCCATAGCCATTTAGCTCCAAACAAACACACAGAAGGCTTATTTTAATCATGAACTGTTTGACTGATGGTTTAGGCTTCTTAATGGCTAGCTCTTTCTGAATTATTATCAACCCATAACTATTAACCTATGTATTTTTACGTAGCCGTATCTTACCAGAGAATGCCCGGACCTGGTGCTCCTTCGGCGGTTACATGGTGTCTCTCTGGCTTTCTCCTGTTTTCCTCTCCCCAGAATTCTCCTGGTCTGGTAGCCCTGGCTACTGGCCAATCAGTGTTTTATTCATCAACCAGTAAGGGCAGCATACACAGAAGGACGTCCCCCATCACTAGGTGTCACTGAGAGACCCAAGGCAAAACTGGGAAGCAGGTGGCTTGGTAAATCACACCCTCACTTGTTGACAGTCCAGCATATGGGGCTGGGAGCTTGACCAGAGGAGCAGAGAGGGAGGCTGTGTCCTCTACCGGCAGGGGACATGTGACTAGTGACCCTTGATGTGAGGATATAACTTGTGGGGTGTCAAGCTGAACAGCCAAACACTTAGCTGAAGCTTCATGACCAGGAGAGGATAAACCCACACGGCCGGCCACAGCCCTTGAGAGGGGGAGATGTTCGTGTTGTGGTCAGTACAGCTGCTGCCAGGTATTGGGAGAGCTTTGAACCACTCTTGGCATAGCACCTGCTGTCTGTATACCCACTGGTCAGATTGGAAGGGAGCTTCAGGGCCTGAGTGTGACCATTTTAGGTTAGGCAAGCATAGAAAGAAATCCAGGAGCTACCAGTTATCCCCTCCTTCACCCTCCCTCTAATGGGGGGAGAAAAGCAGAAAAGTTCCCAGCGCCACCCAACCAGGGACAGAGGTCAGCTTGGCAGCATCAGCCAAGCTGATTCGTCTGCGGGATGAGACCTGGTAAGGGCTCTCAGGTCTTGGTGCAGGAGAGACTATTCAGGGCTCCCAACTCAGTCTAGAGTCCCCAGACCTGGCCTGCTCTCAAGACTCCATGGCCCCAGGCTGTTCACCAGCTCCGAGTGTCCTTAGTGTACAGCATCTGGGAAGTGGACAGGACAGAGCCTCCTAACAGAGACACACACACACACACACACACACACACACACACACACACACACACACAAGCACGCACGCACGCACACGCACACATGCACGCACACACCATACACACACCACACACACACATACACACGCGCACACACACGCACACACACGCGCGCACACACGCACGCACGCACACGCACACATGCACGCACACACCATACACACACCACACACACACATACACACGCGCACACACACGCACACACACGCGCGCACACACGCACGCACGCACACGCACACATGCACGCACACACCATACACACACCACACACACACATACACACGCGCACACACACGCACACACACGCGCGCACACACGCACGCACGCACACGCACACATGCACGCACACACCATACACACACCACACACACACATACACACGCGCACACACACGCACACACACGCGCGCACACACGCACGCACGCACACGCACACATGCACGCACACACCATACACACACCACACACACACATACACACGCGCACACACACGCACACACACGCGCGCACACACGCACGCACGCACACGCACACATGCACGCACACACCATACACACACCACACACACACATACACACGCGCACACACACGCACACACACGCACGCACACACGCACGCACGCACATGCGCGCACGCATACACACATACACACATGCGCATGCACGCACACACGCACGCACACATGCACACCCATGTACCTGTGTAGACACACACTTGTAGCTCACTCTCTTTTCTCCCCAAGCCTATGTCCTCCTTTCCCAGATTCCATGCTGCATGCCAGGCCCAGCGAGGCCAGCTTTGCAGGGGAACCCTCTTCCCACCAGTCCTGGGGTCTGCCCCCCCCCCGTGCTACAAGGAAAAGTAACCTCCTCTTTCCTTTCTTTACTTTATTAAAGCCCTGAGGGCCCCCTAGAACAGACCACAGGAAATGACACACATATTTGTACAGAAATGGCTCCCCTTGTTATTAGGTCTGGAAACTATTACTGCCCCAAGCACAACTCTGTGCTTAGTCGGGAGAGCTCTGAGGCTTGAGGGACCTCCACACCAGCAATGTTGGGCGCTCTCCCTGGTGAGGCTTGAGGGACCACCACACCAGCAATGTTGGGCGCTCTCCCTGGTCTGTGCTGTGTGGTTACCTCCATGCGTGTGTGTGTGTGTGTGTGTGTGTGTGTGTGTGTGTGTGTATGCATGCGTGTGCGTGCAAATGTGTGTGCGAATGTGTGTGCACGTGTGCGTGCATGCATGCATGCATGTGCGTATGCTATGATTAGGTACCTAAAGCATGCACATGTGTTGTGCATGTTGGCTGCCAGCCTGCCATACCCCTGCATCAGGCCTGCTGTCTGCCCACAGCAACCAGCAGTGGGCAGATGCTAGGCTTCCTAAATTCCTGCCCCAGTCTCAAGCTCTGTTCTTCCCGGGCCCCGAGAGCAGGGTATTTGTAGGGAACACAGAGGTGCTTTACCAAGTGAGGCCACTCAGGGCTTTCTGGAACCCAGGGCTGCTGAGTGGCCGTATGCACTCTTGAGGCCCTGCCCTTGACCATTTCTGTCCCCGATGCCCCAGTTCCCATTCCTTGGTGTAACTTGAGTTTCAGAGTGTGGAGGGCCCCAGATCTCTGGGGTTCTTTCTAACTCTTTGTATGGACCAGTTACCACCCTTCCCCCCACCCCACCCCTTCCCTCTACCTGCAGGCAGCTACAGCCCTGGGGCTGAGGAGCCTGTGTGAGGCAGAGGGAACAGATTGTTGCACCTTGGTTGAAGTGGCCAGTAGAGGTCCCCTGAGTGGGACGGGATGGTTCCCCTGCTCCTGGGAGCTCTCCAGGGTCCTGGGCGACCCTAACTTCTGCCAGTCCTGCCTGTCTGACCTCTTGCAACTCTCACATCTTCTAATTCCTGTTCCCACAACCTGCCCTGGTCTCCATGGGGCTCCAGAGGGAGCTCCTAGCCTTGACAACTACACGCAGAGTGACTGAAGCCACCTGCTGTCACCTACAGAGTGCCCAGTTGGAACATTTGGTGTGAACTGCTCGGGTTCCTGCTCCTGTGGGGGGGCCCCCTGCCACCGGGTCACAGGACAGTGTCTGTGCCCACCAGGGAAGACTGGGGAGGACTGTGGAGCAGGTGAGTGACAGCGTGTGGCTCCTTGGTCCCTGTCCAAGCCCTATTTGGGGGACCCCAGTCTGGACTACATTTAGGACATAGACCATTTTGGAAGCTTAGCTGTGACCATGCAGTGCTAGGCTCCTTTGTGGTGGCTTCAGGGACTTGTGCTGGAACAAAGTGGGATATGGGGGCTGTCTGTAGCTGCCCAGCAAGCCTTGGCACTGGGCCGTGGCCCCTGGGCTGCCGGCTCCCTGCATAGTGTATTTGTGTAGCAGACTCCTTATTTTGCTGTTGAACTGTCCCAGGGGTTGGGTTTACTTATCTACGGGTGGGAACCTTGCAGCCCTGGGGTTTCTGAAGCCTGACTCTTTTCTTATATGGGAATAGTGGTCCCTACTCTGGATTGTGGCAAGAGGGGCCTTCAGTGATGTGTCAGGCACACATCAGTGTGCCAGGTGGGTTACTAGGGAAGTAATAACTAACCCTGGGAGTGGCCTCTAGATTGTCCCGAGGGCCACTGGGGGCTTGGCTGTCAGGAGATTTGCCCTGCATGCGAAAACGGTGCCAGCTGCGACCCTGAGGCCGGAACCTGCCTGTGCCTCCCTGGCTTCGTTGGTAGCCGCTGTCAGGACGGTGAGTATGGCAGGTGTCTGACCTCAGCCTCAGCCTGCGGCCCCGGATGGGCACACCAGGCTGCCATACTCACCCTCGTTACCACCAACAGCTTGCCCAGCAGGCTGGTATGGAACTGGCTGCCAGATGAGGTGTGCTTGTGCCAACGATGGGCACTGCCACCCAGCCACTGGACGCTGTAGCTGTGCCCCTGGGTGGACCGGCCTCAGCTGCCAGAGAGGTATGTGGGTCCTTCGCCTGTTCCTTGCCCACTGGTCCCTCTCTTGCCCCGTCTCAAGATGCCCTGTGTTCTGAGCTGGCTGTGGAGTTCACACAAGATGACTCTGAGCTCTGTTGCAGCCTGTGACAATGGGCACTGGGGGCCCGATTGTATCCACCCTTGCAACTGCAGTGCAGGCCATGGGAGCTGTGATGCCGTCAGTGGCCTCTGCCTGTGTGAGGCTGGCTATGAAGGTGCACGTTGTGAACACTGTGAGTACTGGCCCGGCACTGGTACTGGCACGCACGTGACCACACACACGAGAACACTTGCAGATGCACACACATGTGTACACATGAACCTGAGTATTCTGCTGCACACAAACCATGCATGCACATGTACATCTCCCTCCTGTCAGTGGCGGACTTCAGGCTCACCTGGAGTAGCAGATGGGAAGCTGGGACAGGAGGGTTTCCTCAGGTCCCTGTACGTGTGCTTCCAGGGCTTGTGGCTGGGCTTTGAATGGTTCAGGGCAGCTAGTTTCAGAGGTAGCCACAGGTGAGACCCTACATGGGCCCTGAAGATGAGGTCTGGGACTCTCGCCTCTCCTCTGGGGAAAGGGCAGGAGGAGTGTGTGGTAAGGCCAGGCGTTCCCTTTGTCAGCCAGGCCTTTCCCCCTAGTCCTGGGCTCCGGCCAGACTCTCGGTGTCCAGGCCAATGGTTCGGCCAGACTCTTGGTGTCCAGGCCAATGGTTTGGCCAGACTCTCGGTGTCCAGGCCAATGGTTTGGTTGGCCTTTGTGTCTCAGGGTGTCGCCAGGGGTACTTCGGTCCTAACTGTGAGAAGAGGTGCAAGTGTGAGCATGGGGCCACCTGTGACCATGTCAGTGGGGCCTGTACCTGTCCAGCCGGCTGGAGGGGAAGCTTCTGTGAGCATGGTAAGCTGGGTGCAGGCTGGGGTGAGCATGGTAGGCTGGGTGGGTGCAGGCTGGGGTGAGCATGGTATGCTGGGTGCAGGCTGTGGGGTGAGCATGGTAGGCTGGGTGCAGGCTGTGGGGTGAGCATGGTAGGCTGGGTGGGTGCAGGCTGGGGTGAGCATGGTAGGCTGGGTGCAGGCTGTGGGGTGAGCATGGTAGGCTGGGTGGGTGCAGGCTGTGGGGTGAGCATGGTAGGCTGGGTGGGTGCAGGCTGGGGTGAGCATGGTAGGCTGGGTGCAGGCTGGGGTGAGCATGGTAGGCTGGGTGGGTGCAGGCTGGGGTGAGCATGGTAGGCTGGGTGGGTGCAGGCTGGGGTGAGCATGGTAGGCTGGGTGCAGGCTGGGGTGAGCATGGTAGGCTGGGTGAGTGCAGGCTGGGGTGAGCATGGTAGGCTGGGTGGGTGCAGGCTGGGGTGAGCATGGTAGGCTGGGTGCAGGCTGGGGTGAGCATGGTAGGCTGGGTGGGTGCAGGCTGGGGTGAGCATGGTAGGCTGGGTGGGTGCAGGCTAGGGTGAGCATGGTAGGCTGGGTGCAGGCTGTGGGGTGAGCATGGTAGGCTGGGTGGGTTCAGGCTGGGGTGAGCATGGTAAGCTGGGTGAGTGCAGGCTGGGGTGAGCATGGTAAGCTGGGTGGGTGCAGGCTAGGGTGAGCATGGTAGGCTGGGTGGGTGCAGGCTGGGGTGAGCATGGTAGGCTGGGTGCAGGCTGGGGTGAGCATGGTAGGCTGGGTGCAGGCTGTGGGGTGAGCATGGTAGGCTGGGTGCAGGCTGGGGTGGGCCCTGAGTACAGGGCAGGGTCCCCTGGCCTCTGGGCCTCTTGTCAATGCCACCTCTGTCTGTAGCCTGTCCTGCTGGCTTCTTTGGGTTAGACTGTGGCAATGCCTGCAACTGCTCTGCTGGAGCCACCTGTGATGCTGTGAGCGGCTCCTGCATCTGCCCAGCTGGCCGCTGGGGTCCACGCTGTGCCCAGAGTATGTAAGGGTGCTAAACCTGAGGAACTGTGGGGAGCATGCATTCTTCATGGGGGTGGGGACACCCCTGGGGCCCGTTCCTGGCATCCAGCTGAAGACATAGCTTTACCCACGAGATCCAAAGTGTCCATCCCTTTTGTGGCTGCTGAGACCTGGCCTTGAGACGGGCAGATAGCCTCAGCTCCATGACACCTCCTGCTGTAGTCTCCTGGCTACGTCCCTGATGGCTCCTCCCCCCTTACAGCTTGCCCATCCCTCACCTACGGGCTTAACTGCAGCCAGATGTGTACCTGTTTCAACGGGGCCTCCTGTGACCCCATCCATGGGCAATGCCACTGTGCCCCTGGCTGGATGGGACCTACCTGCCTGCAGGGTAAGCCCTGCCTAGGAGTTCGGGGTCCAGTCCTGGGTAATGACCTCTCCTTGGACCCATGGAGGGACATGTGTGCATGGGATGCTCTGCATGCTGATAGGTGCAGGGCTCACTCACCTGTTATCATGGCCTGTGGGGGCAGCTGGGAGGGAGCTTGACTGTGGCCTTTAGTGTCATGCCCCTAGGGCCAGGTTGGTGGATCCAGGACAGGCCTGGGCCCGGGCATCATAAAACAGGACAGGCCTGGGCCCGGGCATCATAAAACCAGTCCTGATAAGAGTCCAACTTGAAAGTCAGGTTGGGCTTTGGGGCTGTGTAGAACTCCAAAGGTCTGTGCTGGCCAGATGCTGAGGCTTGCTTCTGCTTTCTGGACCTCAGGCTGCCCTGCTGGCCTGTACGGCAAGAACTGTCAGCATTCCTGTCTTTGCCGCAATGGAGGGAGCTGTGACCCCATCTTGGGCCAGTGCACATGCCCAGAGGGCTGGACCGGCTTGGCCTGTGAGAAAGGTAAGCTGGCTGGCTTGGGTGGTAGACATGATCTCAGGCCTAGGAGGGCTCCTTGCTGAGGGGACAGCACCCTGGGGGTGGCTGTGGTGTCTCGCCTTTCACCCAAGGACACAGGTGTGGGAAGGTTGGGATAGTGTCTCCTGGACAGAACCCTAGCTCAGACAGTTAGACCCTCCCTCCTTCCCTGCCCCCTCCCCACCTATTTTCCAGAGTGCCTTCCTGGACACTATGGAGCTGGCTGTCAGCTCAGCTGCAGTTGCCTTAATGGGGGCATGTGTGACCGGCTCACGGGCCACTGCCTCTGCCCAGCTGGCTGGACTGGGGACAAGTGTCAGAGCCGTGAGTGGGTTCTGGGAAGCTGGGAGGTTCTGCCAAGGGTGATCCAGTTTTACTATGCGCTGAAGACAGGGCCAGGCCTGGTTCTCACCAATGCGGCCCACTTTTAAATGCGTTCAGGGCTTCCTGGCTGTACCTAAGAGGCCAGCCTGATTGGCTGGTCTGTTCCTGCTCTGGAGAGAGGGCTGTACTTCACCTTGAGGCTTCAGAGAGAAAGCCTTGGTCTCTGGACTTGAAGCCCGTACTGTTCCAGGCTCCGTGATTACAGGGTGCTGCCCAGGCTGTGGCTTTTGTGGTTCTTGTCTACTCCTCCAGGCTTGAGCCCCCTCAGAGTCTGGATAAGTGGACACTGTCCTCATTCTGGCCACTCGCTGGCCCCCTTCTACGTAGGCACTGTCATCTTCAGACCCAGCCTGCAGAGCCCCTTGCTCAGACCCAAGCCTGGGGCTGCTGATGCTGGTGGGCTTCCTTGGGATCCTCAGGGGGATCCCGTGATTCCTCACAGCTTCTGGTCCAGCTTCCCCGTCCCCTCAACTTCCATGGGCAGAGGTCCCGGGGCTGTAACTCTCAGTTTCCTGTCTGTCTCTCACTCCACAGCCTGTGCCAAGGGCACGTTTGGGGTTCACTGTGAAGAGCACTGTACCTGCCGGAGAGGTGCCACCTGCCACCATGTCACAGGGGCCTGCCTCTGTCCCCCAGGATGGAGGGGCTCTCACTGCGGGGATGGTGAGCACGGGCAGTAGTGTGTGGGTCCGGTTGCTGGCCCTGCACAGCCACCCAGGACTCCCCGCCCCCGCCCCACTTCCTGGAAAGCCTCCCTAATTCTGCCCTTCCTGCAGCCTGTCCACATGGCTGGTTTGGAGAGGCCTGTGCCCAGCGCTGCCGCTGCCCACCCGCTGCCCCCTGTCACCATGTTACTGGGGAGTGCCATTGTCCCCCTGGCTTCACTGGGCCTGGCTGTGAGCAGGGTAGGTGCTCTCCTAACGTCCACTTTGTAAAGAGGGTCAACTGGGAGATTTCTGAGGGCTAGGCCAGGCCTGACCCTACCCAATTTATACCCAGCCTGCCAGCCCGGTACATTTGGGAAGGACTGTGCACACCTATGCCAATGTCCTGGTGAGACCTGGACCTGCCACCCTGCTTCAGGGGCCTGTGAGTGTGCTGCTGGTTACCACGGCGCCGACTGTCGGCAACGTGAGTCCTGTCCACTGCCTCAGGGGACCTGGGTTCTGTCTGCCATTCCAGTATGCAGGGTGGAGGGGGCAGCTCACAGGGTTGCCATGCCACATTCAGCGGTGTTGCGTGTTTGACCCCAGCCTCGCGCTTACGTGGCAGACCCTCTCTCTCCTTGCAGGATGCCCACCCGGGCGCTATGGGCCAGGCTGTGAACAAGTTTGTAAGTGCCTCAATGGTGGCTCCTGCGACATAGCCACGGGAGCTTGCTACTGCCCTGCTGGATTCCTTGGGGCCGACTGCAGCCTTGGTGAGGAGCCGGTTGCAGGGCTGGATGGCTTATTGTTAAATTTCTGGGAAGGGGGCAGGGTCCTGGTGGCCAGCCTATGGGAAGACAGCCCCCTGCCCACCTTTTCCCTGATTCTTGGGCGTCCGGCTGCTGAACTAAGGTAGAATGGCAGTGAGGGTTGTACTATCCTGGGGCGTCGGTGTGATCCCAGAGGGCCCGGCCTTCTGGCCAGCTCTGTCCCAGATGTATGCCAGACACTGACTACGCCCCTGTGGCCAAGCCTCCTGCCCAGGAAAGGGACTTTCTCCTGAGTCACACGGGGACTTTCCCCATTTGAAATCCAGGCAGGGCTGGGGGTGTTGTGCCAATGTGTCTGTAGAGATTGCCTGGGGCCCAGCTCCCAGCAGAGTCTTTTCATGGAGGCAGGTGGAGGGCACTTGGAATTGGTGGTCCTGTCCTGTCACGGGGTTGGATAGCCTCGGACAGAACCCAAGGGGAGGTAACTACTTATCTGCCCTCTCCACAGCCTGTCCACAGGGTCGCTTCGGGCCCAGCTGTGCCCACGTGTGTGCGTGTGGGCAAGGGGCGGCCTGTGACCCTGTGTTGGGGATTTGCATCTGTTCTCCTGGGAAGACTGGAGTCCATTGTGAACATGGTGAGTGTCTGCCGGTGCTGAGCGCATGCACAGTTCACTGCTGTGACGTTGAGTTAAGGAGCAGGCTGCTGAAGTGAACCCATCACGAGGGGCTGTGCCTGTTCCCCGGGGCACAGTCACACTCACAGCCACTGAGGGCTCTCCAGGGACCTTGGAGCTGAGAAAGCAGCGTCCTCACCGTATGGACAGCCTGCCCTGCTGGCAAACAGGTCATCTTATGCCAACTCAGGCCCCACCCACACAGGACTCTTGAGACTTGGTTCACTCAGGGGCCTGTTTATGTCTCTGGCCATGCCAGTGGGGACCCCCTTCTGAGCCTGGTAGCTGTCTGTGTCCTGGTGACATTCTTAGAAGAGTATCTTCCTGGTCCTTTTGGCCAGGCCCAGCCCAGGGTCCCCAGCAGAGACCAGGACTAGGGGACAGTGGCCACGGCACACACTCATGTCCGTGTGCCCAGTTCCAAGGCCACACACACAGCTTTTCCCTCCCCCCTCACAAAGGGCTACTCTCTGAACCCTTGTTGTCAGCCTGGTGCCTGGTAGTCTGAAGCCCAAGGCTAGGCTGTAGCCAGAACGATGCTTTGTTCAATTCTAGAAAAGGCAGCAGTGTGGCAGGCAGTGCAAGGTGGGCATCTCCCCACTTCCGAGCCCACACGGCTGGCCATGCCCGACCTGGGGCCTCCAGGGTGCACATTCTCAGCCCCGAGGAAGCGCGATGGGAAACCTTCCTGTCTCCTTGCTGGCTGTGCCGATGCTTCCCGTCCCCTGAAGACCACGGTGGTCCCCTTACCTTAGAGTGGCCCTTGGTGCAGACCTGGTGCTGGCTGCCCTAGGAGCTGTGGGAGCAAGGCCGACCCTAGGCAGCTCAGGAAGCATTTGCTGAGAGAATGCCAGCCGGTGCCTGCCTTCTTGCCTTTAGGGTGTCCCCAGGATCGGTTTGGCAAGGGCTGTGAGCTCGAGTGTGCCTGCAGAAACGGGGGCCTCTGCCATACCACTAACGGCAGCTGTTCCTGCCCTCTGGGCTGGATGGGGCCACACTGCGAGCACGGTAAGTTTGCGAGGGCAGCCGGACTGCGACGTCCATGTGAATTTTGAGCAGGGAGGGCCTTTCTCTGGGCCCTGAGAAAGATGCGGAGCTCAGGGCCTGGGTGGCTGTGGGGGCAGAGTCAGGTGCACTGAAATCCTTGTCCTATCCCTGCACAGCCTGCCCTGCTGGACGCTATGGTTCTGCCTGCACCCTCAAGTGCTCCTGTCAGAACAATGGCACCTGTGAGCCCACCACGGGCGCTTGCCACTGCAGCCCTGGCTTCTACGGTCAAGCTTGTGAGCACTGTGAGTGGGGCTGTCCCCTGGCCTTGAGCACAGCATCTAGGCTGGGCCTGGTTCGTGAGAGCAATGGGGGAGAGATGGCACGAGCCCGACCAGGCTCTGAGCTGGAGGTGCCTGCTCGGGGTCACACAGGATAGGTAGACATGGGCTCCCTGGCCTGCTCCTTAGGCCTCTACCGTGTCATATAAGCCCTGGCTGGATTGCCGGAATGCGGTGGGGGGCGGGAAGGAGGGAGGACATTCAGGAAAGAGCCTCTCTCAGCTCTTAGGTTTGGCCTTTGGCTCACTGTGGGAAGACTGGGGCTCTCTGCTGCCCCCTGCCCTTGACTCACTCTAACCAGGGTCCTCCTTCAGCCTGCCCCCCTGGCTTCTATGGAGCTGGCTGCCAGGGAGTCTGCGGTTGTCAACAAGGAGCCCCCTGTGACCCTGTCAGCGGCCAGTGCCTGTGCCCTGCTGGCTTCCATGGCCAGTTCTGTGAGAGGGGTGAGTGTCAGGCCCCACCCAACCCCTTTACCCTTCTTTTCCTTCAAGCCGAATGTGGGGAAGGAAGGGAACGCTGAGCCCAATTCCCCACCAGGGTGCAAGCCAGGCTTTTTCGGAGAAGGCTGCCAACGGCGGTGTAACTGCAACAAAGATGTACCCTGTGATCCCATCAGCGGCCTCTGCCTTTGCCCACCAGGGCGCACAGGAGCCACGTGTGAGCTAGGTGAGTGCAGGGCCCTGCCCACTATGGGACATATCAAATCATGTGGGTTGGGTACCTGCATGCCAGATCTCCTTCCTGTGATTTCTGCTCCAGCCTGCATCCTCTGCCAAGGCTGGCTAGGCCCTGCTCTGTGGTAGCCTAGAGTCTCAGAACTCAGGCCCCCTGGCAGTGGAAACATGTCTCTGACTTACCAGTCATGGCCATGACCCCTTTCAGAGGAGACTTCCTGAGGACGGGAGGGGGTGGGCTGTCCTGCTGGGGGTGCAAAACTGGCCCAAAGACTTTTCGCGCAGCCCTGGAGAGAGCAGCTGAGACGGCTGTATGCTGCCTCACCAACCTAGGCACCAGGCAGGAATGCGTGCCTAAGGCTTTGTGGCTGGTGCTTTTCCATGGTTATAGAACGCGGGCTTTTAAAAAGCGGTAGGAATTGTTATCCTTATTCCAGAAGATAGGATACCTCACACCACCTGGGCTGTCTACCCATGGTCCAGGCAGATGGGATGGTTGTTTGTGCTTCTCTCTCCCACCTCCTGTCCCTACAGATTGCAGAAGGGGCCGCTTTGGGCCTGGCTGTGCCCTGCGCTGTGACTGTGGGGGTGGGGCCGACTGTGACCCCATCAGTGGGCGGTGCCATTGTGTGGACAACTACACAGGGCCCACTTGCCGGGAAGGTGAGTCACAGCGTTCCCAGGGGGGAGGAATTAAAGGCCGGGAACCAGGTCAGTCAGTGAGAAACTCAGCCATCCCTTCCTGGTACCCACAGAGTGCACACAGCTCCCACCCCACACAGCTAGTGGCTGATGAGTAGAGCCCCAAGCCATTCCCTGTGGGCAGTGCTGGGTTGCCAGCCTAGGGCACCAACCCTTCCTCTAGAGTGACCTGCAGATTGCCCTGGGCCTCACAGATCCATGTGCAGGCGGGGCCCCGTGATCCAGCATGGATGGGTGCCGTATGCCCGTGTATCTGAGAGCAACAATGTATGCATGTTAGTCAATGTATGCGTGTGTTCCACAGTGTCGTGGGCTAGTGCATATGTGCCAGTGTATCAGCGCAGTGACATAAGCATGTGAGGCAACTGTGCATGTGCCTTGTATGTACACGCATGTGCCCTGTATGTACACGCACTGTGTGCGTCTGTGCTCCAGATGTGTGTCCGCTTGGTATGTGTGTCTTCCTAGGGTGTGCGCTCCATATACACATGTTCCTCATGTATGTGTCTTCCAGGTATGTGTTCCCATGGTACGTGTGCTCAAGGTACATGTTCTGTGGGTGTGTGCATGGGTTTTAGCTATGCATTCTCTGGGTGAGTGTGTGTTCCATGCATACGTTCTTCAGGTGTATGTATACTCTTGGTATGTGTTTCCCAGGTGCGTCTATGTGCTCCACGTGTACACGTGTACCCACATCTTTGTGCACCATATATGCATATGCTTTTCCCGGTGATGTCTGTGCACCAGGCGTGCGTACTGTGTCAAATTCAAGTGTGTGTGCTACAGTGCAAGCCTGTGTCAGTCAGTCATGTATGTTCCAGTACACGTGTGTACATCAGACACATGCATATACATGCTTTACTGTATGTTTGTGCCTGTATGTACCCACACACAAAGGCAGTAGTCCCTTGATCCCCAAGTCCCCGAGGCTCTGTGGGACCACACCTCTCACCTGTGGGATAGAGCTGGCTGTACTGCACCCCTGTGAATAGCCCAAGCCCTTAGGGCCTCTCTTGCAGGCTCCCCAAACCCAAGTGGCTGACGGTGCTGGTAAGGATCTCTGTAGAGGGAGCTGAGAGGCCAGCTGTGGCGCTCTGTGGGGTAGGACATGATAGCGCTGGGGGCCCAGACCCAGGAGTCTTCAGCCTGAAGATCCTCAGTGTAGACGGAATATTGTGTGAATCATCTTCAGCTTCTCTCCAAGGAGACTATGGCCTCAAACCGTTCAGAGCCGTGCAGGGAGTGTTCCGGGCTAGTTTGCAATTTGCTAACAGGTGCCTGGATATATAATGCTATCCATAGTGGCACCCAGTGGTCAAATATGGTACTACACCCTAGGACACCACACGTCCCAGGCCTTGACATTTAGCTTGGGATCTCTGAGAATGGGGCTGTGGGGAGAGGGCATTGTTGGCCCCTGGGAGTCCTGAGATAGCCCTTTTCCCTAGGGTGGGCTTGGCTTAACCTCGGGTGAAGCGTTTTCCACCCAGCCTCAAAGCCCTGTCTGGCACCCTTCTTGGAAGTCAGCAGAGAGGGTGGAGAAGCTTATGCTGGTGGATGCGTGGGGTGCCTGAGGGATGCATGGGTGATTGATGCCTCACTGGCCCTTTGCTGGTGTCTGTCCCGGTGGACAACATGAGCTGTCTGTCACCCGCTCCCTGGGAGCCCAGAGTTCAGGTGGAGAACATGCTTGCCCAGATGCGGCTCTTTGCTTCCCTGTGCCTTCAGAAACTGGACCATGGAGGTGGGGCTGGACCATGCTGGGAGGGAATGGGCTATTGCCTTTAGTGGGCGTGGCTAATAAAGGAAGAAGGTGCCACCTTCAGCCTCAATTGGCTGTCTTGAGGATTCTCCCCCCAACCTTGTTGCTGACCCCTCTTTCCTCCCCATGTCCCCAGTGACCACACAGCCACCCTCCATCAGGCCATCAGCAGGGCCATGAGGCACCGGCACATGGAAATCCCCACAGAGAGCCACTGCCGTGTTGGAGCCCAAGGGACCTGGAGGACATATGTGGGTGGACCTAGGACTCCTGGATCCACACCTCTTCTGGAAAGCCATGGATCTCTGTGGAAGGCCGAGGACAGTCACACAGCTATCCACCAAGGCCTTGTGGTCATGGAGAAAGGGTCTCAAGTGGACACAAGGAACCCAGGGAAGTAGACCAGGCCTCAGGCCACCGTTTACATGGGGACCTTGCAGGCTGTGCTGAGGAATCCTGGCCCTCTTCAAGAACCTGGGTTGGGACTGAGTCAGGAGGAGGCAAGGTCCCACCAGCCTTTGCAGGTCCTTCTGGTGCTAGGGCGTGGACTGCTGCAGCCAGCCGACTGTTTACCTGGAAACGTAGTCCAGCCCGTATTTATGTAAGTGTATTTGTGGGCAGCTTCACTTACCATTGTGCCCTGGGTCAGCTGGAAGCTCTCCCATCCCAGGGAGCTTTGGATTCAGGCCAGTGAGCCGTGGGGTCTCCAGCAAGCGGGAATCAAGAGTTTTGTAAAGTCCTTTGAGTTAAAGGCACAGTGGTGTTCATGTGGCCTGGGTTTTGTGCATTTCATAGGCTCTCTGCGAGTCCTCCCAGGATTACCTGGCACGAGGGCTCTTAGATGAGATCCTCCCCCAACCAGGGAGGCCCAGGTGGGTTCTGAACTTCTCTCTAGTGACAAATGCCACACTAGTCACACTGAGATGTTTCTGGCTCTGGGGTCATGAAGCAGCTCCTGGCTAAGGTGAATTGTTCTAGAGCACACAAGACGCCTCTAGAGGCCTGGGAAGTGGCTTCCTGTAGGAAGAATGTCTGAGCAGGATGGGGCTGGTGTGGAAGGGAATTCATGCTTAACCCAAACAGCCCACCCCTGCCTCCACAGGGGTGGGGCGGGGGGGGGCTGGGGGAAGAGTGAGGGGTGGGGGGCTGGGGGAAGGGTGAGGGGTGGGGGGCGTGTCAGGCAACATCACAGGAGCCAGGGTTTTGCTGTGGATTGAGGCTGGTGCCACAGGCACAGCCCAGAGCAGAGCTGCGGGGGCAGTGGGAGAGAAAAGCCCCAGGACAGCAAAGATTGGGGGAGGGCTAGACTTAGACCTGAGACTCTGCTCCCGCCCTGAGTAGCCTTTGCTTTGGATCTGGGTAGGGGCTGCCTCTTCCCTGTCTCCTACAGCAGCCAAGGCAGCTGAAGCCTCGGGGAAACGACAAGAGCTCCAGTGGGATGGGCAGCAGTGCGAGTGGAGTCGGTAGCCACTGTACACACACTTAAGTAGAGGAAGGAGGGGCAGAACAGGAGTGGGGACAGATTGCAGGCAGTGCTGTAATGAAGGAGGGATTCTAAAGTGCCCAGAGGATCAAGAATCGGGCAGACAGAAACCCAACAAGGGAAAGACTGGCGGCCATGAAACGCTGATGCTCTGTACTGAAAAAAATTTGCTAGATTTTACATCCAGCTAAACTATTGCCACGCCCACGGGGTCACCCAGGATTCTAATTTAGAAATACCCCAGGGAAGAGCTCAGGAGGGAGCCGTGGGGGACCACACAGCACAGTTCCTACATTACCATCGTCAAGAGAATGGATGTCGGTCTTCTAACCCACAGCCCAAGCCCAGACTGGCTCACCGTGCAGGAGGCATGAGGGAAGTTAGAGATAGGGCATCGCTGGGCCTGTGAGTGACAGGCAGGAAGGCAGCAGCTGCAGCCAGGCAGCACAGGACAGTGATAGGGTGATCCACGGCCAGCTCTCCCAAGGACTGGGAACTACCCGGGGCAGAAAGGGAGGGGGAAATAGGGAAGGAAAGATCAGGCTAATAGGACTTAAGCAGACGGAGGTCCTGACTATGCTAAAAACAATCGTACGATCTCAACTGGCAAGGGAGTTGAGTGGTTAAGGCACTTGCTTCCAAGCCTGACCACCTGAGTTTATCACATGGTAGAAGAGGATTAGTGACTTCTGCAGGTTGTCCTCTGACCTCCACCTGTATACCCCCCAGTGATAAATGTAATTAAAAAAAGAGATGACATAGGCTCTAGCTTGTAAGGCACAGCTGGAGGGAAGAAATGCCATAACAAGAAGAACTAAAGGCAGGGGCAGCAAGCAGATCACGGAGCTGGAGTTACAGGGTGTGAACTGCCCCGTGCGGGTACTGAGAACTGAATGCCGGCCCTCCAGAAAAGCAATATTGCTCTTAACCACCGAGCCATCTCTTCAGCCCCTGGGGGAGGAGCTTATTGTTGTGAAGGTGCAAGGCATTGTGGCTGTCTAAGCACACATATGCACACCTACGCATATACAACCAACCAGTAGCTGTTCAACAACCCAGAGCAACGGTGGCTGCCACAGGTAGAGAGATAGGCATTGCAATGTAATGTAGCATCCTATAGAAACCTATAGGTTAGGCAAACTGAACAGCGATGATATATGTGCTTATGGCATTTGTGTTTTATAGATACACATTTATATTTACAGGGGAATCTTTATATCCACTAAACAGGGCGGTGTGTGTGTGTGTGTGTGTGTGTGTGTGTGTGTGTGTGTGTGTGTGAGAGAGAGAGAGAGAGAGAGAGAGAGAGAGAGAGAGAGAGAGAGAGAGAGAGAGAGGGTACTGAGGCTGACTCCAAGCCCTTCACATACAAGGCAGATGCCCTACAACCTAGTTACATGTAAGAAAGTCAAAATGCTCTACTTTGAAGACTAATATGCCCATTAGACTACCAGTCTGTAGGTTGGCTGAGACAGGCCTTACTGTGTAGCCCTGGCTAGTCTGGTGTTTTCTGTGTAGACCAGGCTGACTTGGACTTGGAGGTCCTCCCGTTTCCCAGGTGCTGGGGGTTACAGGCATGCTCCACCATGCCTGACTAGACGGATACATTTTTAAATATGAAGTGAGAAAAAGAAGGCAGAAATGACGATCGGTAGTGTGGAGATATTGCAAAGAATGTGGTGGGCAGATAGGAGCTAGCGCCTTTGCAGATGGGAACGTGGATACCTTTGGGGGGAAGACAAAAGCCAGGAACCGGCGTAAGCAGAGATTAAAGGAACTTGGGGCTGGCGAGGTTGTTGTGTGGGTGCGTGAATCCTAGCCCGATGACTTGAGTTTGAGCCCAGCACCCACATGGTGGAAATAGGGGGCACAGAATCGATGTCTCGGCCACCGAGAGAGCACTTGCTGCTTTTGCAGTCTGCAGAGTCCTGTGCCCTTCCCAGCACACGCTTAGCATGGGGCACAGTCCTCCACAGCTCTAGTTCCAGACTCTCACACCCTGTTTGCCAGGTGGGACATCCTGCACGAAAGCAAAACACTCACATAAAATAAAATCTCTTTCTTTACACAGTAAAATTCGGAGACTATAAAGGGGGAAATTGAAGAGTGTGGGTCGGTTGTGACATGGCGGAAGGGACGCTCCCTGAGCGGAATCAGATTCGATTTAGTCTCTTCAGTCAGAGGTCCAGCAACAGTGCGTGAGGGGCAGGTGACGGCTGGTGTCAGACTAACAGGGATGATGGCCCAGTCATGCTGACTGGCTGAGGACATGGGAGGGGCATTCTCACCAGAATGGCTTCACTCTCTTGGGATTAGAGCTAAGAATCTTTAATTGAGAGAGGCAGGAAGGAAATGTGAGTGTAGCCCCCGTGTTAGTCCCTCTTGTAGCCACCTGGGGGCCTGAGAGAGAAATCACCACCTCCTTTATGGTCCGTGGTGGCAGGAGCCAGGCTCCTGGCACCAAGAGTCAGGGTTGTTCCGGAAGGACTGGAGATGAACCTGGTGAACAGCCATCCCAAGGCTGGGCTGAACGTGCATTTGCGTGCACCTTATGGTATTGTCTGGATTCGGTTTTGTGTGTCCTTGGAGGAAAGGCGAGCAGCCTGGACTGTCTCTGGAACTGGTCCACATCACTCAGACCACCTCTGTGTTTTGGATACCTCTTACTCCTGTGTCCTCAAGAAAGCCAATGTGTGTGTCCACCGGGAGGCCTAGCCCTGTCTACTCTGCTATGGGGAGGGCACAGAGGTTTACTGAGGTGAAGGGCCAGGGCTCCCAGTGCCCAGACCAACACGGAAGCATCCATGATTGGCAGTGTTGCTGTGGGTGGTTCAGGACACCAGGCTCCTTAGGATCTGGCACCACTTAGCCCCACCAGGACGCAGGCCTTCCTGGAAGTGGAGGGGGTATTAGAGGCCTTAAGGGCCTCCGGCAAGCCCGTGACCCCAACAGTGGGCAGAGGGCCTTTGGACTTTAGTTGCCCCGTCTGTGATAGGAAGGCCTCTCTGTGCAGCCAAGTGGACAGGAAGGGTAGAGTGTCTCCCAGCTAAGAGGATGGGCAGGGTACCCCTGTGATCCCTGTTTGTGGAGGGGGGAGGGTACAGAAATACGCCACCAGGATAACATGAGGATGGGCTATCTCTAGCTGGGGAGGGGAGCTGGCTCTGACCCTGGACCCCCAACCTTCGCTGACACTGCTGGTCCTGTGCTTCTGTCACTGGGGAGGTTTCCTGACCTGGGCCTGTGCCAGGTGACCTCAGTGTGAGATGTCTGCTGGCTGCCCATTGTCTGCTAGCCTTGTCCATCCTCACTCAGGATGGACCTTGTCCTCGACCTTGTCCCCTGGCTTTCGTCACTTGCAGACTAAGCCAAGAAGACTATGGGTCACCTGTCTGCCCTAGGTGTCCTGGGGCAGAGAGTTCAGAGCCAGCCTCACACCCTTCCAATCCACCTTGTTCTAGTTGGTAGGCCAGCCCGTTTCTTCTTGACACACTCCTCAGAGGATCAGTGGGGCGAACAATCCAGAGGCCACGGGGCAGTGGCTTCTCACCAAGGTGCTCCTGCCACAGGCACACATCAGTGTGTGCACAGCACATACACAGCACCCCACGGGACCAGTTTGCTGCCCCTTCTCTCTCTCTCTCTCTCTCTCTCTCTCTCTCTCTCTCTCTCTCTCTCTCTCTCTCTCTCACACACACACACACACACACACACACACACACTCACTCACACACACATACTCACACATTCATACACATACACACACACTCACACCACACACACATAACACACACAACACACACTCACTACACACTCACACACACATTCACACATACACTCACACACAAACACACATATTCACACACATACACTCACACTTACAACACACACATAACACACACATAACACACACAACACACACACTCACTATACACTCACACACATACTCACACACACACACACTACATACTCACACACATTCACACATACACTCACACACTCACAACACACACTCACTACACACTCACACACACATTCACACATACACTCACACACAAACACACATATTCACACACATACACTCACACTTACAACACACACATAACACACACATAACACACACAACACACACACTCACTATACACTCACACACATACTCACACACACTCACACACACTACATACTCACACACATTCACACATACACTCACACACTCACAACACACACACACATTCTCACACACACTCACTACACACACACTCACACACAAACACACATTCACACACACACTCACAACACACACATAACACACACAACACACACACATACATTCACACACTCACAACACAACACACTCACTACACACACATTCACACACACACATAACACACACTCATACACACACACTACACACTCACACACACATTCACACACATACACTCACACACAACACACACACACACCACACTCACACACACAGCAGCAGCTCCAAGAAAGCCTGTACCGGGGTGAGGAAGATGGAAGCCTTAATCTCTTTCAGGTGGAAGGAGGTACGAGGCTCTACCTCAGAGTCAACCCTGGCCATGTCTCCTCCCTGCACTGTGGCCTGGTCCTCCCTCAAAGCACCACTCACAAACCTGGGTGCTCATCCACCCTGCTGAGGTCTGGTGTCTGGTGTCAGGCTGCGCCTCGACTTGGCCCTTCTGGCTGCCTTGGGTCATGGAAGCCATAGGGAGTAGCTGGCCCTAGCTTGCCTAGAGTCACAGCCCTTCCCCAGGCCCAGGGAGGGAGGGAGGGCATCGCCATTCCTGCTTATGGGCCTAGTTGGAGAGTCACCTGTGTCGGTTGCTTTTGTAGCAAGGCTGAGCCCAGTGCGATGGGGCTGATTACACGATGCGTGCTGGGGGCTCCAACTCAATCTAGCACCAGCCAAGCAGAGAAAGGCGTGAGGCTCCAGCAGCAGGCTGAGGGGGCTGTTGGGCAGACATGGCCCTGCCCTAGTCTGCATGGAGGCTGCCCTTCTGGCCTGTAGGTCCCTGAGAGGGAGGGAGGTCTGTAAGGCCTGGGATCACCATTCCAGAGTGTTCCCACTGCGTCTGAGCTCTTAGAACCAGACCAAGTCCTGCAAGGTCTAGCTGTTATCATCCCTGACCACACAAGCAGGAGCCACAGCCAGCCAGACGCGAGGCTAGAGCTCCACGCGCCTGTTATACCTTGGGACAAGGGGCTCAGGTGTAAACCCAAGTTTTAAAGAAATACTTTAATGTTATTTAAAATCTCCACCACAGCATCCCTGCCGGCACCTCAGGTCACAAACACAGGCCCTTCCTGTCCTGCTTGGGGAAGAAAGAGGGGCCCACCTGGGAGGCTGCCCTGTGTTGTTTTCGGTGAAGGCAGCGGTCAGTCCTGTGTTACTCTTAGCCTGGGTGCAGCTCAGGTGGCCGGGAACTAGGAAAGGGGTGGCCAGCAAGAGGCCAGGCGGGGCTCCTCCAAGAATGTAGGCCCCTGTAGCTCGGCTCAAAGCCTTCCGGGAAAGCAAGGGGACGGTGTAGCTGTCCTGTGTTCTGCACTCAACCATGAGGCTGTGGGAAGGCCCAAGGGGCAGCCGTGTCCCGGGCAAACGGCTTGCACTTCTTGGAGTCAGGCAGAACCCCTTGCCGGCTGAAGGACTGAAGCTGTGTCCACTGTGCTGCCCAGCTACACGTCTGTCTCCACCCGGAGCCGCTCCATCCTGCGCACATTCCCTTCCACTGCCACGCGGCTGGTGATGCAGCGGGCAAAGCTCTCAGGAAACCAGCCAGTTTCTCCGTCCCGGAGCCGCTCGCCATGTAGCCAGCCTGGGTGCGCATGGGTAGATGAGAGGGGCCCTTCCCGTCCACACCTCTGCTCCTGAGGGTTCTAGGGCCCCTCCTCCCTCAAGAGAGCCAAGGAGACATCACTCAAGGCCACATGGGCTCCTGGCCTCCGGGCAGCTCCACCACTGGGGGGGGTCCACCTCTGGGGGTGGCGGAGGGAAAGGGGGTTGCACCCCCTACGCCAGCATGACCTGGGCCCTGTAGAGCCTATGCTGGGCCCACCATGGGAGCAGACACCCATTCACTTCACTTGAGTGATGAATTCACTTTGGTCCCATGGCTCCAGTACCCGCGGTCCTCCCTGTGAGGAGACTGCGTGTGGTGTGTTTATGCGTGTATGGAAGGGTCCACATACACATGCACTCATGTGCATGGAGGCCCAAAGACAGCCTCAGTTCCTCGGGCGTTGGCCACTCTGCCTTTTGAGACAGTCTCTCGTCAGCAAGGAGCTTGCCAATTAGGCTAGGCTGGCTGCTCAATGAGCCCTTGAGATCTGCATGTCTTTGCTTTCCTGGCAATGGGATGAGGCAAGCATGTGCCAACTTACCCAGCTGCCTTTTACATGGGCTCTTGAGTTCAAAATCAGGTCCAGCTGAGCCATCTCCCCAGCCCCAACCTTTGGGGAAATTCCTGGCTGATGGCTGCACCCTGGTACTCGCTGTACCCTAGCCTGGTAGACGCCCACTCAGGTGTGCCCCACCCACACTCACCGTCCTCTTCCTGGAGGACCAGGACAACGTCAGCCTGCTGCAGTGTGATCTCGTCAGCCTGCTTGGCAAAGTACGCCTTGGTGATCTCCACCTGGGGCAGCTCTGGGGGAAATGGAGAGAGCTAGACCCTGCGCCAGACAGGGCTTCCCCTGGGGTGAAGACGCTCCCTTGAGGGCCCGAGGTGACATTTTTGATGGGCCAATCTGTTCTCCTTTGGCCTCAGTTTCCCCAGCCACAGGACCTCAGGCCTCTTCAGAAGGACCATAAGCTGTGGCTGCATGTACACAGTCACAAATACATACAGGGGCCACGGGCCAGCCCCTGGGGAAGCTGTGTTGTGGCCCGAGATCCAGGACAGACCATCCTTACCCCAGGGCTGCAACCCTGCAAACCCTGACCCCATACTCACCACCTTTGTCGATGTCCTGCCACTGTTTCTCCTTGTAGGTGAGGGCTGTGATCCAGCGGGCCCGGTCACTCCTGGAGGCCACAGAGAGCATAGACTGACCCTCCCTCCCTTCCCTCTTGGGGTCCCTAAGTTACCCAGCTTCACTGACTGACTATGCTGACTTGCCCTACTACGTGCTTCGGCTCCTGACATTGCCCTGTTGCCTGGCAACATGGAGTTCCTGCCTCAAGGCCTTTGCACAGCGGTGCTGTGGCTGGGTACCCCTCCCTCTCTTTCCCTCACCACCACCTGGACAACAATGAAATGCCCATCAGTCCTATGTACACTCATCCTTTCTTCCCCTTGAAGCTCCCTCCCTGGCTACTGGACAGCCGTTCATCAGCTGGGGTTGTCCCAGGAGGAAAACAAATACCCACAGACAGGCTGTATTTTGCTTATGGCCCGCCCCTGACAGTGCTCAGCATACAGGAGGTGCTCAGAAATGGCACAGCACATCCCATCCTCGTGGGGCTCCTGCTACACATGTGACCCCCCCACTGCACATGTGACCCCCCCACTGCTCATGTGACCCCCCCACTGCTCATGTGACCCCCCACTGCTCATGTGACCCCCCACTGCTCATGTGACCCCCCACTGCTCATGTGACCCCCCACTACACATGTGACCCCCCACTGCACATGTGACCCCCCACTGCACATGTGACCCCCCCACTGCTCATGTGACCCCCCCACTGCACATGTGACCCCCCACTGCACATGTGACCCCCCCACTGCACATGTGACCCCCCACTGCTCATGTGACCCCCCACTGCTCATGTGACCCCCCACTGCACATGTGACCCCCCCACTGCTCATGTGACCCCCCCCACTGCTCATGTGACCCCCCCACTGCTCATGTGACCCCCCCCCACTGCTCATGTGACCCCCCCCACTGCTCATGTGACCCCCCACTGCTCATGTGACCCCCCACTGCTCATGTGACCCCCCACTGCTCATGTGACCCCCCCACTGCTCATGTGACCCCCCACTGCTCATGTGACCCCCCACTGCTCATGTGACTCCCCACTGCTCATGTGACCCCCCCCACTGCTCATGTGACCCCCCCCCACTGCTCATGTGACTCCCCACTGCACATGTGACCCCCCACTGCTCATGTGACCCCCCACTGCTCATGTGACCCCCCACTGCTCATGTGACTCCCCACTGCTCATGTGACCCCCCACTGCACATGTGACCCCCCACTGCTCATGTGACCCCCCACTGCTCATGTGACCCCCCACTGCTCATGTGACCCCCCACTGCTCATGTGACCCCCCACTGCTCATGTGACCCCCCCACTGCTCATGTGACCCCCCACTGCTCATGTGACCCCCCCACTGCTCATGTGACTCCCCACTGCTCATGTGACTCCCCACTGCTCATGTGACCCCCCCACTGCACATGTGACTCCCCACTGCTCATGTGACCCCCCACACTGCACACGTGTTGGGTCCATCATCTTACGCAGAGTCGGAAGACAACAGGATCTGCTCCTGGCGGCCTTCACTGTTGGACAGCAGGTTCACTTGGAAGGGGTGGGGCACAGCGGAACTTCGGCTGCTGCTTCCTGGCAGTGAGGGCTCTGAGGCCTCCAGCTTCCTGACCTCTGTGTGGTCTAGCTGTGCATAGTCTTGGACCAGATAGCTCTCCTCACTGTGGGGACACGGGAGTCATTAGGGCCAGGGCCAGTTAACCTCAAGGGTGTACTAAGACTTGTCTCCTGGGCCTGGGGACAGCTTCCGTGGCCAGGAAGGGAAACCCAGGTCTGCAGAAAGCATAGATCTGACTGTATAGGGCCATGTGGTCATCCCAGATCAGGTGAGGTGTAGCACTGAATGCCAACCAAGGTCAGAGGGGGTCAGGGCCACTCCTGGCTGCTCTCCAGTCTGACATCTGCAGTCTAGTGCCTACCTTTTCTTCTTGGTGACAACCAGGACATCGTTGAAGAGGAACAGGTAGCATGTGGGTCGGCTGGCAATTTTCCTAAAGATACTGGATTCCTCCAAGAGGAAGAGCTCCCCACGCTTCAGCAGCCAGCGGGAGGCAGAGGTGAGTGGGAAGGACTAGAGATAGAGTGGACAGATGAAGGACGTGGCAAGGTGGGGGCAATGGTAGGGACAATCCCTGCCTCCCTGAATTGAACTGGCTGTCCCTGTTAGGACTGAACAGAGCCGATGAAATATTCCTGAACCTTAAGGAATGGCCATTCAGTTGACCCACAGGTACCAGGGCAGCCCCTGTGCCCTGCTCTACCCTACAGGACTGGCCCCAGTCCTCTGGGCACTGCCGAATATTCTGAGCTGTGGGGTGGGGCCAGTCCTAGAAAGGTCATGACACCTCCTTGCCCCCCAATCAGAGACGGTCGGGGATCCCCCAGGCGGATGGCCCCAGAAGCCCCTCCTTCCCATGATGAGGACAACAGGGTGAGGTGGGTGGGGCTGGCACGGCACCTACCTTGACCTTACCGAAATCCAGCTGCATGTGCAGTGTGTACATCTGCTCCGTGCGCTCCATTGTGTGGGCCCCCTCATTACACTGTCTCACCAGCTGCCACGAATACCACAGACATGGGCTTAGGCCCACAGAGCGCCTGCCGTCCCCGTGGCCCTGCCCTGGACCTAGTCCCCTTCCCCATCGGCGCCACAGAAAGTTTGGGATGGATAATTGTTAGATAAGCTGGGGGCAGGAGTTGCCTCACCTTGCTGATGGCCTTCAGGGCATGGCTGGCAGCTTTATACCTTTCGGGGTGACGCTGTGTCTTCAGGCAGAGTGTCTGGGGGGGGGGAGACAGCAGCTATAAAGTCCCTGCATGGGGCAGGGGCTCCCACCAGTTCCAGACTCTGGAAGTGAGGGAAGGGCCTCAAGGCAAGCAAGGACGTCCAGAGAGGGCTCTCGATGGGACCCACCAGTGTGTCTGTAGCCCACAACTGGCCTCCACACCTCTGCTGCCAAGCCAGGGAAAGGGAGCCGACACCATGCATCCTGCCCTTTACATCCTGGGGAAGGGTGGTATGTCTGCAGTGCCAGGGATGAGGGTGTAGGGGGCTTGCCTAAGATGTGTCTACAGTTATCATGTTACCGACAGCAAAGTGATCAAGGTTAACCACAGTCTTATGTGCATTGTAATTATCCAATTACAGATGTATGCGTGGTGGATGGAGAGGTCAGAGAGGCAAGACTTCATGAAGGCAGGGCCTCCAGGGAGGCTCCCGCAGCTGCACCCAAGCCTCCTGGACACTCACATCTGTCAGGAGTGGCAGCCGGGTCACCCTCTGCATGGGGAGGATCAGGAAGGAGATCATAGGCAGGCCCCCACACGCAGGCCGTTTCTCAATCTCCCTGAGCACATCTCGGAAGGCAGCGTTGCTGTTCCTGCGACAGGGAAACTTTGTCACTTGACTTCAGGAAGAGGAGGTGCAGGTGGGACCTGCACGGGGTGGGCTGGGAGCAGGAGGGACCCACTCACGACAGCTTCTGCAGGGTGCGCTGCTGGTAGACCTCGTTGGAGCAGTAGGCCACGTACGGGAGGAAGTGCTTCTCAGCGTACTCCTCTAAGATGTCGCTGATGTCCTCCACGCACACCTGCGCCTTGTGCCTCTGTTCCAAGGCTTCAAAGAACCTGCAGCATTGGAGTGGGGAGCAGTTGGGGAAGCGAGGACTCGGTTTTGGTGGGGGTGCACACACCTACACACACACACACACACACACGGTGCACACACATACACCTACACACATGGTACACACACCTACACACATGCACACACGGTGCACACACCTACACACACACACACACACACGGTGCACACACCTACATACACACACACGGTGCACACACCTACACACACACCTACACACACGGTGCACACACCTGCACACACCTACACACACCTACACACACACACACACACGATGCACACACCTACACACACACACCTACACACACACACGGTGCACACACCTACACACACACACGGTGCACACACCTACACACACATGGTGCACACACCTACACACACACGGTGCACACACCTACACACACACACCTACACACACACACGGTGCACACACCTACACACACACACGGTGCACACACCTACACACACACACCTACACACACACACGGTGCACACACCTACACACACACACGGTGCACACACCTACACACACACACGGTGCACACACCTACACACACATGGTGCACACACCTACACACACACACGGTGCACACACCTACACACACATACCTACACACACACGGTGCACACACCTACACACACACACAGTGCACACACCTACACACACACACAGTGCACACACCTACACACACACACGGTGCACACACCTACACACACACGGTGCACACACCTACACACACACCTACACACACAGGGTGCACACACCTACACACACACACACACACACACACACACACACACACACACACACACACACGAGATTGGTCTTGCAGGCAGTATGTGGCAGGTGCCCAATGGGTCAGGCAGAACCTGTGTAAGCTAGACCACATTTGTCCAACAGCCCTAGGCCTCACCCCTCCCCCATGACAGATCAGGTCTCCACACTGCCTTTGTAACATCCAACCGTGTGTGTGTCCCTGGAGGTGAATTCAGGATTCACAGAGATGTAGCGACCCTATAACAATTGGGCCCTAAGAGACCCAGAGGGAGAGCTGTGTCTCTCTAGGGATGGGTCTTTAAACTAAGGTGGTTCTGCCAGCCAAACTCCCTACAAGGCTTTACAACTATCCACTCTCATGGTGTCCAGCCAATAATGGACAAGTGGGGAGGCCTGGGCTCTCGGCAGGGTCCTGGAGAGACGGCCAGTCTTCCATGAGCTAGGCAGGATGATGACAAAGTGAGCAAATGACACCAACAGTTATCCCAGAGTTTTCTGGGTCTTGGCCACCTGGTATGTGCGACCAGTGGCTGGTCCCGAGCTATGTCCATGTCTCTAGGCCCTGGTTTAGGCAGCTGGGAGAACTTTCTCCGTCTGAGAAGACCCTTCCAGGCTTGGGTATGAGCATGGGCCCTTAGGATCCAACAGATCACTAAGCCGCATGAACCTCATTTCCTGTAAGCAAGAACACTCTTAAGACTTAAGTCACTGGCCCTTGGGAAAGCTGTGTTAACTAGTTGAGAGGTTCAAAAGCGCATGGATGAGCGGAAGCTGAGGCTGACTGGCCATACCCACCATGCACAAGTAGGCAGGCCAGGCCACTCAGCTGAAATGCATGAGAGTCCTAGGTTTTCCTGGAAAGGTCTGGAAGGGCCAGCCTCTCGCTACTGGCCCCAAATAGCATAATTCTCAGAGGAGGTTACTATGAATGCGTAGGGAGGAGGCTAAAGAGTCCCACACCAGGGCAGCAATGGCCATGTGAGCAATCAGAGGCTGCCCAGCACCATGGGACCACACTGGGGAGCAGGAGTCTGCAGGAGGGTCACCCACTTCCCGGGACCCCTCCTCTGATGAATCAGGAGTGGATAGTTCCCACAGCTAGCCACTGAATCTCTTACAGGAAGCTCCTGTCTCCAGGGATATGACAGTCCCCAGTTCTCTGTCTAAATAAATGGCTTGGAAACTTCCTGAGGTAGAGAGGAGGCCCATAGCAGCAGACTCAGCAAGGGCCAGGATGATCCGGACATGCAGGGGCTACGTTTGGAGGACCCAGCTTGTGAGTCAGCACCCTGTGACCTACTCTTTGACACCACTGAGACCCAGGAGAGGGCCCCAGGCACCAGCCTCATCTGTCAAGCCAAGGTTGAAGGGACAGGAAGGCCTGGGGTCTCCTAAACTACAGCAGCAGCAAGGGCAGGCCCCACACACATGACCGGACTGTGCTAAGGATGTAACATGTGCACATATACATGTATGAACAAACACATACAGGCAGGCACCATGCCTAGTGCTGGAGTGAGATACCCACCGGTAGTATACATACAGACATGTACATGCACAAAGCACATATATACTCATACATGCATTCACAAAAGCACCCATACATATATGATACATGCATGCCCTCACTAGCCTGCAGCTGCATGCCTGGCCCCTGACAGGGCTGGGTGAGGACTCTGTGGGCTATGCCCAGTGCTGAGGTGAGGTACCCACTGGTAATGCTCCCCCTCCTGGGAGTCTGGGATGCCCACAGTGTCCCCACAGCCAGTTCTCAACGGCTCCTAGAGGTGTCATACTCTATTTCAAGCCACTGGCTGCTCCAAGCTTCCCATCCCAGGGCCCATACAGAGCTCGCTGACATCCCTGAGTGCTAGCTGCCCAGAGGCAAGGTGAAGCAGCATTCTTGGGGACCCAGGCAGCCCCAGATGTGGAAGCTCACTTCTTACTGGCAGCCTGCACGTCCAAAATGTTGGAGAAGAGGTGGTGGTGCTCCGTCTGTGTCATGGTTTTCTTCAGCTCCTGGGACTCCAGGAACTCCTTCACCAGGATGTTCAGGCTGTGCAGATACGAGAACTCAGATGTGAGGATCTCGAAGATGGCCTGCAGGAGAAGACGGTGCTCAGAATGACAGACAGGGCACGCTCTGGGAGCAGCGGGAGACTGGGAGGGTGCAGGCCCCTTCCGAGTGCTGTCATGACTGCTGCACAGGCCACGAGTCCATATCCCTATGTGCTCTGGCTCACCAACTCGGGCTGTGTGGAGGTGGCCAGGACTCCGCTGTCTGGGGAAGATGGTACATCCACTACCGACACATGCTAAGCAAATACTCTACCACTGAGCCAGGAGTCAGGGTCTTCCTGAGAAGGCAAAGGTAGGCTCCTTCCTGATGTCCCTTGAGGATTCTCGAGGCAATGGCAGGGCTCGGCCCGTGATGTGGCCATTAGGGTAGGCGAGGAGAGGGTGTCACTGTGTGGCCCATATCACGTCTAGGGCCGGACGCCCAGTGGACTTACCTCCTGCCTCTTGCGCTCTTCCACCGACAGCGTGTCCAGGACACCTGAGTCCAGCACCTGCAGAGAGCACAGGCAAAGGAGTTGGGGTGACCCATCCTCCTCTGGGCCAGACCCAGCCTGGAGGGCTGGCCACTTCCACCAGGAACCTTCCGCTGTCTCCATCTCCCCAGCTTATCTTCCTCTCCATAGAAACCTCCCAGGCCAGCGCCAGCTGTGGACCAGGAAGACAGAGTCCACAGGAACGAGTGTGTGGGGTGATGACTCAGACACTGTCTGGGCAGCTGAGTCACAGTCCTGCCCTTATCGCCTGCACTCTTCACTCTCCTGGGGCCAATGCCAGGCTGTCGTAGTGTGGCTCCCCCAGGCCTACAGCAGTAGAGCATGTCAGGGCAGGCTGGACCACCAGCCTCCATTTGTGTTTTCCTACTCACAGGCTGGGCAGAAGAGCCACTGTCAACACTGCATTGTTTCCAAGCGTGCGTAAGCCAGGCTGGCTCTAAATATCCGGCAATGCTATGGTATGCAGTGTGCTGCATCATCCCCAGGTTCTAGCATCCAACAGGCTAATAAATGTGTATTTCTGGACATTTCTACGTGTGAAGCACAGAGTCTGCCTTGTTGCAGCCCTTGGCTGGACCCTCCTCCCTGGTTAGGGTCCCATTGTGGGCACTCATATGGGGGAATGCCTGGATTCACTGCCCCCGTTTCCTGCCACACCCACAGCCTGCAAAGGACAGGGGGGCACATGCCTCTAACAGCAGCCAACCACTCTGGCCCTGCTTCTGATTGAGCTCTCGCAGCCTGGACAGGGTCCTATTTTCAGCTGTGGGGAGTATGGGTATAGTGGGGAGGCTGCCCCAGTGAGGTGGGGGTGCCAGAAGGGGCTCCTTGTGCTCAGAAGACACACAACTGTGTTCCAGTGACTCTGGAAGCTAAGACTGAGCTCTTTATAAGGGCCTGGGCTACCACAAGCAGGGAAAGCTGGGAAGGGAAGGCTTGGGGCCTCCTTACCTCTGGGAGCTGGCTCCACGTGAGCTGAGCAGGCCGGTAGCTCTTGACCACGATGGTAGTGTCCACTCTCTGAGTTCCCTCTGGGCTGGAGGGCTCATCGAGTATGTCATCATCAGACTCATGACTGGTATTTAGACCCCGCTCTCGGATCTCCTGGTACAACTGGGGGTCTGGAGAGACCAGAGTGGCCTGTCTGCATGAGGGTTTGGGAGTAGCCTGGCCCCCCCAAGGGCCCCACAAAGCTCTCAGAAACATGTAGGCTCCCCTATGGCCCAATGGGTCCTACAGTGGTGTAAGGACAGCCTGGGAGACGGTAGCAGCCCAGTGTAGAATGTAGCACTCCAGGTCAGGGCCATGCAGACCAACCAGAGCTGCACAAGGGCCAGCTGTGCCTGGCCTGGGAGAGGGAGGCTGGGGTGCTCAGGTGGGGCCTGACTATGCTGGCTGCTGCCCATGGGCCAACAATACTCCCAGCCTGGTCTAGCCTGGGCCAACCCAGTTCAGGACATCTCTGAGTCTGTGCAGCTGCTGTGTCAGCGTAGGTCTGAGCCGGGGCACGGTTGCTACTGCTGCTGCACCCAGGGAATGCATCCCAGAGACTTGGCAGAGGCTCGGATCTTGTGTATAGCCCATGGCCACCCGCAGAGCTGACACGGGCCAGGAGGAGGGATATTCTTGCCTGTGTCACCATGCCTCAGTGGGACCAAGGCAACACAACTACACTGGTTATTGCTGTCTTACGAGCTGCAATGCCCTGCCCAGTAGACTCTCTTCAGCCTGGGAAATTTCCAGGCAGAGAAGAGAGATGAGTGCCTGACTCTCTGAGGCCTGATGCCTTGTAACCCAACCTGGGATCCATTGAATACTGAAGACAGTGCAGCTATGAGACGCACAATCACATCAATAACAGGGATCTGTGTACAGTGTCCGGCCCAGCCTGACCCCGTCTCCTCAGACCCACCAAGACCCCTTCCTGGCCATGCTCAGCCCTCAGCTTCCTGGGAGCCATTTACCATCTTTGAAGGATCCCTTGTGTGCCCGCTTCCGTCCCAGAGTTTTCTGTAGACAAGACACAAGGCAGTGAGTGGGGAGGCAGCTGTGGGTCTGCGACCCCTCCGTTACTATGGCAGCCCAGAGATTTCCCCCACAGAGAGAGAGATAGGTGAGGGGGGGAGGGGCTTTGCTGACAAACAGAAGGTGCTTATTCAATGTGAGCTTCACAAAGTAGAGGCCGGAACAGGTAAAGGTTGGGGCTCAGGGCAGGGGGCCCGCTACAGGCCCAGGAAGGCTGCTCAGGGGCTAAAACAGTTAGGAGGCGTTACCTGAAGAGTAGATGTGGTGGGGGTGAAGAGGGGCCTGGACTGGGCAGAAGGCTGCTGCTTAGAGTCTGGCCCCGGTACTGGTTCAGGGCCCCAGAAACTGAGGGAGGGGCTGCAGGGGCAGAGGAGGGCAGACTCCTGGGGAATCCCCACCCCGCACTGGCTTCCCCACACGGCCCCTTGGCTGGAACACCAGGTTTCACGGGTACACTGGTTCCAGGAAAGCACAGGCCAGTTCCTTCTGGTTCCCGAGAACCAGTTGGGGCCTGAAAACTCCCCTTACAGGTCGGGAAGGTGCAACACTGCCAGCCTAACCTGGCCTAGTTCCTTCTCACCCACCCGCACCCCCTCACCTCCTCCGGTCTCTACCGAATCCTTTCTGGCCCTGCCACCATGGGGAGCCTTCTCACCTGCCAGCCCTTGACCCCCGGCTGTCCCCGCTCCGCACAGGAGCTCTTAGAAACAGCCACCACTTAGTACCCCAGCAACAGGAATGCAACGGGTACACGGGAATGTGTGCTGAGGGTGGGACTCACTACTGCTGAGGAAGGAATGAATGAGACCTTGGCCGGCCTGGTGCTCAGGGGCCGTGACGGCACTGAGCTAGCTGAGGAACAGGGATACACTTCAAGGGTCCCGATGTGGCAGGGGAACTGTGATGATGAACAGTGGCTCACACCATAGTCACCAAGGCCTTGCCTTAGCCAAGCCCGGCCTTCACGGAAGCGTGTGGCCTGACCAAGCTGCCTGCTGGTGGCTATCATTCTGACAGTGCCTGCTTCTCCCAACACCACGCTGTGGTTCAGGGTCTGTGGAGCTGATACCCAAGGTCGTACGCTTCGCCCAGGATATGTGCCCAGCTCTAGGCAACAAAGCCTAGAATGTGCTACAGCTGGATGGTGTAGCACTTTGGAATGCGCTACAGCTGGATGGCGGCCGCCCTCACTTACATGTGGGGAAACTGAGGCTCAGAAGTACCAGGGATCTGTTACAGGTCACAAAGCCACAAAGACCCATCCCAGGACCTCCATGGAAGCTGACTGAGCTGGGGCACTCCTGGATGAGTTTGAGGGAAGCATCTGGCAGAGAGGCCCAGGAGCTCCCCAGCCCTGTATCCTTGGAAGCAGCTGCCTGGAATGGCTGTGACACAGAGACCCCCATCTGACCGTGACAATATGATAAGTAACACGCACGAATGGAGGAGAGGCCACTACCTGACCACAGCCTTCCTGCTCAGTGGCTGTCCACACAGACGCCTGGAGACTCTGTGTTACAGGGCTACACCACAGCTCAGGGAAGAATGCCCTCCCCACCCAGGGCAAGGAGGGAAGCAGCAGGGAAGGGGCACAGGTGGTGAGGGCGACACACTGTCTCTCCTTGTCCCACTGGGAGCCTGGGACTGGGGTCACTGCAAGTGATTCCCTCTGGACAGAAGTACGGACACGGGAAAGCCCCAAGAACGTGACCCAACCCCTCCAGCCAGGGCATGAGATCTGAGTGCATACAAGTCAAGTAGGAGGGTCAGGAGTCTGCGCCCAGAAGCTGCCCTGCATGACGTAGATGCAGGAGACATGGGACCAGGCTGCTGCCTTGCTTGTGAATTCCTGAGCACCTAGAGACACCGCCCATCCCTGCTGTCAGGGCAAGCCCCTACCTTATTTTTGGCTGGGCACCGAGGAGCAGGAGGCTGAGCGGACTCCTCAGCGAGGGCCTGAAGCTTGGGGCTGAGCTGAACTGAGTCCCCCTTGCTGCTGGGTGACCCCAGGCCCTTCATGGCTGCCCTGTAGGACTGATTCCTTATGTTTCGCTTCAGATTCCCACCAGCACCCGCTGTGTCCATATCCATGTCATCCAAGGAGAAACTGGGGGTCGAGAGGAGCCGGGGATCCCGCCGAGCTGCCTCCTTGCTGAGCATGGCTGCCCCAAAGCTCTGGTGGCGGGCGGGGGACTTGGTCTTGGCCTTGCTGGCCACTGCCAAGCTCTTAGGGATGAGCTGTTCAGTCCCCATCTTGAGCGCCGCAGGGCTCTGCGTGCTGAGGATGATGGGCCGAGACCCCTCATCTTCTGGTGGCACCTGCAGGGGTTCAGAGGTCTCTGGCTCAAAGGCAGCATTGGTCCTGGCTCTCAAGGAGTCCCGGACCATGGGGAGTCCGGGCATTGGGTTCCCATTGGCGTCTAGTTGCAGCTCTGCATGGAAACGATATTCCAATAGTTTCTCATTCAACGATCTGTCGGGATGTCTCTGGGACATGCTGGGTGGCAGGTTGAGGCCTAGAGAGAGAGAGGCAAGCAAGAGGTGAGAGGCTCAGAGGGCCTTCCTGGTGTCAATGCTGTTTCTTCTTAGCAATCTTCCCATAACAGCGTCCAGGCAAGAACAGGGAGCGCATGGCTGGCTGTGACTACTCACCAGGAGCCTCCCCTCCGATGTGGCATAGCTACATTACAGATGTACAGGTCTGTGTCTGGGCCCAGAGACCCCATAGACCAGGACAGGAATCCTGACTAAACCCTTACTGATGCCTGGACACCAGGTGTATGGTTTTTATGGGGACAGCCACAGTTTCCTGAGACTGCAGCGGATGCTGTGGATGTGACCGTGTGGCCCTGCCTGGCTCTGCATTCTTGTTAAGGAGATGTGCTATCCGGAGGCCCAGGGACCTGCTGGGGACATGCCCCGGGTGTCTGACCCTAACAACATGCTAAAGAACAAGCAGGATGGATCATAGCTTTCCTCCTCGGTGGCTGTCCACACGGACGCCTCAGAGCCAGGATCCAAGAAAGCCTGGCTGCTTCCCCTCTCTGGCCAAGCCCACTTCCCATGGCTCCAAAACCTTTCCTCATAGCACTCTCCAATAAACACCTGTAATCTCCATGTTTATGAAGTTGGGGGTCCACAATCCAGTCTTGTCTTAAGGTGAACCCTGGGTCACAGTGCAAATGGGATGGCAGCGGGAGCTTCAGCCTGAGCCACAGTCTAAGGACTCACTGCCCAGCATGGGGCAAGAACTGACAGCCATTGCCAATCTGTTACCCCCCAGCCGCTCCACCTGTCCATCCCAGCAACCCATGTGCCCCAAGCCCCTTTCAGACGTCTTTCCCCTCAGCACGGACCTGCCCCTGTCCCGCCGCCCTGCCCTATCTACACCCAGGCAACAGTGAGAAGCCCTGAGCCCTGGTCTCCAGTGTCCTGTTTATTTCTTAACCACTGGCACTTTCAGTCCCCTTGGAGCAGCATAGTCTTAAGGCTGGCTCTGGCTAACAGGAGAGATATAACCGGAAGGGAGAAGGGTCCCTCCAGGGCAGGGACTCCCACTGACTGGTGACCCAGAGACTGAGGAGAGCAGATCTCTGACCTGGCTGCAGCAGGAGCCAGAGTAAAGGATTCTCCGTGAGAACCAGTCATCCACACTGAACAATCTTCTGAGGGTCAACTGTCCACGCCGCAGCCACTTACCTCCACGATTGGAGGTCCCCGAACACTCGTCAGGAGCTACCCTTCTGGGGGCCTGGAAACCTGCGGTCCTCAATGGTCACTGGTGCCACCTCTTGGTTTTGATTTTCCAATCTGCAAAATGGGCTCAGTAAGAACAAAAGTGTTGCCTGAGGATTTCCTAACAGGCTCCTGAACGACCCGCAAAGACCAACCCGAAAAGCCCATCAGGCTTCCAGAGCTCTGGCAGGGTCCACATAGCAGTGGCCAAAGGCTTCTCTGAATCAACCACCACACTGCACTGGTAGTGAGAGGCTGGCACTCAGGAGACTTTGTAGGACCCTGATGTAAATAAAGCGTACATATCTCCTCTTTAACTTTTTCTAAAGGCTTTTATTTGCTCAGGACTTTATACAGGTTAAAATGGCGTGAGCCTAAGAGGGCTGTGGAGGCCGCACCACATAACACAAAGAGGCTGGGACAGGAGGCTCTAGAGTTCAAGGCCAGCCTGGGCTATATACATAGTGAGACTATCTCAATGAAATAAAAAACCAAACAATCCCAAATCCCAACTTATGAGAAAAGAGCCTTCCAAAGGGAAGTTGGCTTTTCAGTTAAAGGGGCTCTGTGTCTCTTGCTCACCCACATCTGGAGTGAGCTCTGGGCTCAGCACTGGGCCACAACGTACGCCCTTGTCATTTGCCCTGGGCACTGTCCCAGCACCACATCCCAGGGTGTGGTACGTGCCTCGCCTGACAGAGCAGGTGGACTGAACTGGACCAGAAAGGACAGCTACCTTGGGGGTTACCAGGGACAGGGGTGGGGACCAGGCTGTCTGGATGGGTTCAGGGCCACAGGAGCTGATGGCTCTTCGTCCTCTAGGAAGACCAAACCCACCCCAGAGCTCCAGGCAGGTCCTGCCCATAGTCCAGGACACAGAATGGTGCCAAGACCCTGCCCAGCAGTCCCTCCTCGCAGGGAGCAGAGCTGGTCACACACTGCTAAAGTGCAAGGCACCCAGGCAGCTGGCCATGCCCCCGCTCCCCCCGAAGCCCTGGGCTCTTGTGGCACAGAAGCTCTTGGCTAAAACTATCCCAAGATTGAGTACAGCCAAGCATCGCCGGCCCCAGGGAGGGGCGGGCTGGGGCCTTAGTGTCCTGAGAGCAAGGGAGGGTGCATTCCTAAGGACATTCCAAATTGTAGCTGAGGATGATAGCAGTCACACCAGGCCTCCCCCGGGAGGGAGCTGGCATCTGTCACTCATGTGTGGTATGAGGCAGGGCTGCACCAACCAAGGCCCCACACCCACGTTAACGTCAGGCTCACCAAGGTCTAGAGAAGGTGGTTTAGTTGTCTCCCGAGGGCCAGGGCAGCCTTCATGTCCCGTTCGTTTACACAGCGATCATTTCACTCCGAAGAACAGAGCCCACAGAAGGGCTCAGGGCCATTCATTTGCCTCCTCTCCCGCCAGCAAACACCCATGAGTCCTAAGCTAGTGTCTCAGGCCAGAGGGACAGCACAGCCCCTGGCAGGCTGGCAGGCGGTGGCCTCTCCCAGCAGAGGGCAAAGTCCATTCGGGGCCAGAAGTTGTTCAAAGGGAATCTGTCAGGTGAGCCTCTGCTTGCTGGGAGTGGCTTTCATCCCCAGCCTGGCACCACACCCACAGGTCTGGCAAACAACCTGCCTGGCACCCCAGAGAGTGGGGAGTGGGGAGTGGGGCTGTGGGCTATGGGTACCTGTCCTGCCAAGTGGCACAGCTGCGGGGAGTCATGGGCAGGGGACCATGAGGCTGGCCTGCCTTTGTTAATCATTTCCACTCCCTCTGCAGCCAGTGTCCCTGTTAATTTCCCCTCAGCCGTCCAGTTCCACTTTCCATGCTTCTTGACTCTGCGCTGGGGCAACTTCCAGGTCTTCCTGGGCCCCTCCTAGCTCAGGGTGGGGGCTGGGTAGGTGGGTGGTCCTTAGGGTTGGCTCAGGCTATCCTCAAGCCATTAGGGCTCTCTTTAAAGCAAATGCCAGGCACTGTCACAGGCAGGAGCGGGGGCAGATTTGTAATGTCTGTAAACATTTTTCTTTTTCGTATTTACTTATCTTAGGTGTATGAGTATTTGTATGCATGTATGTATGAGCATCAAGGCATGCCTGGGGCCTGCATAGGTCAGAAGAGGGTGGCAAATCCCTTGGAACTGAAGTTAAAAGGCAGTTATGAGCTAACTGTGTCGGTGCTGGGAGCCAAACCCAGGTGCTCTGCCAAGAGCAACAAGTGCTCTTCACCCCTGAGCCATCTCTCCAGCCCCAGATCTTTCTTTCTTGTTTTGAATTTTTGAGATAAGGTTTTACTATATAGCCCTGGCTTGCCTGGAACTCAATACATAGACCAGGCTGGCCTCGAGCTCAGAGGTCTGCCTGCCTCTGCCCCTTGAGTGCTGCGATTAAAGGTGTGCACCACCAAGCTGGCAGGCGGTGGATTTCTGAGGGCCAGAACTCATCTTTCCCTCCTCCTCGCTCCCACTGGGGATACTTACCTGGAATCAGACACACCCTCTCCTGCTCTTGCTGCTGCTGAGGCTCACGGTGCCTCAGACTTCTCTCCCTGCACAGCCCTGCAGAGGGCTCGGGCCCCACATTCACCTACTAAGCGACGTGCCAGGTAGACTTTCCAGCCTGCTTGTCCCTGTTTCTCAGACCTGCGCCTGCATGTGCTGTAATAATATTTCCTGGGTCATTTCCTCTCCACTCCCCATCGCTGCTGGGAGACAAACAGGCAGTGGGGGCACATACCTTTAATCCCAGTTCTCAGAGGCAGAGGCAGGCGGATCTCTGAATGTTTAAGGCCAGCCTGGTCTATAGAGAGTTCCAGGACAGCCAGTGATGGGAGATGTCATTCTGTAAATATGTTTATCTTATTGGTTAATGAATAAAGCACTATTGTCCTATAAGGAAACAAGATAGGCGGGGCTAAGAAACAGGGAGGATTCTGGGAGGTGCAGTAGGGAGGGGTGGAAATGTGGGAAGCAAGAGGAGTTAAGAGGCCTGGAACCCGACGGTCTCTCCGGTAAGGTAAGACAAGACCACATAAGACCACGTGGAAACACTTAGGTGGATAGAAATGAGTTAATAGCTAAGACAGAGCCAGCCAATAAGAAGCTCCAGCCATCGGCCAACAGCTTTATCACTGATAGAGTCTCTGCGCGTTATCTGGGGCTGAGGAGTCTCTGGGACCAGGCTGGCGGGAAAGTGCTCGCCTCTTTGACCTCCTTATGGAGATGCCTCCACTGGGTTCAGCCTTCTGACTTCTGCCACCCTCCTGTCATTTCTGTGTCACCCGCAAAGAGCCCTTTTGCGCCCTCTCATTGCTCTTCATGCCTGGTACCCTGTTCTCCTTTCTCGAAGACAACATCTTCCGCTGACTTAGAGGGCAAGAATCTGTTTTCTTGTACATGATTCTGTTGGCTGCTGCTGGCTACTCGCTTTCTTCCTACGACTTGTCTCCCCTGGACCTTGCTGTCAGACATGAACCTTACAAAGAAGCTGCTTTGATTTCTGTTGCTTATGGGGCCCAAGAGCACAGGCTCTGTCCCCTGGGGCTGCAGACTCCGTGCTGCAGGCCATGCCTTCTTGAGACAGGCTTTCCTTCCGGCCTTCGAGTAGCCTCCAGGGGAATAACCAACCACGGCCATCCACCAACAGTAATTCTGAGAGTGTGGTGTGAGGCTTCCCAGGCTCCGTATGGGCCAAGGGTGTGTCTTCTCCCTATTTTAGGCACTCCAGGTTCACCGAGAGCATGGAAGCAACTTTAAAGACACCTTCTACAGGAACAGCACTTTCTGGGTGCCTGGCCATGTATCCCTGGAAGTCTTTGGGATTCAGGGACAACTTCTTCTACATGCTCCCATAAACACAGCGGAGCTCAATTCCCGAATGGATGCTGGCACTTCCCTGTCCTGGACCCACCCTGTGTCTCCCTAAAGAGGCTGTGGTGGATGCTGGCTCTTCCCTGTCCTGAACCCATCTTGTATCTCCCTGAAGAGGCTGTGGTGTTCTAGGAGAACCAACTTGCCCAGGGGTTCTGGTTAAAAGCAGCAGAAACGGGGCCAGAGCCACTCAGCAGACCCAGATGCAATAGTGTGGGTGATTCCTAGCTGTTTCTGCTCAGGAAATGGCCCCATGATTGAGGCCTTGAAACCCATAGCCCACGTTCTCTTTGCACAGGAATAGCAGAACCACAGGGCTGGGTATCATGCAGAGCCAGTGAGATCTTGACAGACAGACATCTCAGGGGACCACTGTGGGTGTGGTCCTGGATGAATGGGCCCCTCGGTCCTCTGGTCCTGCACCCTTTCAGGAAGGTCAGCTTCCCACAAACCTTGTGGATACCTGTGCTCCCTTCTAGTCCCCTAAGCCTAATTTCTTAGTCTGAGCCTGTTGAAGCTGGTCACAGCTGGTGAGAGGAACCCAAACCTCCCAGAGTCTGAGCTGCTCTGTCCTGCTGGAGGCCCTCCATCACCAGCTCTGAGGCTGAGCCATCTCTACCAGGTGAGGCTCAGCTTCTTTAGCAGCAGACTCAGCCAGTCCGCAATGGTGGCCTTGTACCTGGGCAACCCTGGCTGTCTGAGCTGGGGAGTTGGAGTCAAATAGAATTTGCAGCAGGGTTTAGCTTTCTAACCAACTAGTTACATTCCTCTGGCATCAGGCTGAGCCCAGGAGGATCTCAGCTGAGAGTGGTTCGGTCCACCTGGAGACCATTTGTTAACATCTGAAGACACTGTTGGTCATACCCACTGGCGTTTTGTGCGCTCGCTTGGCCGGGATGATGGGATCCACAGAGCACAAAGCAATCAACAGGAACAAATGCCCCCAAAGCTGGGGAGGGGAAAACCAATCACTGCTAGCTAGAGTCACCCTTCACCCACCAGGTGCAAACAGTCAGCCCACAACATCAGCTCGTCACCCCTCACCCCCCTTTCACATTCCATAGGCCCAGCGGGGTCCCGTAAGGAGCCGGGTCTGAAAAGTGGAGTCCTGACCTGATGGGAACCGGGGGCCAGGCCTCCATTGTCCAGTTCACCAGGCAGGAAACAGGTACCCTCTGGCCGGCTAAGTCTTCAGGCTTCTCCCCAAACTTCTGGCCTCTGTGAACCTTCCCTTGTCATCGAGAAGCAGGGACAGAGGGAATGTGATCTGCCTGGGTCAAGCCCCAGCCAGCGAGAGCGCAAGGTGGGAGGAGCCAAGCCCTGAGGCCCCATGCTGACCTAGATGGCTGCCCTCAAACCAGGAACTGGATGCTGACGGCAGGGGATTCTGGACTCACGCTGCTACAAAGGGGCAGTCGCCCGCACAATATGTCACAGAGTGAGCACAGGCAATGCCTAGATAGATCTGGGAACCAAAACCAAAACCTCCAGGCCCTGTGGCCAAACAGAAAGGTAACCGTCACCTTCCGGGGAGCAGACCTGTTGTCTGCGTGAACAAGCCTTCTCTACAGCCAGGCATGCTTCCTCACTCAAGGCCAGAGTGACTGCCCTGCAGGAGGCAGGACACTGAGACACCCTCCCCAAAAGTTCCTTGCCTCAAGGCTGGAGAGACAGTTCAACAGAAATCATCCGCAGCTGCTCTTCCAGAGGACAGGGTTCAAACCCTCATGGTAGCTCACCACTGCCTGAAACTCTAATCCCTGGGGACCCATGCCCTCTTCTGGCTTCCATGGACACCAGGCACACCTGTGGTGTGCATGCATAAATACAGGCAAAACACTTAAGCATATGAAACAAATAAATCTTTAAAAAGAAAACTTGGGGAAGGGAGTGGCTCTACCTTGTTCCCCTCAAGGAAGCCTGGAGAGCCCTCCCTCCACCAGGCAGTACTGTAAAAAGGCTTCTCGCTGGATGATGGCATGCTGAGGACATGGGCTGACAGAAGCATTTATCCCCAGAACAGGAACACAGCAGCAGCCGACGGAATCAACGCGTTCTGAGAGATAAACTGAGGCTAGCATAGCAGGTGCAAGCAGCTTAGCAACTTTCAAGCCTGGTGTCTTCACACCAGGTAGGAAACCAAGAGTATCTGGGCAAGCAGGCACACAGTCACAAATGGACCCACACGGTACCGTGCGGTTCATCACGCCAGTGAGGAACACACCCAAGCATCCACGTAAGGGCTATCAACTCCTGTCTGGCCTCCAGGTGTGATGTGGAGGCCATCGAGATCTCAGCGAGGCTGCTACCAACTCAGTCCCCTGCGCCTGCGCCTGAGGCCCATGCCCAGGTTTCATCTTTCTTGCTAACCTCAAAGTAGATCCCTGCTCCTGATTTACAGATACGGGGATCAAGGCAGGGGTGGCGGGGGTGGGGAGGGGGTGGGGACAGGTGTCCACCGTCCAGCCTGCAAGTGTCTCCCGCAGATTTCCGGAGCAGCCCCCTTCCACTGGAAGACTCTGTGGAGCCCGGTTAGAGGGCTAGCCACCAAGGCCAACAAGGTGGAAAAAAACCGCAGGAAGGGATCAGGCCCCTCATTCGTGGAGCCCATCGGAACAGACAGTCTTTCTAGCTCCCGGAAGAGTCACTTCCACGCCCCCCACTCCGGGTCTTCCCAGAAGTCTCTGTTCCCTAGCGTTTAACCGGGTCCGCTGCAAAGTGTCCCTTGGACTGCGCGGCTCAGGGCACCTGGACTCCTAGTCCCTGGCTTGCAACTCCAGAGAGAGGGCGGCGCGCGACACAGTCGCCGAGGTCCGGAGGGGTGGAAAGGAGCAGGGGCGCCCCGGGAGGCCCAGGTTGGCCTCCCCCTCGACTGGCTCTCCAGACCCCAGACTCACCTGTGCGCACGGCCGAGGAGCGGTCCCACCGCGGGACGGCGGGGCGGGTACAGCCTGCAGCGCTGCTGGGTGCCCGCGTCCTGCGGCGGATCGGTCCCGCCCTCACTACTTCCTGCGCAGCGGGCGGGCGGGAGGGAGGGCGGACGGGCGGAGCCCGGGCCAGGTGGGCTCTGCCGGCACGGCCGGAGGGTGGGACGCACCCTGGGCACCTGCTGCACCGGGGCCGCCTCACCTGGCCGCGCCAGCTGCGTCACCGCACTACCTGGGCCCGCCTGCGTGCACGTGATCAGTCTGGTGGTTCGGGCCGGAGTCCGCCCTTGGGTACTGTCTACTCTCCCTCCAGCTCCTACGCCCGCTTCCTTTCTGCAACCTCTCTCTCTCTGGGCTCCTCCACCTCCTCCAGGAAGCCTACCGAGAGAGCCCGGACCTGCGGGAACCTGTTTGCTGAAGGAAGGCCCCACCCACTGCATTCTTTGCACCTGGCTACTACTTAAAAGGCAGCCCTAGCTATGATCTCCCAGAACAACCTCCATGGTGTGATCTATCCACCACTACCCCATTTTACAGAGAACTCTGAGGGCTGGAAATTCTGCCAGCCACGCAGGTCCCGCCTTGATTCTCCTGAGTTCGGGAAAACACTCCATGTAGCGTCCTCAGGGATGATGCTGTAAGGCCCCATTGGGGCTTCGGGGGCCAGGCCTCCCGTGTGGGAAAAGACGGGGCTCACCATTGCCCTCCAAAGTGCCACCAAACCCGAGCCCCCAAGAGTAAGCAGAATTAACGGGTAAAAGGGGAGAGAGGAGTAGAGCAGGCAAGAGCCGCCGTGAGTTCAAGGGCCAAGAAGGGAGCATGGCCAGGGGGCAGAGAGCACAGGGCAGTGTGCGCAGGCGCAGAGGCTGGCAGCGCCCAGCCTCCATCCAAGAGCAGCAGCCTCTGCCTGGTATGTGAGTCCAGCCAGTCCGAGGCTCCATCAGGCTCCTGAGCGCAGGGGTTTCCTTCAGACAGGCACCACTGCACCTGGCGCTTTCGTTGTTTCTTCATGCAACACTGAACTCATGGTTTGACATTTCCAAGACACCTCAAAACATGGTCATCATAACAGAACCCAGAGGAGGGGACAAGGAGAGCTCTTCTCTCTCACCTGTCAATACAGCGGCTCTTTCTCTACCTGACTCACTGTGCAGAACCCAGGGCTGAGTGTCACAGGGACACAGTGACTGTCTGATGACCTGGGTGACACACCCCTATCATCTAATTGCAGGACAGGTCTCACACCCTGGTCCCCGACATCGTTCTCCATGCGGTGGCCCAGGCAGTGTCACCCAAGAGCTTGTCTCACTGAACACCACGTTTCTGAGAGGGATAGTCCTGGAGACTCTAGCTTGGCACTTTCTGTGGATTCAGTGTGAGGGGTGTGCGTGGCCGGCGGGCCTCCTGTGCCCTCATCCTCTGCCGACCTCAGCCCTGAAGCTAGGTGGCTTGATTGCACCATGCTCTGCCTCTCCAGTGTGATATCATCTGGGGCAGGGCATAAGTTGGCCTGATGTCACACGGAAGGAGACGAGCTCAGGGTGACCTGTGGACTCCTTGGGTAACCCGCTGGTGTGCTGCTAGGTGGCTCCTGGGAAAGGTGGGTTGTTGCTGACCCCCTGAGGCGTTTTTAGGTATTGCACTCACCAAGCCCAACCTCCATGAAGCTGCCTGGGGTGTTTTGGAGCACACTGACCAATGGAAAGGGGAGGCTGAAGCCTGATGGGAAAACAGACCAAGTGGAAGACAGATGCCCAAAAGGAGGCCAAGGCCGGGTAGGGAGGTCTTTCACTCGGGCCTCCTAGTCAGCCCCTGCTCAGTGCTGCCTCATCACACCCTGATGACTACACAACCCAGAAGGAATGGAAAGACAGGAAAACAAACAAAAACACCTCAACCACAAAACAGTAAACAGCAGGGAAGACTCCCAACAGCGCAGGCAGAATTGACAGACAGACCAAAAATAATATTTTTTTCTTTTCTTTTTGTAACAGGGTCTCACTGTGTAGCACAGGCTGGCCTAGAATTGTTATGCAGACCAGGCTGGCTCAAACTCACAAAGATCTGGCTGCCTCTGCCTCCCAAGTGCTGGCATTAGAGGTGCACAGCACCTTTCCTGACAAAAATGCACGTGTCAAGGCACACAGAGAGAAAGACACCCCCCATCCCACCCCAACCCCACCTTCCCCTGTCCCCCTGCACCTCCCCGCCCCACAAAGCAGAGGAGGGCTCAGAGGAGGAAGTCCAGGCTGCTCCTGGAGGGCCACAGGTTGTTAAGGGTATTTGGTAGGCTGCAACGGGGGTCACCTTTCTCTAATTTAGGAAAGGCCCATCAGGCCTTAGTATGAAGTCAGGAGGGCAAGGAAGAAGCTGGAAATTACCTGTCTCTGATGCCTGTGTCTGTCTGTCTGTCTGTCTGTCTGTCTGTCTGGGGTCTGCCTAGCTCATAGTCCCTCCCCTTGTCCTATCATTTGGCTGTAAGACTTGTAACTGGTGGAAGGCTGTGGGCTATCTTTACCCACCTTCACCCTCAGGAAGGGTGCTGGGTCAAAGCCTGTGCAGAATTCCTATCTGGAGGGTGAGCTGTGTGGCTGGGCCACCTATACAGCTGTCCTGGGGGCCTCTTTGCTCCCCAAGTTCCCAGTTGAGAAGAGCGTGATTCTGGCCTTACATCCTTCCTAGCTTTTGGTCAATGCCTTTCAGTAGCCACCGCCTGTGGTGACATATTACTTATGATTTATTAAAGCTCGCCCAAGGATTCAGAAAGCAAAGTCAGCCACAAATCATAGAAGCCAGGGACACACCTTTAATCCCCGCACCCAGAAGCTAGGAGGTGGTGGCACACACCTTTAATCCTTGGATTCAGTGTTAAGAGGCAGACAGATCTCTGTGAGTCCAAGGCCACCCAGATCCAGTCCTGAAGAGAAACGCTCACACAAAGATGATCTCAGCACCTGGGATGCAGGCCTTTAATCCCAGCACTAGGGAGGTTTGTATGACAGGAGCAAGGTAAGTGTCAGTCATTAGTTCTCCAGCCACACCGAGGATAGGAAGGCATTCATTCTCCATCAGACACATTCAGTTTCAGGATTCTCCAGCCACTCTGAGAGGCAGCAGGGTCAGCCCGATCAGCCTGAGGTAGTGGTAAGAGCTCGTGGCCCCCTACCTTGCTTTTCTGACCTTCAGCTTGAAGTTTGAACTCCACTGTCAGTCTTTCATTCATGCTTGTCACATCCACCCCTGCACAACACCCAACATCGAGGGAGGCCTGTGGGCTAGGCCACGCCCAGCATCCTCATTGATGGGAGACACCTGACTCTAGCTGCCTGGAGTGGAGAAACACGCTGACCAGCAGTGCCTCAACCAAAGTAGCCCTACCCTGTGCTCGGCAAAGCTGTCCTGGAGCGGGGGTGAAGGGGCCTTTGAGGGCCAGTGAATCCTCAGGTGTCGAGAGCCCATCAGCTAACACTTGTGAAATGCTGGTCAAAGGAAGAAGCTTAACAATGTGCAAGGTTTCAACTCCAGTGCCAGGCCAACAGTGAAGGAGGGAGAAGGAAGCTGGGACACGGAATAACAGCTTGTCATCGGAACTGGGACAATACAAGTGAGGGTTTTGAGGCCTTGAGCATGAATGTGGGACTAGCATGAATAAGCTCAGGTACCTGTGAATGCATATGTGCCTGAACCAGGGCCTCGTGCACGGTGAACCCCAGCTCTGTACAGGAATTTAAAGAAACCAAAAGCATATTCTAAAGTATAGTGAAAAGGCCAAAGGGAGACGGCGTTGGTCGATCTAGTGGTGAGTGCAGACGGAGGCTCAGGAAGGTTGAGTGGGGGGGGGGAGATGCTGGGAAAGATGGACACAGCTCCAGATCAGGGCCTGGCAGCTGTCATCAGAGCCTCCCTCCAGCAGCAGATGGCAGCGGGTGCACAGACCACACGTTATGTGGAGAGTCTAAATCAGAGGTCTGCATCAGTTCCCTCCCCCTTGGAGCTTGGGGAACCTCCCAGAAGAGGGGGCAGGAAGATTATAGGAGAACATGGCCCCTGAATCAACTAAGCAGGGCTCATGTGGGCTCACTGAGACTGAAACAGCAAGCATGGGTTTGCAGGAGGTCTGCACCGCGTCCTCTGTGTATATGTTGCTGCACATGGAGTTTCTGTCCTGCCTGGTCCTGCAACCATTTAATCCTTAATAAGCACACGAAGGCTTCTATTAATTATAGACTGTTTGGTCTATGACACAGGCTTCTTACTGGCTAGCTCTCTCTTAATTATTAACCCATTCCTATTAATCTAAGTGTTTCCACGTGGTCTTGGCTTACGGGAGAATGCCCACAGTCCTATCTTCCTGGTAGCTACATGGCATCTCCCCCACAACTCTCTCTCTCTCTCTCTCTCTCTCTCTCTCTCTCTCTCTCTCTCTCTCTTTCTGTGCCTTTTGTTGGCCTGTTACTAGGTTTTTTTTTTTTTTCCTAGCTCTGTCTTAAATATTAACCCATTCCTATCAATCTTAGTGTTTCCACATGGTCTTATCTTACTGGAGAGAGGGTCTGTTATTGATGTTTAATAAGGATCAGGAGAAACAAATAGGCCGAATAGATATTTATTCAGGGAGAAATAACTCACAACATAGACAGATGAACACCAGCAGGTTTCTGATCCCAAGGATGCCTCCGGATGTCCTCCTGTCCCTGTGCTGCAAGCAAGAGAGCTTTCTGAGCCCCCTCCTCAGCCTTAGTTCCCCCAGTTCACGTCTGGCCCTGTCTCCACCCCCAATGGGCGTGGTCTATGTCACAGGTGTGGACAAGGTGAATATCTCACTACAATTTCCTTTTAGTCTAAAGAAAAGATTTGGGCTAGATACAAAAACTATATACAAAACAGTGAAAAACAAGTGTGCGCTAAGAAAAATCGAGAACATACAAACTTAATACCTAACTATCTAGTCCTAGGGTGAAGTCGAAATGGGGTTATATAGAGTTGTCCTAAGCTGGAAAGCTTAAGTCTAGTACCTAATATATCTAACTAGGAAGAGAGAATAATAGTTGTGATAATTTAATCTTCAACCTCATCAAAGACCTGAGAAGGAAAATAATGATACTAGGGTAGGCAGGAAGTGCAGATGGGCAACTTCCAAAAGGTGCAACAAGGACAGAAACAGCAGGCTACCTGGACAGTCACCCAAGGTCTCACAGCAGCGTTGGTTCAGCCAGTTTTGGCTAAGGCCAAGAGTACTTGACAGACCACAACAAGGCAGGGAGGTAAAAGGGCTGTCTTACCCTGACTTGGCAGGGTTCAGCAGTCTTCTATGTTTGTCTCCTGCAAGCACATAGGACCGCACGTCCACAACAGTGGTCGAGGTGGGGGCAGTTATTTGCCCAAGAGGCCATATCTGAAGTGAGGATGGACTCCAGAAGGAGCGACAACAGTGTCCAACATATTTTTGGGAAAGTACATGGTGCTGTCAGGAGCAATAGTGTCTCATGACAATGGAGTACTAATATTAAAACATTTAAATGCCATGTTCTGAAGGTCCATGAAGTCTTTGAAGATTAAGCACCTATTTCTGACTAATCCCATAGGTATAGGAAACATGGATGAAGATAATCTGTAATATTCAGGAACCTAGCTATAACACTGATGGAAACTTCCCTGAGTAAAGCAGGGACTAATACCTAAGCAATGTAACTACGTACATATATATACATGTAATTCCCTAAAGCAGAGGTAGAGTAGAAATGTCTAGACCAGAGGTAGAACTATAAAGAGAGGAGTCTGCCAGCCACACTATGGCCTATGGGCTGAAGATGAAACATTACAGAAGAACTTTGGGTGACTGACCAGGTGAGTTGTCTCTGTCATTTCTAGAGTTTATATATTATCCTTCTGTGGTCTTTGAAGGAGTTGAAGACAGATAGTTATGGTTATAATTTTCCTTAGTTAGGATTAAAGATAAGTTACATATAGGACTTTAGACTCACAAAGATAGGATAGATGATGGAATATTTTATTAAATCTTACTAAATGTTAATGGACAAAATATTGTTAACTGTGATTCTTATTTGATAACTGTTGTGTGATATATTTTGCTATGTTAAGGTTAAAACCCTTTGATTTTAGACAGAAAAGAGAAGATGATGGGAGATGTTATTCTGTAAATATGTTTCTTGTATTGGTTAATGAATAAAGCACTGTTGGCCAATAGTAAAGCAAGATAGGTGGGACTAGGAGAAAAGGAGGATTTGAGGAAGTAGTTGGGAGGAGTCAGCATGTAGAGACAGGAGAGAACAGAGGTCCAGGCCCCAGAGGTCCCGGGCGCTCTCTGGTACATAGTTACATTGCTTAGACCATGTGGAAATACTTAGACTAATAGAAACGGGTTAATCATTAAGACAGAGCTAGATGATAAGAAAATAGTAACTGACCAACAACATTGTATCAAAATGTATCAAATACAGCATCTGGGTGTGTTATTGGGGGCTGGCGTGCGGGTGGGCCCGGCAGGTGGGGAAAACATACTTGTTATAGTCTGTATTTCCTCTCTCAAGTCCCTACATCTTAAATCTCTTTACTACATATCCCAGAATTCTCCTTGTCCTCTAGTCCCGCCTATCTTGCCTTCCTATTTGCCAACAGTGTTTTATTCATTAACCAATAAGAGAAATATATTTCTAGGATGACATCTCCCATCAACTTACTGACTCTCAATATGCACCAAACTTATTCAGATGATTCAGAGTTAACTCTGTTATTTATTCAATTGCAAGAAATAATCAGAAATAGAAATTATATCTTTTGAATTTGACACATATTATATCCCATATGGGTCCACCAGGCCCTCTAGCACAAGGTAATGATGAAATTGATCAGCTATTGGTAGCAAATGTGCTAGAAGCATCAGAGTTTCATAAGAAATACCATGTTAACAGCAAAGGTTTGAAGATATTACTTGACAAGGCAAGGAAATTATAAGGAAATATCCTACTTCTTCCTTGTATAACCAAACTCCACTACCTGCAGGAAGTACTAAAGAGATGAAATTTGGAAAATGGATGTGGTCAACTGCTTTGGGTTCTGGAAAGGCTGATTCTGTAATCACACATTTATTACAAGGGTCTTACTTAGGGTTTTTTTTTTTTTAATTGCTGTTGAAGAGACACTATGACCACAGCAACTCTTACAAAGAAACATTTCATTGGGGTGGCTTGTTTACAGTTTCAGAGGTTCAGTCCATTATCATCATGGCTGAGTGTAGGCAGATGTGGTGCTGGAGCTGAGAGCCCTACATTTTGACTCTGAGGCATCAGGAAGTTGACTGATTGTCACTGAGTGATGCTTGAGAAAAGAGGTCTCCAAGCCTGAACCCACAGTGACACACTTCTTCCAACAAAGGCCACGCCTCCTTACGTGAGATTTGGCTACCCTGTGGTGACTCGGAACAGGTCCCTGGCCGCTGAGCATTGTCCTTGTGTGTAAACGTCCCTGTTTTCTTCAGAGACCGAATGTACAAAAGCACCACGGCCAGATGACTTGTGTGTCAGTTACTTTTCTGTTGCTGGGTTAGAACCACAAAGCCTGCCTTAGTGATGTACTTCTTTCAGCAAGGCCTCCCCAAACAGCACCACTGACTAGGGACCAAGTGTTCACACATCTACACCTACGGGAGACAATCTCATTTAAACCCCCTGTAATACACAAACACAATGCCATTCTACAATAAGAAAGGGGATTGTCCAGTTGATATAAGGGCAAAGCCACAAGCAGACACACCTCAGAGTTCAACCACAGATGGTGAATGAATATGGGAGGAGGCACACTCAGTTCCACTAGTAAAGAGGAAACTACAAATCAACAGCGAGATAACTTTGTGCGCTAATGGCCAAATTTGTAGTGCTGGCTGGCAAAACTAAGGGCTGGCAAGGGTATGAACAGTAGGGATTCCTACACTGCAGATAGAAGCCAAGTTGTGCAGCTGTGACGGGAAGCATATACCCACTGTGCCATCCATCAGTCACGACCCCCATTATTTGCCTAAAGGAGTTGGAAACTTTGATCCACACAAGACCCTGTTCTCAGATGTTTATAGTTGTTTTTATTTACTTATAATTGTTGCAATGGGAAGCAAACGAGATGTCCTTCAACGGTTGGTTGGGTGGCTGAGTAAAACTGGTATATCCCAGTTTGGAATGTTATTCAGTGCTCAAAATATACGAACTGTCAAGCTCATAAGAAAATACCGAGGAATCTTTTTTCTTTTTTTTTTCCCAGACAAGGTTTTTCAGTGTAGCCTAGGTTGTCCTGGAACTCACTCTGCTGACCAGGATGGCCTCAAACCCACAGAGAACTGCCTGCCTCTGCCTTGCAAGTGCTAGGATTAAAGGGGTGCACCACCACCGCCCAGCAATACCAAGGAATCTTAAGTGCATGCTGCTAAGTGCAAGAGGCCAGGCTGCATGACTGCATGTCGTGTGAACAGCACACTGACAATCGGAAAGGCATAATCATAATGAAAATAGAAAGGTCAGTGTTCCCTGGAGGCTGTGGAGAGGGCTTGTTACAGGTCACAGAGGGTATGGCCCTGAAACAGACATCACAGAACTTCCATTAGCAGCGGAGCCCTACAGTAGGTACAGGTGACAGTGTGGTGGTGTTTGTCCTTGTTTGTAACAAATTGGTCATTGGTAGGGCCTATGTTCATCCTGGGGGAGTGTGTGCATGGGCATGAGCTAAACATTTGTTATTTCTGAGAACTTTGTTGTAAGCCTAAAATGGCTCTAAAAATATTAAGTCTAGGAGCTGAAGAGATGGCTTAGTGGTTAAGAGCACTTGTTGCTCTTGCAGAGAGACTGGGTTCAGTTCATAGCACTGCAGAGCTTGGGGTCATGCACACACAGCACACAGCACACTGCACTGCACTGCAGAGCTTGGGGTCATGCACACACAGCACACTGCACATTGCACACTGCACTGCAGAGCTTGGGGTCATGCACGCACAGCACATAGCACATTGCACACTACTGCAGAGCTTGGGGTCATGCACACATAGCACACAGCACACAGCACACTGCACTGCAGAGCTTGGGGTCATGCACGCACAGCACACAGCACACTGCACTGCAGAGCTTGGGGTCATGCATGCACAGCACACTGCACACTGCACTGCAGAGCTTGGGGTCATGCACACACAGCACACAGCACACTGCACTGCAGAGCTTGGGGTCATGCATGCACAGCACACTGCACACAGCACACTGCACTGCAGAGCTTTGACTGGTGGATTCTCGTTGCAACACATTGTTAAGCCTGATCCCACTTGGCCACCTCTCCATTTTTCTGTAACCTGTTTTCCTGCTGGGGTTAGGAATTCAGGAGCTATAAAACCCTCCTAGGGTCAACTCTCTCTGTCACGCCATGGCAGGCTCCAGCCCCTCTGTGAGGCTATTGCCCCACCTTCGATTTGTGGAATCTGATTCTAGCCCCCACCACACTCTCTACTCCACACTTTGCCTTTGGAGTAGATGGAGCTGTGGAATGGCCTTGTCCAGTGTGGCAGAGAGACATGCTTTTCCCTACCAGAACCGCAGTTTAGGCTCATCGCTCGGGACCCCTCATGGGTAACCTACACAGCAGACACTTGCTTTCTCAACTGCAGAAACACACAGTCCCAAAGCATGACACAGCTTATGCTGTGGAAAACTTCTGCTGCATGAGAAATAAGGCTGAGGGCTTCCTAAAATAGTTTCCTTGCAAATGGCCAGCAGTTCCCTGGCCCAGAGGGAAGCTGAGTGGGAATGAAAAGTTCCTCTCTTCCCAGAAAACAGATTCTTCTTTGACACATTTTTCCCCCTCTAATACCCCCATCCCCCTTTTCCAAAATGGGGCCTTTCTCCTCGGTCTTTTATGTGGGGACCGGGCTGTGAGAAGACAAAGTCCGCTTGTCAGCAATCTTCTGTCAGCCGCTGTTCCTTTCCCTCTGGGGTCCTTTCAACAATACAGCCATTATCGGCCCCTCTCCGATTCCACGGAGTTTTCCTCTCTCTCCCGGGCTAATGAGGAGCAAGGCTGCCAGGTTGGAGTCCCAATGTGGTGAGCTCTGGGAAGCACCATTGTGGGGGATCTGTGGGTCACTGTCATGCCATTTGGGAGAGCCACTTTTGGGAGTGTGGCCTTCGGTCTACTTGTTGATTCACAGAGGACGGAAATGTACTTCCCAAAGCAGAGCCTTTCAAGCTGCCCCGCGCCTCCGGCTCCTGGGCAAGCCCCAGAGCTGACCATCCAGGCTTAAGATCTCATTGGCACTTCGTCAATCATGGCGGGAAGGAAACAACTTGAGACATTCAGCACTGCCCCGGCTCCCCACACTGGCCTCGACTGTGTTAAGAAAATATAAGGGCTCAGCACCCCAGATCTGGGTCCGGGATCTTATGCCAAGATCAGCTTCTATTTCTTCTCCTCTGGAAGCTACAAGGAACTGGTGATTAGGGACAGCCTCAGAGCCCTGTGCCCCGTGCCATCCATCAGAAGGAGGAGAACATTTTGGAGGTCCAGGAAGTCCCAGAATTCCCTGTTCAGTGCTGGGTCAAAGAGCAAACCATCCACTCACCCACCCACCATTAATCCCTTCATCTCTTCCCAGAATCCATTCACCCCTCCATCCAGCATTCACTCCTCCATCCACCCATCCATTCACCCCTCCATCCACCCCTCCATTCACCCCTCCATCCACCCATCCATTCACCCCTCCATCCACCCATCCATTCACCCCTCCATCCACCCCTCCATTCACCCCTCCATCCACCCCTCCATTCACCCCTCCATCCACCCCTCCATTCACACATCCATTCAACCCTCCATCCACCCATCCATTCACCCATCCATTCACCCCTCCATCCACCCATGCATTCACCCCTCCACGCAGCATTCACTCACCCCTCCCCTTACCCATGCACTGGTGCAGTGGCCTTTCCCTGGCTGCACCCAGTCTGTTGCAGGCACCAACAGCTGCACTGAAGGCCCTCTCCCGGAGCAGGGGTGCTGTTGCAGTCAGGACCTCCTCTGTGTCTTGGGGTCTGATCCCCTACGAGTACTTGTACGCTGTTGAACGGAGTCCAGACGCTTGCCTCATGTCCAGCAGTGCATCCGTGTAAAGCCTGGGGAACATGGTGACTGGGTGGGGGGGGTGAGGTCCACGTGTCCCATCACTTCAGTCAGACGGAAGAGGGGAAGCCCAAGGCAGGGCCAGCAGGGAAGGAGTCCCGAGGCAGCTGAAGATAGGAGGCAAAGAGTCCTGGGGGTCAAAGGGCAACTCCAGGAGCAGGTGAGACAGCCCCACTTAAAGCTCATGACAGCAGTGTCAGGCAGGTCCAAGGTCAATTTCATTAGCTCAGGCCACTCAGAACAGGGTGTGAGTGTGTGCACGCCATGGCGTGTGTGTGCATGACATGGCAGTGCATGGAGGTTAGAAGAAACTTGAGGGGCTTAGGTCGCCCCTGCTACCCTCAGGGTGCTCAGGGACCAAACTCAGGTCATCGGGCTTTGTGGCAAGAAACATTACCTCTGAGCTCTCTCTGCAGCCTCAGACTAGTCCTCTGAAGAGTTCATCCCTGGTAGCTTCTGAAAGGCAGGGCCTGCAACGTTGGTTCTGCAGCAAAATCATATACTACTTGGCACTGCTGCCCCAAGCAAGCCAGTCCTGCCGTGGAAGAAAAGAAAAAGAGAAAGGGTAACTCACTGGGGCAGGAAGGTAATAAAGAAGAACCAAGGAGAAAATCAGAGACCCTGTGCAGCGGTGGGCAATGGGAGGCAAGGCTGTTGGCCTAAGATGGGAGCTAGCCTCTGCCTTAAGATGCACGGTGAGCTACACTTGGACTGCTGGGCTTAGACAGTGTCCACTCATCTTTTCAGGGTTAGTCACTGCAGGCTTCTCCATCTGAGCAGAACCAAGTTGGGGATCAGATGTTGGAGGGGGTGGACTGCAGAGAGAGGGACATCCCTGGGCCTCCATAGGCTCTCCTATGGAGAGGCCAGAGAAGCCCCTGGGGGAAGTCAAGCCTGCTCCCCGATAGCCTGAGGGTCTTTGCTCAACCCTGTTCATCTACTGGGGCAGCTCTAGGCACATGGGTGTAACACAAGGTAAGTGAACACAGCCAGGGACTCGGCTCTAGCAGAGAGGGTGGCTTTGCTTCGTACCTGGGCCCACTCCGTCTAGGCTCAGGGGCCACCCCTCTTAACCCACTTCAGAGGCCAGGCTTCCCCTTAATGAAACTTTCAACAAGACATAGAAAACACACAGATTTATTGCATATCAATCTCATGTATAAATTCATTGTAGCATTGGAAAGATTACATTTGGTATCCAGTCCGTCCTATTCTACAGCATTGACCTCAAAGCCAGCCTCTCCTGGCTTTTAACCTTACAGAAATCTCTACACAAGTACATCTGTCTTTGCCACAAGCCTCAGAATGAGATCTGCAAAAATCACTTTTGACTATTCTCTACATCGTGTCTTCTTAATTCATGATTCTCCCACGGCGATTTTCATAGTCATCAGGAACTGTGGTCCATTTTCCTGGGCATTTCGGGCCTCTTGGCCTTGACTTAGACCCTAATTACATATTCAATAAGTGCATCTACGGGATTTTCCTCGTAATAAAAATCTCACAAACAGACACAATAGTGACCGCTAAACACGAGCCATGCACAGCTTTATCAACACAACAGCAATTTACAAGGAAGGAGGCGAGGACAGACACCAGCCCCCTCCTCAATGGTTTTAAATTTTTTTAACATTATATGAAAACCAGACATTTACATTTGATTTCTTTCTCAACACTATATAGTTCTAAAAGAAAAAACAAAACAAAACAAAACAGAAAACAGAAAACAAACTGAATCAGATCTGAATGTAACAATGGCAACACTCTTACAGGTTCAAGATTCTCGCAGGTGTCAGGGATATATATATATTTATTTATATACTATTGGTTCAAAGTACACACACACCATACATGCACACACGCACGCACGCCCCCACACACACGCACACACACACGCACGCACAAATGCACGCACATGCACACACACAGGCTTTAAGTTACTTATTCGGACACCAGGGCCCGCTTCCCCCATGCTGCGGGAGGCACCGAAGAAAATCCCCAGCTCCCTCCGCTTGCAAGTGAATCGCATGTCTAGAAATTCAAGCTGCCTGTCTGGACTCAACCTTTCCCCTCCTAGAAGTGGTGATCTGAATTGGTGACAGAAAGAAATTAAACAAACAAATGACTGGAATGGTGAGAGAAAGGAACTTATCCGGAAATAATGCAAGAATGTCTCGTCACAGTATCGCTCAAGGCTACAGAGACAGTTTTCATGGCTTTTTGATACCCGGCCGATCTCTGTGGATAGGAGTGTCCCAGTATCTGCTGCTGGCAAGAGTGAATGTGGTCCATCACAGGCTTCCCACCCTCCTGTCCCAACAGCAGCACAGCAGGGCCTCCTCTTCCCTACCTGCAACAGCACAGTGAACAGCTCAGTAATTTCAATCACTTGGGCAGGGAGACGGGGGACAGGATAGGGACCAGGCTCCAGTGCTCGTGTCTAAAACAGGTGATACGAATCTAAGCAAGTACTTCTCAAAAACTCAATGGGGAAGCAGATGACGCAGAGGAAGGAAAAGGCCGCGAGTCTGGACTCTGAGAAGCGGAGGGGTTAGGTCAGTCGGGGTCTGGGGAGATTACCTGCTCTCCTGGTCTTACAAGCTGAGGGCCATGTGGTGCTTACCCATCCCTGGGTTTGCACAGGGATGCTCTGTGTCTTACTTTGCCTGCAGGATGGTGAAGCCCCACGTTTCCTACCCGATCTTCCTAAGAAAGGCGGAAGTGACAGGGGAAGTGTGGCCTTGCCAGGGGCTGAAGAGAATGCAGACTAGGAGGCCTCCTTATGAATTCCTGTTTTGGAAGGCAAGTACCAGCAATTGGAAGTATGACATCGGGGAAACAGTCCTGGCTGGACGCCTGTCCTGCCAATCTATGCTGCATGGCAACAGGCAGCACAGCCCTGCTATGGTTTGCTTCTCCAGTGGACACCTGGTCCGGCTCCCTGACCCAGAGAGGGTCCCCTGTGCCTCCTGATGTCTGGCTGGAGCCAGCTGGGCCCTGAAAGAGTGCAGACATGTCAGGTGGGCAGAGCTTAGTGCTCTGGGGCAAAGAAGTATGGGGGCATCATGTTTGGATTCAGTAAAGGTAACCTGGGGATAAGTGCTGTCTTTGTTAGGGGGACAAGGACAAAGTCCTTCAAATTCCAAGTGCTGGGCCCACGGGGATGGCTATTCAAGAGAACCTGGGCTTGCTAACCTCACTTTCCGGAGGAGGGGTGTGATTTAGCAAGGATATGACTTAGCACAGCCTGGACTCTTGAGAAGGGGGAAGAATGGTTAGAGAAAGAGGACAGGGGTAAGGAGCGCCAAAGAGGACAAAAGGGAGAGCGTTTAGCCGCCCTGCGGTTGTGAAAAGGTTCCTAGACGTCTGTGTCCAGAGAGACTCCCCACTTTGGAGAGAGAAATCACATGGTGGGGGGAAGCACAATGTTACTCTTTCTCAGAAGAAAGCGTGTGATTTACGGTTTACGAACCTGGGGCATGTATATCGGAGGTGGAACTTACACAGGGCTCCCATCTAGCTCCAACCTAGAGGAAACTGGAATTCCCAAGCCAAGGCCTAGCCCACCACTGGCAGGATGTCACGGCCCACAGATCCTTACATCCCTGGCCGGGGCAAGTTCCTCTGAAGAATGTCCCTGCTGCCCAGCCTGCTCACGTGACTGTGACTGTGCCTCTGAGCACAGACTATTCACTGGATCCCGCAGGGTGGTGGCATCCTCAGGGATGTCCCGGTATAGCCTGGACTACACAGCATCAGCAGAGATGATTGTCTTGGCCCCAGGACAGCCACACCTGCTTGGATGTTAGCTTGCTCCCAGAAAGAATCACTGACATGCCCATAGCGTGACACACTTGCACCATGGCTGTTGACGTTGATACTACCGCTCACTTTTTAAAGGGGCAATCCAGCAAAGACTTCCCTCCTCTTTTCTTGTTGGGTTACTCATTTTGTTTTTCCTTCAAAGCAATAAAATAAATAGAACACTTGTCTTAAAAGTTCAAATTTAACGAAATCATATGATTGTCTGGTAAATGGGCAACGGTGTCGGCAGGACTCCCCGAGGGGGGGACGCAGGGGTATTTGGCACATCAACGACCGCCCCACTCCCTGGTTACCGATCACACAGCACACAGCCTTATATCACACGGTTTTGGTCCTTCACTAGATACTTATATTAACATCATTTCTTCAGAATAAGTTGTCCAATGCCAAAAATACTGTTAAGGAAGAAATAAAATAAGGAAAGAAATGAATTAGAAAAACTACAAGTTATATACAGATTAAGGTAAATTCCATCAGAGAAAGCTGTTATCTGAAGCTGGCCCCTATGGGAATAATTTAAAGCCCGTCTAAGCAGAGAAGTAGACACATCACGACCGTCCCAGGGAGCGAGGCATCTGGTCCCGGGGGCTGTTTTGTCTCTGCTCCTTGCTGTGGCAGGTTCCCTGGATCCTCCTTTTGATCCTGACCATACGTCACCAGGAACCCCCATGAAGAGCAGATATGGTGGCTGTACGGTTGGTTGGTCTGGAGTCTTAGGCACAGGTAGCACTCGCTTGGCATCCTGGAGTGGGGGAGCAGGTGGGTAGGCTCCCTGCGCTCAGTGGCCAGGGTTGGGGGGAGAAGAAGACTGAAGGCCAGAGCCCTGCCTTCGGAAGAGCAGCGGTCAGGGCCAGCACTGGGGCTGCTGAAGGGGAAAGACCAATAGCTGTCCAGCATGGAAGACCTGAGCCACCAGCTCCCGACTTCCCCATACAATTGGGGGGGCCTTGGGTGGGGACTGGTGGATTCCTCTGCAGGTCTCATGGGGCCAGACAACCTCCACAAGCCTGCAGACAGGCACCATGACCAAGAATTCCTGTGTAGTCAGCATGCCATTCAGACAGCTCCGTGCCCCTTATCCTGTGTCAGGGACACCCAGAATCACCTTGGCGTGTACAAACAGGGTCGGGGATAGAAAATTCTCCATTATCTACATTATAAAGGGTACACCCGAGCACTGATCCATGTCCTGGCAGGTGTGGGCTTGCCGAGAATTCAAAGCAATGCAAAATTACTTTTAAAAAACCATTTTGCAAGTCATTTTTGATTTTTTTTTTAAAAAATACTGTCTATTTTTAAAACCCACATGCTTAAATAGACTCTCTGGTCAATAAGATTACCAAAAGGGTTATTCATGTAATTTTCATTACAAAAATCATTTGCAAGGTCTCTCTCCATAGCACGTGCCCACTTGTCTCTGTCCCCCCCCTTCATACCATGCAATTGCCCAGATGTGGCTCCTATGGGATGGAGAGCCCACCCCTGCCCACTAGTTATCTGATAGACAGCTCCTGGATGGCCGTGCATTGCACCACTGCCGACCATGTTCTGAGAGGTGGTGACGGTCAGCGGCTACTCAAGGGACCTTCAGGTTCTGAGTTTCATTGGAGAAGCTGGACGTGAGCCACGGTGGGTGGGGCTGGAAGCGGGGGTGATTCGAAACTAAGATGTCAGGAACTTCTCCCTGGCCCCTTCTCCATCTCCCGCAGCTGGTTCCCTGGCTTTGGACTCCGGCCCTGGGGCCTCCAGGATCTCAGAGGTGGTTGATGGGGTTAAAGGCTCCAGACTCAGATGAGGCTCCTGTGATGTTTAACCAAGCATCCAGTGAGCTCTGGGAGGGGGCGTGGAGAGGAGCGTCCTCGGAAAGCGACAGCATCATTGCATACGCCTGGTGGGGGGAAAGACAGCACACAGCACACAGGTGAGGGGCATCCCAGACAGGTAGGCCGGACCGAGCCTCTCTAGCTGTCCCCAGCCTGACTGACCCATAACCCCAACCCCTGCTCCCACCCAATCCAGGTGGATAAAGGAAAACAAAGGCACTAAAGAGGCCCAGACTCTCGGGCTTGGGAGGGGGAGAGAGGAGTGTAGGAGATCAAGGGGCACCTCTCCTGACCAGGGTGACACCAGGACCCAGAAGCTCCTCTAGGGACCTCTATGCCCACTGCGGTCCCATGGACTCTTGGGGTCCACCTTCCTCCAGGCCCAGGGTTCTTTGCCCAGTGACTGGCAAACTCTCAATGGTAAGTGTCTGCTCTGGGACCATGTTGGGGGGCGGCAAGAGTTATTTTTAATTCTGTGCCAGTGAGACTGTCTTTGTGTAGCGGGCAGGAGGCCCGGGGGACTGGGAATGACTGTGGTGGGCTCCTTTTTGGAGCAATGCCTCTGAGCTGATGCAGTGATAAGGTACTGTGCTGTGCTTGCTGGCCTCAGACAGTCACGGGGCATCCTTCTGCCTCAAGCCATGGGACAGGGCAGGAGGTACCAGGGCTGAGGGCTGTGTGGAGTATATGAGTTACAGGTGGGTGCTATGGAAACCCACTATGGGCCCCCTCTGCCCTTGAGCAAACGCTAGACAGAATTAGTTAGAGACGAAGACAGACACGCAGACGAATTGGGGTGAAAATCCTGAGGTGGTGCTGGAAAGGCTGCCGAGGGTAGGATGAGAGCCAAGCTCCTTTAGATGTCCAAACAATGGGCTGCAGAGTCCTGTGGTCACTGTCCCTGAGATGTGAGCACAGAAAGTGCCCAGGACAAGCCTGTACCCTCAAGGACCCCGTTTTAGCTCCATCTTGGAAGCAGCGATCACCCGAAAGGGACTTTCCCTTAAACAGCAGGGGCGCCAGCTCAGAGGGAAGGGGACTCAGGCAGCCGTTCCCCATTGGGGATGGATGTGCAGAGCGGGAAAGTGGGTCTCACTCATGACCGAAGAGCTAGCTCACGTTTATCTGTCTTAACCCACCCCCCTGCTCTACCAGGATGCTGGGGGATTACAGGTACTGGACTATCTCTTTAGACAATGCAGTGGGCATGGGGGGGGTGCTGTGGATCTGAATGGCCTCCAGGATGGGATAGCTGTAGCTGGGAATGCTCAGGTATCATTTCGCGATGAGGCATGGTAGCCGCTTACTGTCTAGGCCAAGAGGAAGTGTGAGGAGGGACGAGGGCTCTGCTGGGTACCTACCTGGTTCTTAGCCTGCCTGTACAGGGTCTGTTTTAAAGCCTCAGAATCTAAGGTGGAATTAAGCACATCTTTAACTTCAAATGCTTCCTCAGCTGCTCTGCGGAGATCCAGCCCCTTCCCAAAGGTTGGCGTCGGCTCCAAAGCTAACAGGCCGTCTCCTCGCTCCTCAACACACCTGCACCAAGGACCAGGGAAGGGGCCTGGGGTCAGCTCTTTGGCCGCTGACGGCCTCTCTCTAGTACTTCATGGCTGGTCCCCATGCCTGCATGCATGCCGCGGTTTCCATGAGCCACATGCACAAGGAGACAGACACATTGACACACAGACACCTAGATGGGAAGCCACACAGATGTGGGAGAGCAGACAGACAGACAGACAGCAGGAAGGGTGAGTGCGTGCACACATCACAGGCAGCAAGCAATCTGGGCTTCGGGGCAAAGGGTGAGAAGGGAGCTTTACTTTTCTTTTCTGAGACCCTGGGCAGCTTTGGAGGGGCCCTGGCTGCCCTAACCCACCCACAGGACCAAGAGGCTGGAGAAGAAACCCTGGCTCCAGAGTGCCAGCCCAGAGCATCTCCAATACCCCCATTGCTGAAGTAACCGGTGAACAGATAGGACGTAGGGATGTGGCTCTGGTCGGCACAACTTCTAAAATCATGGGTGCTGGGCCACAGCCCACCAGAGGTTGGACCCAGCCACCCCAGGTGGATGGGATAATGCACAGCTGCACAGTAGAGATGAGGACTCCTGAGTCAGGAGTGAGTCCTCCTCACCCTTCCTTCCTTCCTTTCCCCGACTCCAAGCTTCTGGGGGCCTTAGAGGAGTGGAGGACCTGAACTCGGGTTAGCATCACCCCAGCCCTAGCCTGGTGGTAGCAGCACCTGCTGGGCAGAGGCTAGGCCAGGTTGGAGGAGGTGGCTCCTGAAAGGTGGCCTTGTACTCAGGTCCCCTCCCACCCAGCCGACTGAATCCCTGACACCTGGCCACCCCCACCTTCGGGTATGGTCGAAGCCCATGGTTAGGGAGTTGGGTGGCTCCTCATCCTCCTCATCCTCATAGACTCCTTGGGGCTCAGGCGTGGGAGACACTGTGTCCTCCTGTGACTTCCCGGCTAAGCTGTCGTCATCCTCTTCCTCCAGGTCCTCCTCTTCCTCCTCCTCTACATCTTCCCGCTTCGCCCTCGCTGAGCCTGGGCACGGTGGGTTGCTGTCCAGGTCTTGGATCTCAGGCCTGGAATGACAGGGAGGGTGTGTACAGGGGCCATTCTTCTTACCACACACTAAAGGCAGCTCTCCCCCTTGGCCTTCCCAGCCCTTCAAAATGAGCTGGCGTCCGTGGTCACTGTAACAGGGAGTCACAGGCCAAAGGCAGTTTCCGACTTCCTCACCAAGGAGCGAGAGTGATGGAGGAAGTAGGAAAATCCAGACGAGATGGAGGCACCCTGAGGGACAAGAGGGGGACAGAGCCGGGTCCCTGAGGGCCAGGTACCAGGTCATTCGGGGGCCAGTGAGAAATGGGCATCAGGTTGTAAGCTATGACCAGGCTGGAGAGGAGGGGTCCTGTACTGGGGCTGGGGTTGGATGCTACACAAAGGGTGCCCCCTGCCCAGGGCTCTGTGGTACCCATCTGTGCTTGCCCCTCCAAGCCAGCCATGAGACCTAAGGTTGGGTACTGAGGGCTGGGTTCACGCTGCGGCTTCAGGGAATGTTGGTCCCTGCTTTCAGCCTAGGCTCTACCTCACAGCCTGCTAGGGTCTCTGCAACCTAGGCACATCTCAGACACTGTCTTGGTCTGTCTCGGTGTCACTGGATCCTCTGTCTCTCTCACACTCTGTCTGTGTACGTGTGAGTCCAATTATATGTGTATACATGGAGACCAAAGGTCAGCCACTATGTCCTCCTCAGCCACCATCTATTACGAGGGTCTCTCACTGGCCTGGGCTCACCTATTTTGATAGTCTGGTGGCTGGCAAGTCCCAGAGATATTGGAGCCTGCATCTCCAGCCCTGGGAATATAGGGTGTCATACCACTCTCTCTTTTTTTTTTTTTTAACATAGATTTTGAACTCAGACCCTCATGCTTGAGCCACGTCCTCAAACCTTTGAGCAAGAATCTTTAAAAGAAGGTTTTTATCTCTTTGCATGTCTGTGTGTGGATGCGTGTGTCATGCCCGAGGATGACATAAGAGACGCTGGAGCACAGGTGATTGTGAGCTGCCTGGGGTGGGTGCTGGGAGTCAAACCCCAGCCCTCTCGGTGAGCACTTGAGGGTTAGCCAGATCCATCTCCTCCAAAGAGCTTCACCAGTCTGGCTCACGTTCAAGACAATGCCCACACTCTGTCCCCCAGGAGCTGTGGGCAGTGGGCAGTGTCCACTCTAGCAGAGGGCACAGCAAAAGACAAACACGTCTTGGCTTCCATATCTAGAGTCCCGTTCTTCCCGCTCTCCATTCCCTCTCAGGCAGCTCTTGCAGACTCGGGGGAGAGGGGCGATCAGTTATTGTCAATGAAGTCGGCATCTTAGTGGCGGTGTCGAGGCCTTGGTTACATAGGTGAGGCTGAGTTGGGCGGATTCTGTCCCAGTGCGGTGCAGACTCCACTCACATCACCAATTTCTTCCCATGTGAGAGACGCTGCCTCGTGACCTGCCCTCCAGGACGGGCAGAATCTTGACAGGCTTTGAGGTGCCACGTGTCCCTGGCTTCTGGTCATCTGTGGTTGGGGACCAGCCAAGAACATGTGTTCATCTCCCAGCAGTGAAAGCTCCAGGCTAGGTGGGGTCTGGATCATGGCCCCCTGTAGTTACAGGGTGGGAGACCTGAGCTCTCACAGTTCCTTCTAAGGACAGGAAGAGAAGATGTGGGAGATGTGGGACAAGCGCCCAGTCTGGCTCTGGGTCACCGGGGAGCTGGTGTGAACAGGCCGCACCTGCCGGCTGGCCTTGGGCAGAGCTAGAAGCACGCCATTGTCTGGGAACAGAGACCATGCTCTCTTTCTTGCATGCCCTGTGTGCAGTCCCTCAGGAACAGCAGGGGCCCTCAAAGGCTGGTGTCAGCTTCAGGCAGGAGGACAGCTTCCCGGGGGTGGGGGCAGCAGGAGAGTGAGCGCCCTACGGGTAGCTGCGCCAGCATCCTGGTTGATAAGGGTCACAGCAGTGTAACCGACAGTCCCTGAGTCAGGGAAGCAAAAGGTTGCGAGGACAAGGAGAGGCATAGCTGTTTCCTGGGAATTCTGAGGTAAAAGCCAGTGTTTCCCACAGTCCTTGGGCAACTGTGGGAAGCAGTGGACTCCGCCTTTATCTTCTCATGGTGGGAGCATGTGTGTGGTGTGCCTGTGTGTCATTTGTGGGTGCCCCCATCACCCAGCAGGTCTTTGCTGTAACTCTACCTCCTCTATGGAGACCCTATCTCTAGTCTCCATCAGAGGCACTGGGTTAGGATTTCACAGGTGACATTTGGGGACACAGTTCAGCACACGGCCATTCCTTTGGGTTGGCCTGGCAGGCGTCAGATTCTCACTAAAGGAAGGACGCAACAGTGAAGGAGACTTAGCCCCAGCTGGGTCTGCCGCCCTCCCCACCAGGCCGCCAGGCAACGGCTACCTCACATATGCTTGCTCTAACAGCAGTGGTGGTGATGTGTGCGGGCGGCGTCTTCCTTAGGGTCCTTGGCTCCCAGGACAAAGCTAGCTGGACCTCAGAGAGCTCCCTCAACATACTGGCTGGGTTTAGGAGGGGGCTGGCCCTGTCCTGGCCCCCGCTATGTTGTCAGCAGGATTGCCTGTGGCAGAGGCTTGTGGGGAGCGTGGTCAGAACACTCATGATCTGCTTAAGGTTGGGTGGCAGCTTCTCTTCCTTTCACAAATGCCTCCTCTTCCTCTGGGTAGGTGGGCGGTCCCCTGGCTTGCCCCTGTGACTCAGAGCATGGGGGTCTTTGCTGTCTTTTCAGTGCCCAGGTCCCTCGAAGCCCACCATGCCTGGCTCTGGTCCACCCCAGTAAGGATGAATATTCATTGTTTTTTGGGTGGTTCTGCCCTGGGGCTTGAGGAAACCAAGGTTTGAGCCTGTCTTCAACAACAGAGATTCATTTCCTGCTCTCTGCAGGGTCAGGGAAGGCCTGACGTGGGGGTGCTCACTCTCACACAGCTTCCCCTGAAGGGGACATCAAGCTGCTGAACAAGTGGGTGGCTCTCAGACATGTCACATCCTGAGTGACAGGGCCAGGTTCCCTTTAGAGCTGTCGTCCATCATGGCTTGTGCAATAAAGGCTGGGTCCTGGCTCGAGGTTGTGGGCTGGCTACCACAAGGCACCTCACTTCCATGGGTCCCCCTCTTCAGAACTGGAGAGCCCGTCCGTCCCGAGGTTTCTTGGGGTTTACAGAGCTTCTGCTTCTTGGTGACTTCTCTGATCAGCTTACTTTCCTGGGGCCACAGAGATGCCCTTGCAGAAGGGAGAGTTCCCCAGTGAAGGACATGCTGAAGCCTGGATATGAGGTTTCAGGGAAGAACTCCATAGCCTGGCTGAATTCGCCATCTCTGTGTGTAAATGTGCCAGTCTATGCATATATGCATGAGTGTGTATATCCATGTATACATACATATACATATTTACTACATGTGGACGCACACACACACACACACACGCACACACGCACACACACACACACACACACACACACAAGCACGCACCTGTTTGCACATGTCTGTGTGTGTGTGTGTGTGTACAAACCAAAGGGTTTTCACTTCACAATAGTATGAAGATGACAAGAAGGGTTCACACTTTGACGCTCGACCTTTCCCATGCTATGCTAGGCACTGGTGCAGTATTCCCAGGAGGTGCTGGGCACGGCCAGGGCACTGGTGCAGCATTCCCAGGAGGTGCTGGGCACGGCCAGGGCATCTGCTCCCAGGCAGTTTGAGGACAGTGGGACATAGCCAGTATGCCATTGCACACTGTGCCATCCGTGTTTGATATGGTTGGGTTTTTGGTCAGTCACGCAAGTCTGTATTTCAGTCTAGGCTCTGTGGTAGATGCTCTGCGTAGCAGCAGCCTACTGTGTGTTTTCTGAGTGTCACGGAGAAGGGGGCAGGGTGAGGACTTGAGCTGTATTTGGTAGCTTAGGCCTGTTAAATGCATCATTGAATGACAATCTTTTTGCTTTGTGGGATTTTCATCACATTGCCTCACTGTAAGTTGATCTCTCTCTGTCTGTCTCTCTCTCTCTCTCCCTCTCTCTCTCTTTTTCCCTCCCTCCCTCCTTCTCTCCCTCTCTCTCTTTTCCCCCTCCCTCCCTCCCCCTCTCTCCCTCTTCCTCTCCTTCTCTCTCTTTTCCCTCCTCCATCTCTCCCCCCTCTCCCTCTCTCTCTCTGCCCCTCCTCTCTCCCCCTCCTCCATAAGCATGTTTAAAGGGGCAGCATTTCTGTCTGGAAAATGAGTGCCTGGATTAAGCACTCAATGGGGTTGCCACTTGGCCTGTGTGCTGGCATCTCACCGAGTGTAAACACCCATTATCCCACAAGGTGCTCTCTCCCCTCATCCTCTCTCAGCGTAGAAGCCGTAGCAAGAACATACGTGGGGAACTGGGTGGGGCTCTTCTTGTTTCCAGCAATAGAGCCTGGGACCTCCTCCAGTGGGGACCTAGCACCATCCCGGGGCGGGGGCGATGGGGATGCAAGGCCATCAGAACAGCTGAGTCTAGACCTGCCGGGGCTGGCTTGTGTTTCTTACCGTTTGTCCATCCGAGCAGATGTCTGGTTCATCTCACTGTTGGCGATAAAGTTTCGGATCTCAGAGAAGTAGGAATCTTCCTTCTCGTCTAAAAGTGCATGGTGGTCAGACTCAGAGGTGGGGGAGGAGGCGCTGGTGCCCAGGTGGTTGGTGAGAATCCCAGAGTGCTGGCTCACTGTGGAAGGGCAGAGTGTCAGGGGGCTGGCTGTACCTCAGAGAGCTGTCTGAGGGGCGGGGCTGCCCATGGCCCCCTCCCTGCCAGCTCTCTTCCCTGGCCCATCCTCCGCTGTGCCCCACAGCCCACCAACCTGGTGCACCCTCATGTTCGTGCTTCTTCAGGTGCCGGTCCAGGTTGGTCTGCTGCCCGAAGCAGCGGTTGCACAGGTGGCATTTGAACGGCTTTTCCTTGTTGTGGATGTTCCTCACGTGCCGCTGGAGGTTGGAGGAGATGCTGAAGGACCGGTCACAGTACTTACACCTGGAAAACAGGGTGCATTTTGCGTCAGAAGAGAGTGTGGTGGTGGGGGAGGTGGAGGGAGGGCCAGACCTCAAGTCTCCACAGCAGCTGTATCCACTGTAGAGTCCCCGAGGCCACCTGACTACCCAGCTGGACAGTTCACATTGTCCTAGGGTCGCTGTCTGTAGAGACACCTAGGCCCTGTTTTAAACTGGCCCTGAGTCAGTGCCTGGAGTAAGAGGGAGGTACAGTGTGAGATGACATTCTTCAGGCAGCCTCAAGAGGGCAGCCTTGAAACGTGGAAAGACGCCGAACATGCTGGCAGGTGACCTGCAAGGGAAGGCAGTCAGTCTGTCTTCTCCATCCCAGGGAGGCCGGGCTCTGGCTCTGCTGACTGAAGACCTTGAACAAGCCCCATCTCACTTAGGGACTCAGTGTGACTATTTAATGTTCTCAGTAGCCCCGAGGGTTAGGCAGGGGTGGGGGTGTTGGCCTGTGGCCTTAACTGCTGAGGCCAGCCAGTAGCCATGCACAGCCCTTCAAGGCATCACCAGCTCTTACGTGATCAGATTATTGTGGAGTCCCCACTAGGTAGACCAAGCGCTCAAATTAGAAGAAAGGTGCCAGCAGCCAGCATGCATTTTATCAGAAAATATGGTGTAATTAGAGGCCGTCAGGAATGTCCGGGAGGGAGTGTGTGCCCCGAGGTGTGGCCTCGCTGGCCCTCACGGCAGAGAACAGAGGCCTTCTCTCCCCCAGTTTCAGAACAGGCCCAAGCAATACCCACAACAAAGAAGCCACACCCAGAAACAGAGAGGAGCCAGTGATTTCAGGAGGGACCTTCCCAGCTCTGCAGCACACGTGCTCTGCCTCGGAAAGGAGCCACGTTTGCACCCACCGTGGGAAGTCTGCACTGTGGGGTGGCTGACAGGGCTTTCCTGGGGGGGTCTGTCCACACAGGCAGACCCAGCAGCAGCCACCCTGATGCCATGTTTGTACTGCATATATGTGCGTGCAGTGTGTGTCTCCTCTCTCTCTCTCTCTCTCTCTCTCTCTCTCTCTCTCTCTCTCTCTCTCTCTCTCTCTCTCTCTCTGTGTGTGTGTGTGTGTGTACACGTGCATGAGTGTGCTCAGGTATATAAGAAGCTATGAAATCGGCCATCAGAAGGACTTCTGGTTGTTTATCTGGATCTTAGAGGCACACAGCACTTAAAAACTGTATTTGTATGACTGTACGCCTTCGTATTTGGGAAATGAGTCCAGCTAGGTGACAGCGCAACACACAAGGTTTCCAGTGCCAGCACCACGAGACACTCTGCCCTTCTCTCCGGAGCCAGAGACTGTGATGTCAGCCTCAGTGAGACAAAGATGGGGGGGCTCTTCTGCACCCACAGGTGTGTGTGACTGCTCTAAATACAGCAGCCTTGCATTCCTGTGAGCCCTACCCCACTGATCTGGGGCTGGTGGCGTGCTCTGGAGTAGCACTCTGGTCACGAGCCTTTGTCATGTGGTTGAGGACACCAGGGACACAGCCAGGAGGGGCCGCGTCAAAGCTGCTTTTATGGCTTTGTGCTGTCCAGCACAGGAGGGGCCAGGCCCAGAGACTAAGATCGGAGGTCCGTGTGAGTTGTGTGGGCCCGGGATCATGTGCCTGTGCTTCTGTCCCTGTTGAGTCCAGAATCCTTAAGGGTTGCAGTTATTAACTTTGCCTTTCGACTCTCAGAGCCTGATCGTCCTCTGGTCCCTGGCTGCCAGATAAACTGAGCAAGTTTAAGGCCCTGCCGAAGAGGAGACTGCTCTGAGAGGCCCCTCCCTCTTGCCCAGGCTCTTCCTTCAGGCTTGGCCGCAACTGCCACTCTGGTCCCCTTATTTAGTTGCTGCAGTCTCCAGCCTTGCCTGAGGCCAGGCTCCCAGGCTCTGTTTGTACTGTTAGCTAGCTGCCTCACCAGGCTCTTCACGACCCAGCCTCTTCCCTGAAGCACAGGTTTGGGTCTCTACCCTATCTTAGGTTTCCCCGAGTGGCCTCTGGGGCATGTGGGTGTCCTTGGTCACAGAATTTCTTCCCGGAGCCTGGGAAGCAGCCTGACTCACATGACCACCTGCAAAGGCATCGCTGTTGGCTTTCTCAGTCTGAGCAATAACAGACCTCAAGCCTTCGAGCAACAGTTCCGAGGGAATTTCGCCTCTCACTTGTACTCCCCCAACACCCTAAAGCCATACAGACACCTTGATGAAGGCAGGCCCAGGTCTTCCAGCTTAGGAGAGGAAAACCTGATTTGCATCTGCAGAGTAACACCAAGGCCAAGCTGCCTGTGGGACTGGGAGTTCACCTCTGCCGATGCCACAGGTCAGCCAGGCAGCCCCTGTCTGTGTGTCCATCTGAAGCATATCCACATAATTCATTTGTTTTGGGGGGTGTTCCTCAGGAAATGCAGACACTTTGACAGGTCCTTCCTCCCCACCCTAGCTCTGGCACAGACTGGGGATAAAGTGAGATGGAGAGGAGACGCTGGAGGAGGAGGTCGGAGGGTAGAGGCTGCGCAGAGCTCTGGAGCCAGGACGGGCTGTGTGTTCTGTCTGCTTTCAGTGTTCTGGATGTGGCCTCTCCTTGTTCTAATCTAAATAAATGGCCCAGGCAGAGACGTCCACTTGAAATTTAGGGGAGCAGAGAGCCCAGGGCTTCGAGGGAGCAGAGTTCGCCCAGCAGCTGGGCTCTGCATTGTGAATAAGCTGACAGGCAGCTAGGGAAATTTACAGCTGTGCTGCATAAAGCAACACACCATTGTGTGCTCACAGAATGAGAGGGCACAGGCAGCTCAGCCTGGAGCTCTGGGAGGACCTTGCTGTGACCATGCCCGTGGCAGTCCCAGCGAAGCGAGGGATGCACAGGGCAGGAGAGGGTGAAACCGTGCCTCTCCGCCCCCCCTCCCCCAGGCAGCAGCATCTTCCTTGAGACGCAGGAGGGCTACTACACTGCTGCTTCATCATTATACAAATGAGGACAGAAAAGGAAGAGATTAAACGTGTTCTGGGAATGAAAACGAACCAGGAAGAGGTCTTGCAGGGGCTGCCTGCAGCCCCACTGGACACTGTCGGCTTTAACACAGGACGCAGAACAGGAGCTGGGAAGGGAAAGAAGCCAACCCAACCACGCACTGGGAGGTGTGCATGCCTTAAGCGGGAGTCCCAGGCCTGATCAGGAGTTCCGGGTTGGTCCAGCAAGGCTTGCCTCCGGGTATGATGCAGGCTACGCCCAACATCCAGGACAACCTCTACATAAAAGTTAGAACTCAAGTTTTCCATTTTAAAATGTCTTATTAAAAATGATTGTGTGTATATATGTTCCTATGTATGTGCTAGTGTGTGCATGCATGTATATATATATGCATGTAAGTACACATTGATGTGGGGGCCACAGGTTGACACTGGGTGTCTTCTATTATCGCTGCCTATTTTATTTCCTGAGGGTCTCTCATTGAACCTGGATCTCACTAGACTGGCTGGCCAGAAAACTCCAGGGGTCCTCCTGTCTCTGCCTACTTAGCACCGAGATTACAGGGACATACTGGCACGCTCAGTTTTTATGTGGGTCCCTGGGATCCAAATACAGGTTCTGGTGCATGTAAGACCATCTTCGCCAGCCCCAGTAGATCAGTCTTTCCACCTCTGAAACCCAAGTCTGTAAAGCCTACGTGCTGGAGTTTTAGCATACCAGAGTTATTAAGTATGTGTCCTCCAACTTCAGGTGAAGGTTTCCAAGCCAGGAGAAGCTGAGTGCTAAGGACTGCTTAGCAGTCCTGGCTGGATTGTATGGGAAAGCAGCCTCTGGGGAAGGCAGAGGCCACCCCGTATCAGGACACAGAGGCATGTGTGAAACAGACGTATTTCTGAGGGCTTCCTCATCGCCCAAGGCAACCTTCTTCGTCTCTCTTCCGAAGGCCCCAGCCTCTGAAGGGTGCACATACTCACGTGTGCACACACAGTGACCTCCCAGACGGGTACTGACACTGAGGTGGGCATCATACTGGGCTAAGCAGCCTTGCCAGGCCTTTGCTTTGTGCAGTGGACTTCTAGGATGGGCTATGCTTTCTCCTGTTACAACTTAAACTCCTTCCAGTTATCAAAGCAAGACCAAGGTCCCCAGTAGTATCAAGAGGCAAGCTGCACACTTTAAACCCCTTGGCGAAGGCCTGCCTCGAGCCAGATAAAGTCAGGATTTGCAACACAAACTTGCAAAGCAATTATTGTTACCAAAGTCGAAACTCTCAGATTGGAGAGAGCAAAAGAAATCAATGATAATTAAATTCTTCTATAAACACGGCCCCTACCCTCTGGGGGCTCTTAGCACGACACGCTGTCCAGGAGTCGGCTCTCATTACAGAAAAAACACAGGGCTCGTTTTCTGGGCGAGGACCAGACCAAATAAATCTTTCTGTTGCTCGCCTTTGTTAAGTTGTAAGTCACTATTTTCAGAGAGTAGACGGGGGGGGGGGGGCTGCATGTCGGGGAGGGCTGGGAGGCACGGGACACAGGACTAGAAAGAGCTCTCCTTCATTCTGCTAGCGCAGATGTGGGCCCATGGCCACCAGGGATGCTCAGATGCCTGAGCGGGGCTTGGGGATCACAGCACATGCAGGGAAGGGCACACTGACCGCGTCCCCCGGGCAATATCGTCACGTGGCCACTTCCTGGTGAAGCAAGCTCTGCCTGCGAGGACACAGTATAGGAGTCTAATGCCATCGGTCTAAAACCAAAGACTCAGCCAGCCAGACACACCCCAGAACGTGTTGCTAATCTGGTCCTGGCAGAGAAGTGGCCATTTCCCTGTTTGTCTCAGGGTAACAACTGCCTGCGTTCTGCTTTAAAAGGCCCACTCCCTGATGGGAGCACAGGGCAAGAAACTGCTGCATCCTCTGCCCTCTTGTGTAAAAACAAAGGCTCCAGGACACGAGGGACAGGGACAGGGGCTGGAAGAGTAGGCAAAGTGGCCATAGGTTCCAACCCTCGGAGAACCTCGGGACATCTCTAATCTGTAGCTCCTCAAGTTTGAAGCAGGGATAGTGAGACCCACTAGGAGTCTTCTCCGTGTCACTCAGTAATTCTCATCTCCCAAGATTCTGCGTGGCCCACTCTCTGCTTTAGCGACAGGAGCATGGCTTCCCACTCGGGGCTGCTGCAGAGATCCAGGGCACCCCTACACTTGTTAGAGACCATACTCAGGGAGGAGGTGGCTATGGTCATCATGACAGGGACAGGACTGGATGGGGCTGGCTGGCTAAGCTTCTCCCAGGGACCTGTGGATGATCCCGCGTCCAGTCACATCGCTCTCTGATTTGATTCCTTATCCTGGTTGATACATTAGCTACAGGAAAGGAGAGGTCCTCTTACATCTTCTTTTGGGAGCTTGCAAGGAGCCTTCCGGAAATTTCCTGGGCACTTCTGCCTCATCCTTACACTATTCCAAGTAGCAGGATGGTAGCCAGGAGACAGAGGCAGATGTTGTCAGAGCCAGATGTCACTGAGGCTCCTGTCTACTGCCTTTCCACTAGCCACATGTCCTGTGCATGCACCTGAGTGCAAGTGTTTGCTCGGAGGAAGGAAACTAAGGGTGCATGGAAGCAAATAGGGCCAGTCCCACCCCCTCTCACTAACACTAGGTGGCTCCTACCTGTATGGTTGTTCCCCAGTGTGTGTCCTCAGATGTCTTGTGAGGTTCGCAGATCTGGGGAAGATCTTGCCACAGTACCTGGGGCAGAGAGGTTGGAGAGGCATTAGGGTGGCCCACACTGCCCTTTTCCAGGCGTCTCTTCATCCAGAGCCCACATCAGAATTCTACTTTGTTATCTCCTCTTTGCCTTGAGCCCAGGTGTCTCACAAAGCACAGAGCAGAGGGACCGGCGTCACTCCCTCAGTCTGGGGGCCATAGTGTCTGGGATCAGCAAGGGAGCCTGGGAGCATGTCCTCCCAACACCGTGACCCATGGCAGAAACTGCAGCACCGGGCTCACCGTCTTTCCTAGTGCTACAGCTAATGCTTACCCGCTGTCCTCCCCTGGCCTCCGAGCTCAGCCAGGTGAGGCTGGGATGCCACAGTGTAGTGGATGCTTTCTGAAGCCCTGCCCTTGTTAGTCATGTGTAGAAGGCGACATCAAGCAGACAGTGGGCCAGCGTGCTCACCATGCTCTACTGCGATTGCAGCTCAGCCTCTTCCAGAAACAAGTTCACAACTGCAGGTGTGCGTGCGGGCGTGCGGGCGTGCAGTGTGGCCCCTCCCACCAGCGCCCAAGGGCCCACGGTGTCTCACCTGCATGTGTATCTCTCCTTGCCCTTCCTGAGGATGGGATCCGAGAGCGTTGGGGGCGGGGACCGGAAGTTGAAGGGATGGTGAGTCAAGGGCTGCAGGGAGCTGCCTGAGTCGGCCTTCATGGCTGCAAAGCTCTCCAGCTTCTCTGTCATGGTTTCTATGGCTGACATCTGCAGGCGCGGAGAGGGCAGAGATCAGGGACTCTGCCTAGCTGTCATCTGTCTTCAGGGAGTGGGCACCTGGGGTCCTTGTGTCTAATCATATCAATAACCCTCAATGTCCGTTGGGGGCAGGGTCATGGCTTACACTGTCCTTGTCCTTAGAGCTGGAGCTATAGTCCAGGGTTATCTGGAGTGGTCCTTTCAGCCTGGTAGGCAGAATTTGATCAAAACTCCAGGCCATGCAAGCTCCACTGAGAAGACGTAAGGCTTTGGTAACGGGGGCATTGATCATGAAGCTGCACATCTCCCATTTGTCCTATGGACACGATGGGAGACCAAGGCAAGGGCCAATAGAATAGAGGAACTAAGGAAACTCACAGAGCAATTCCCTGGGCCCTGTTGCAAGTTGTGACAAGGTGCCCTGTGGTCTACATGCCTCTGCTGGACATCTATCCCAGAGGAAGACAGGGGAGGGCAGGCACAGATCAGGTATGGAGGGAAAAGGAGGCCCAGGCTCTCCAAGCGCTGTGAATGTTGGGAGAGACTAGGCCTAATGAGGACCCCAGAGCTCTGGTGGATGGAGCACCAGTGAACAAGGAGAGAAGGTGTGGCCTCACCCAGGCTCCTCACTCACAGCCAGCTGCCTCTGGGGTGCTTATTGCTCAGTGCTAGCCCCCTGCACAAGGCCCTTGTTCACTGATGTCAGAACCCGGGACCCAGCTGCCCATGGATGAACACAGGCAGGACGCCACAGGGCTGGGATCCTTCTGCTCTGCTTCAGTCACTCAGCCCTTCCCACCTTGTTGAAATGCCAATCCTCTGGGGCTCTGTTTGCTGGGCAGTGCCAACAGGGAACAGAGGGCTTTGTACTACTGCTACTTGGAAGGCTCATAATGCAGAGACGTTTGGTATCTGGGGAAACGACAGTAGGGCTGTAACAGAAACCCACAGAAAGCAATTGAGTGGACACTATGCCCAGCCACAATGGTGAGCTGTTGGACAGCTCTGTGTGGGCCATAGAGATTTCAGGCTTTGCCCGGTTGAGATGGGACCAACATATGACCCTCAACAGAACATACTACACTCACTCTTGGCAGCCATGCTCACCAGTAGGCAGACGGAAACTGCCCTGTTCTCTAGGCTATCCCCAGACCCTCTAGAGTATCTCCCAAAAACAGGTCCCCACTGAGGTCCTTGGCACAGCAGTGACTGCCTACCTCCCCATCAGTCTCCGTGACAGCCTATGAACATGGACTCCCCAGGGATCTCAGGCTTGGTTCAGGCACGCCCACTTTGCCTGTACCCCAAGAACTTCACATTTACATGCTAAGTCTCAGGCCCAGAAGGGCTCGGTGATGACAGGGTTGGGCCCCAGAGGGTACAGGTTATTTAATGTGCAGCAGTAATGTCTATTTTAGGGAAACCTTCTTGCCATGGTTACCAGGCTCTTTCTGTCTGAGTGACAGACCACTTAACTGGTGGCCCTACAGTCATATCTTTTCTGCCTCTTCATCCTGGCCTGGGCCACAGTGGCAGGCAGAGAAGGTAGGCCCATGGGAGCAGTGGGCAGAAGGGACAATGGGTAGCCGGCCCCCCACAGGCCTCTCTTCCTCAGGCCGGGGTGGGTCCTGCCTGCCTGGCCCACTCTGCCCCATCAGACATTCCCGTGAGCTCTTAGTGCAAACACAAACACCGGATGTGCCTGGCTGGCTTGTCGACTTTTTCCAGGCGGCCCTGGGAAAATTGGGGGAAGCTATTAACCAAACTCTGAGGCCCAATGGAACAATGGTAGCTCTAAGTTTAGCTGTGAACTCAGCCACGATGCAGGTTTCACAGACTGGGGCTTACCCAGGGCGGGAAGCTCGGGGAAGAACAATGCTCTATATGCAGGGTGAAGATTTGCTGGTGGTGAGGGGGGCTTAAGGGCCAGGACAGGACAGGACAGGACACTTGGAGAGTGCTCCTTGGGCTGCGCCCTGGGCAGCAGGGAGGAGTGCATGACCTTGGGCCTTGGAGGCCCAGGCAGCGGCATTAGCAAGCTGGAGGGGTCTACACCCCACTGCCTGACTGCAGGGCTCTCCTGGCTTCCACGGAGCTCCTGGAGAATGGCCGGGCTTCCCTCTGAGTTTCCCCTACTCCCTCCTGCTCACTCAGACCCTTGCCTCTTTCCACAAGGCCTGTCCTGTCTCTGGCCCTCTCACCGAAGCAGGAACAGCAGCCCTAGGGTTTCCCTATGTGATCCTCTCTGCACCAGTTGTATATCGGTTCCTAGACCTGGCCCCCTCCCCGGCATGGGGCTACTTTGAGCAAGAGGCTCCTTAGACAGGCGGAGGGCTTCTCTATGAGAGCCACCCTTCCCTGTGCTCCCCAGCTCCACAGTGACCTATGGGGATCTGCAGAAAGTGCCCCCTGCCTCCGGGGACCCTGTGGGTGTTACCTGTGGGTGAAACAGCAGTGGAGATGGCCGCAGGTATTTCTCTTTCAGGGCTCCCACAGGGTCCGTCATCTTCCGCTTTTCTACCCTGCTGGACAGCAACACAGAGGGTTACATACCCCACCAAGCCACTCGTTCCTCGGAAGCATGCCCGTGCCGTATTGATCATGAGGCTGCTGTGGAGCTGTCTAGTCAACTCCTACATGAACTCCAATGAAACCCTGAGGATGGTGGGGACAAAGCTGCCCACTTGCCCAGATTCCCTCAACTGTCCCATCACCTACTCAGTGGCCCCTTCACAATGCCCCAAATTTCTGAGCTCCCCTGTATCCCCTCAAGCAGTTACCACCTCCTGTGTAGGATGGAACATTAGCGTGCTTCGGAGGATCCACGTGCATGAGCCTCCTGCCCACTGGCTTGTCACACGTGTGTGATGGGGGCTGCCTTCGTGGTCTCAAGCCACCCACAAGTTGCATCCCTCTAGGGGCTTTGCTGCCTGCACCTCAACTAGCCTGTCCCTGCTGGCTGCTGGCACAGCACACTTTACCTATTTATGCTGACAAATGTGAGTGACAAACAGCTTTCTGTCCTGGGGAAGTCACCAGAGACTTCCTACAGCAACAACCTGAAAACCCTCAGTGGGAGCCGGAGATTGACGTTCTAGGATCTTCCCCAAGTGTCACTGACAAGTCCTTGAACAGTCAATCTCCACGGTCGGTGCATTTCTTTGCCCCCACAAAATGCAGCAAGGGCTGCACTCCTGTCTCAGGCATTGGTGGCTGTAGAAGTCCAGGAGGTGTTTTGGTCAAATCCGCTGACCCTCTTGTCCCAAAGACAGAACGAGCCTCTCCTAAGTTGCTCACTTGCATCCTGTTCTGGGGCAGTGGGGAAATCAAGGCTAAGAACTGGGGTGGCTGTAAAAGGGCTCTGGGGCGGGGTGGAGATAAAGAGTTGTCAGCCTTGGGCTTCACTCAGGTAACTAAGGTGTGTCTGCTACAGGGAGGGGTCTCTCATGACAGGAGTTCAGCCTTTCAATCATCTAGGGATGGTGACAATGGCAGAAAAAGGGACCCACGCAGCAAGGGGGAGGGCCTTGCTGACGAACCTAGCGTTATGGCGGTGGGGTGGCTCAGGACCCTCCTGTGGTGTGGCTGCACTCTGCCCTAGCCTCCTGTGCCTGCACCTGGAGAGGATTCGGAAAACACACACATTTGTCCACCATACCTGGACCTGCTTTACAGACAACCTGCACAGCAGGAACATTGCTGCTGTGTCCACTGGGCTAATCTGTCTGCAGAGGCTTATCCAGCCCCTCCAGTGGTCACAGTCTTAGGTCCTGGGGACAGGAGTGCTCAGCCTGGCTTCCTGACATTGTGAGGAAAGACTGTGGTAGAATATAAAGGGAGGCTCTGTGGTCCTGTGGTCAGTTCCCATGATTTTCGTCTCTCAGAATGACCATGGATTCCTTGCAGATCACAGAACATATATGGCAGTCTAATCAGTCTGGGAGGGAGGGCAGGGGGAGCAGGAAAGCCTGGGAGGGGGCTCAGGCAGAGTTTCTACACTCATGAAACTCTAGCCAGAAGGCTGTTTGTCTCCAAGTACCTGCCCGAGTTCTTGTGTATGAGTCCACAGGGCATTGGTGCCTCTTGCTTCCTGTCTTAGAAAAGTACTGACTAGTTAGTACTTCCTCCTCTCTCTTTCCTCTCTGGAGCCTCAGCACTTCCTCGTGTAAGCCGTGGGAGGCACATTTTCTAAGAAACACCTGATGGATATCTTTCTTGTTTCCTGGGATTATGAAGCCAGAATCCGCCAGAAGACAGAAGCCAGAATCCGCCAGAAAACAGAAGCACGGCCCGGTGGGGAAGGTGCAGCCTGGGGCCTGAGTAGATACTTGTGGGTGCAGGTGGCCATGTCCCTGGGTAGCTGCTGTCCGGTCTGCCTCGCTTGGGATTTTCTCGGCCCTTTATGCCCTGCTTGCCTCTCTCAGAGCTGTGGGCTCATCTCCAGTCCTCACATCACAGCCAGCCCCAAGGAGACAGTAGGGAGACAGGCCTGCTCCCTGAACATCTCTTAACGCATGCTCACACATGTGTACAAGACCCCTGACAGGGCACTCTGACAAAGCAGGGTCAGCGTCAAACGCCACCTTCCCAGGATTACCCTCTCCTTTCTCTCCGAGACTCCCGCACACAGTAAAGTGTGTGACATGTGCTGGCAGTGTTCGGGCTCCAAACACAGAACCTGGCCTGCTTTCCAAGCCCACCTACCTCTTTGGGAGACTTGAGGCCTTTCTGTAAGCCAGGGAGTAGACTTAGACTCGTCCCTCATCACAACCAGTATCAGAGAGGCAAGAATTCTGCCCCACCAGGACCAGCAATTCCTGTGGTTTGCTCCGGGCTACCAGAGCCCTCCCCTCCCCCAGGGTGGCTCTAGGGCAGTGTGGGGCCACAGGGCAGTCTCAAGAGGGTATAGATGCAGGGGGATGGAGCAAGCTCTCAGAGGCAGAGTAGGGTGCACTGACCTTCATGGGAGGCAGAGATGAGCTCCTGAAAAGACAGCTTATGGGGCCGGGGCTCTGGACTGGGTCTAACTGAGAGACTCCAAGAAGGGTGTAACATGTCTACCTGAGGGAGCACGGGACCCCCAGCGGCTGAGGCACCTCCCAGCAAATGCACACGGAAGAACCTTGAGTTAGGAGGTTGAGAGAGAAGAGGGAGTCCCTGCCTAACTCCTGGTGTGAGCCCTGGGGAGAGCAAGTGAGGGCAGGCCATGTTAATACCTGTAGATGGGATCCATGAAGAAGGGCGAGGGCTTGGCATAGTGCAGGGATGGCTGCTGCGCCAGCTGTGCAGGGCACACCTTGGGCAGCCCCTCGCCAACCCCTGGCTTCCGTTCGCCATAGACGTGGTTCTTCCGTGGTTCACGGCCACCTCCGTTCTGGCTCGCTCGGGCCCTACTGCCGATGCTCAGGTCTAGCGGCTGCTCCTCCCCAGACGAGGGCACCAGGGGGAGCTTGGATGCCAGCAGGGCAGGCTTGGCCTCTTTTGGTTTGGTGGTGAGGTCGAAGGGGCACTCTGCACTGGGGCCACCCGCCTTGAGGGCGTCCCGGGGTGACTTTGGCTCAGCCTTGACCAGCAAGTTATGGGCGAGGGCTCGGTCCGTGAAGGGGTAGAGCGAGTGGGGAAAGTTGGGCAGAAACTGGAAGGGGAACACGGAGTGGTAAGGGAGTGACCCCAGCTTCCTCTCCTGCATGCTCATGAAGCCAGGGCCAAAGTACTTCTCGGCGATGGACGCGATGGCCTTGATGGAGTCGCCGGCAGCTCCCGAGGTGGCCAGCAGTTGCTCCTCAGGTGGCGGGAAGAACGAATGCTGTGAGTACAGGGCTGGCACCTCGGACACACTGTTCATGGCCCCCGGCGGCACGGATCCACCCCCAAATTCAGGCTTGCTTTCAGCTGGCTTGGCCTTATCCTTGCCCTTGTCTCGGTCACTGTCCACATCACTGTCCAGGTCTGAGCCTGTGCCCGTGGTGGTGTCCAAGTCTGTCCCCGTCGTGGTGTTGATGTCCTCCAAGTCGCTGCCATCTGACATGTCAGGGCTCCTGGTCTTGACCTTCTCCACGTATGCATCCTCCAAGCGGCCATCAAATTTCTCCTCCGGCCCCGTGGCTGCTGTGGCTCCCTGGCTACTGTTGCTGACCGCAGACACGAGGGGCAGGGCTGGGTTTCCCAGTGGGCTGGGGAGCTTGGCGTCCTGTGCGTGGTTCAGGGGGCTCTTGAGCAGTGGTGTGGGAGGTAGCAGAGGTGGCCGTGGGTATAAGGATGGAGGAAAGATGCCTGGGAACCCTGGAGTGAGTGTGGGGAAGGCTGGAGGGGCAGTTGAGAAGGGTAGGCTCCCAGGATGAGGTCTGGAGGGGAAGTACTCGTTGAAGCCTAGCCCGCCATGGTTGAGGGTGGGGGAGGGTTTTGTCTTGTCCATCATGGGGCTGGGGGTCAGGGGCAGGCCTGGGGTGAAGATGCCGCCTGGCGTATAATGGTTCTTGCCTTCACAGAAGCGCCGGTGCTTGTTGAGGGAGGAGGTAGTGCTGAACATTTGCCCACAGTCCTTGCACTTGATCTGAGTCCGGCAGTCAGCATGCATCCGCTTGTGCCGGCACAGGTTGGAGAACTGCGTGTATGACTTGTGGCAGACCTCACCTAAAATGCCCACAGGAGGCAAAAACAGGTGCAGAGTGAGACCCACGTACCCAGGTACCGACGCAGGCTGGGGGCTATCCCTGGGGTCCTGCTCAGGTGGACCATGGTATCTCAGCCTTCTGTGACCGGGGGCATGGCATCTTTGTTGATCGCCGATTCTTACCCTGGAGTATAGGAAATGCCTGCACCAAGACCCTTGGACGTCACTGGTCCAGACTGGACGAGGGCAGAGCAAGGTCACACAACACCACTGATGGCTGGGATGCTTAGTGCAGAACGTCCACGTGACTTGCCTCCAGGTGGTGACCTTGGCTGGCTGTTTCTACAAGGGAGTAGCACTCCTCTCTTCCTAGTTTAAAATGCTCCTCGCTTTCTCCCGCTCTCTGTTCCTGGCCCTGCCACCGGCATCTCGGAGAAGATGCCCCGACAGTCCTCTGGAGTTAGGGCCTGGCCTGGGGAGCAGGGCATCTGATTGTGCTTGTCCGCAGTTTGGGGGCTGGACAACACTGGGGTGAGGTTCTGTCTGTGACCTTCAGCGAAAGGGCTGGGTCCACACTTTAAACCTGGAAAGCCTCCTAGCCAGGAGCGTCCAGCCTGGGGGTCCGGCAGAGTCGGCTCTAGCCGACAGACACCATCAGGACTCATACAGGACAGGGCAACACCAGGTGGACATCAGCCTACCTAGAGGCTCAGAAAAGCCCACAGCTATCTTCCTGAGGCCTGGGAACCAGAGGTCAGTAAAGCATTAATCTGCCTTTCTCCTTTTCTACCAAAAAAAGGAGGTATATATGTGTATGTTGCACATTCTCCAATATACCCACACCCCTGTAATCCTTGACAGGGGCATGGAATACAAGCACACACGCATGCACACTCTCACATGTATTTACACACATGCACACACATGCATGCACATATACACTCATACACACATACACATATGTGCAACATTCACATGCATACACGTGTGTGTGCACACATTCATGCACACATACACTCGTATATGCATACACGCACATGCACACACATGTGTGCACACACTCATGCACACAATATACATATGTGCTCACATGCACATACATGTGTGCACACACACATGCACACACGTGTACTCACGCACATGCATATGCTCACACATGTGTGTACAACACACTCATGCACACAATACACATATGTGCACACACACATGTGCATACATACACACACATGTGCACACACACACATACACACCCTGTGACTCTCCCTAGGATAGTTTGCTTTCTGTAGCACACTCCAGCTCTCTGCAAATTCTGATCTGCCACTTTATCTGAGATGCCTTTTCTCTGAGACTATCACACTTTAATCACAATATCTATTTATATTAGCTGCCCTGCCTTCCTGGTCATCATGGCGGGGCATTTTCTGGCTGAAAGGAGACAAAATTTGCTTCATTTAATCAAATCTTCCCTTTTTGGGATACTGTTCTGGAAGAGGCACCAAGTTTAGATGGTCTATGAATAACCTTACCTTACTCCTGGTCTCCCACAGGGAACCACAAGGCAGATCTCAAGCTCAGGTTACCTAGACAGACTAGACAAGCAGCAGGGCCGAAAGGCCTGCCACGTTCCTGGGCCCCTGAGGAATCCTGGTGGAACCTAAACATCACCTTCTGCCATCATCATGAGCAAGCCTCCCATTCAGGGGCCTCCTGGGACAGAGGGACCCTTGGTTCCTACCCATTACTACAACTGGGGAAGGAGACTCTGTGGTAGCTGGGTTGCAGAGACACCTCAAAGTCCCAGGAAGGCAGGAAGGGCAGGTTCTTGACATGGAGAATGGCTGCCAGCCAGCTCAGAGCCATCCAAAGAAGGCGGCTGTTTAAGGAACTGGGAGAGAGTTCTGGTTGCAACTCTGAAGAGCAGAGCTGATGAATCTCAGGACAGGAAGGGACCCTTGGTAGGAGTTCCATTACTTCTGAGATATGTGTGTAGATGTGCATGGGCACAGGCACACACACACACACACACACACACATACAGGCACATACATATACACGCACACATACATGCACCCATGCACAGACACACACACACACACACACACACACACACACACACACACACAGAGGCACATACATATACACGCACACATACATGCACCCATGCACAGACACACACACACACACACACACACACACACAGAGGCACATACATATACACGCACACATACATGCACCCATGCACAGACACACACACACACACACACACACACACACACACACACACACACAGAGGCACATACATATACACGCACACATACATACACCCATGCACAGACACACACACACACACACACACACACACACACAGGCACATACATATCCATGCACACATACATGCACCCATGCACAGACACATACACACACACACACACACACACACACACACACACACACACACACACACGCACACACACATTCATGGGGAGGGGGCAGTAATAGTGCCAACTTAGCCCATACTGTACATTCACATACATGCACACTTCCTCCTTCAAATACTCCCTTTTGGAAAGAATCCACGAGAATGCCTCTCTCTCCCCTTTCACTTTTCCCCCTCTCATACACACATTTGAACTCTCCGATCAGAAAGATGCTATCCCAGTCTCTGTGCTCAGTGAGATGCGGGTTCGGGGGTTTCTAGACATTGGTTGTATACCCAGGTTTCACTTAGTAGGCAGGTGTAGAGTTTGCTTATATGTAGCTGGTACCTGGGTCACTGGGGGCTCTTCTCAAGTAGTAGACCCTTTCTTGGAAGGGCCATGTTACTAGACTCCCCTTTACTGGCTGTCAGCTCTCCTTCCAAACTTCCTACACCCCTCCAGGGCACTCTATGGCCTATAGGATGCACACAGTGCTACATCTCACACTTATCTCGCACAGGTGTATCATTCCAACTCATAGCATGCTCATTGGGCCTGCCTGCCCATTTCTGGGGATTTCTTTTTAGTTGGCCACCCTTGGTCAAAGCAAGATGGGCCAGGAGATCCTTAGGAAGCACCATGCTCAGTACATGTCACTTAGGGATGGTCACATTCAGAAGTTTCCTAGGAGACATGATGCTCAGAACTCGTCAGCTGGGATGGTCACACTCAGAGGTCCAGCTGGGGGCTCTGCTAGGGTGGGAACGCAGGGAGGGGCAACTGATCCTTCTGTAGAAATCTCCATCATTAGAGTAACGCTGCCCATTGCCTTCTTCCTGCTCCTACAGGGAAATCTGCAGGTGTGGGGAAGATGTGGGATGCGGGAAGCAGCAGATATATGTCTATAAGCTTAGAGGAGGCCAGACAACAAGGTAATGGCCTCGGTGTCACATGCCCTGTGTCCAACTAGAACCAGCTATAAAGGCTTCTGGACGGACCGGGGCCCTGCTCTCAGCAGGACCTGGGGGGGGGCAGGCTGGGCAACTCACATATGAATGGTTTCACTGTGCTGTGGATATGTTTGTGCTGTTTGAGGCCAGAGGATGTGGCGAAGGTCTTGCCGCAGTCGGGGCAGGCATGGGCCCGGGCACCAACGTGCTGTGAGCGGATGTGACGCTGGAGGTTGCTGGGGTCCGTGAACACCTGGGGGAATAAATGCCATTGGTGCACATCCCTCTTGAATTCTACCATAAGCCTAGGCCCTGCCCCTCTCCCCTGGCGCCCCTGCAGTGAGGTGGTTGCGGTATGTCTTGCTGAACCAGTGATGACTAAAGGGCCTTGGTGGCATGCTGAACCTCTCCTGGCCTGTTTCCCTGCCACTGGAGTCAGAACACTGTGCCTCTGAGGCTCCAAAGGATACTCAGTGTTTTCTAGGGCACTCACCTGGGTGGTCTTGAGTCTGGGGGCTTCACCCCTGCAGCCCTTGGCACTGTATGTGCATTGGCAAGGGACACAGAGCTGCCCGGAGAGGACTCAGCTCTGGTCTTGGCTCCCTTTCCTGTAGGGCTGTTTGATGAGGAATCTCTGAGACTTCCTGCTCTTCTCAGCAATGAGGAAGGAACTAAATGACCCCAGGGCATCTAATCCCTACACCTTGTCTCTCAGGGACCTCACAGTGGGACGGAGGGAGCGTGTACAGGTGAGGGCGTGCTCTGTGGGGCAGGTGTCTGGTACCTTGACACAGTTTTCACATTCGAAGCGTTTGCCACTGTCGTGAGACATCTGGTGGCGGATGAGGTTGGACTTCCAGTTGAAGGCCTTGGGACACTGGTCACATTTGTACTCACGTTCCTCTGTGTGGACAATCATGTGTTGCTCCAAGCTGCGTACAGGGGGATGGGGGTCACTCTAGGCTCCATATGTCTGGAAGGGGAGGTCCCCTGCCCCATATGGCTTGCTCTCCTGCATGAAGGCCCCTTGGGGGCCCCACCCATCACATTCCAGGGGGATCGGAGTGATGCTGGCGGTAGGTCCATACTCTTCCTCTTCCTCGGGTCATTGGGAATGGGGACAGACAGCCTTTCCACGTCAGAGGAAGAAGTCAGCACCTGAGCCACCTGCACTCAAGGCTACCCTATTCCCCAGGCAGCCAGGGGTAGGGTGGGACCCTAGGGAATGCTTGTCAGATGATCCCAACTTTAGGGATAAGATTAGGTCTGATGCTGTGGTACACAACTATAATTCCAACACCCAGGAGGTTGAGGCAGGCGAATTTTGAGTTTGAGGCCAGCCTGTACCGCACGGCTAGACCATATCTCAGAGGGTGGGGGAAGCTAAACTTGAGCCTAGGGGAAAAGGGTTCAGGGTACCAACACCGTCATAAGTCCCAGAGGCCATGACATTGAAATCAGCCATCTGAGAGGCTTGTTGGCTGACCAGATACAATCGAGGGGTGGCAGGCAGTGTGGAGTGGGTCTTGGATGAGATGTGTTACAGTGGTGAGAACAGCTGCTCTAAGGGGCCTGCTCCTCTTGGCTACACTAGCAACCCCTAATCCCTCCTCCCTGGGGACTCTGCCTCTCCTGTCCCTGGGATGGCCGTTAATCTTCATGAGCAAAGCAGTCATATATCATGGCCCGTTAATTACGGGGCCCAGCCATCCGTTTAGAGCAGAAACGCCTGCTCCTTTAGCTCCCAGAGATTGTATCTTTTCTCTGTTGTTAATTGTGATTTATGTGTTTATGTAAGGAAAACACGGGCCGTCCTCAGCCCTGTTCTCTGTGGCGCGCTCAGGCGGGATTTGCCCACACGCTTGCTTATTCTCAGTCATCTGCTCGGGGTGGAGGGTCTGCTGCCTCCAGGGAGTCCGTGATGGGATTGGTGGTAAATCCCTAGTAATCACAGAGCCATTAGCGGCCTGATGGGGTTTTGCTCCGACTTTGCAAGGTTGTCCTGAGCAAGCTCTTCAACAGCAGGGGCTCAGAGGCTGGAAAAGTTCCCAAACTTCTCCACGCCTCTGAGCACTGGGGCCAGAGGTCCCAGCTTCTCCTACCCAGAGCCCAGGGGTTCATATAGGTCCCTTAGGGCCCATGTGTGTGGGTCCTCACACAGTTCTGGCTTCAGGACAGAGACGGGCAGCAGGCTGGGCCTGATAGTCACACAGCTGGGCTTGAAGCTCTCTTTGCCCATTCCTCTGGAGTCCCTCTCCCAGGCAGGGGCTGCCACCCGAGGGGGGCATACTCATGAACCATGGTCCTGTATGATCCTTTTGTGGGTTCACTGAGAAGGGCCGTGTATGTCCAGAGAGCAAGGCTGGTCTACATCCCCTCTACAGCTGGTACTGTGGCCTAGCACCTCCCAGTTTGAGGCCTCGACCCAAAAGTATTGCTAGGGCCAGGGGGTGGCTGCCCCTGCTAAATTTCAACTGTGTCTAAATTTCAGGCTGTGTGTATGCAGTGGGTGCCAGCGACCCACAGGCCAGGCCCAGTGAATTCTCCTGCTGTGGTGAGAATCCCATCTGTGAGACACGTTAAGGAAACTTAGTGGGAAGATATGTGTGCCTTCCAGGCACGTGCACCCACTCTGTTCCCAGCGCCTCTCTAGGTAGCGCCCTTGAGCCCCTGGTCTCCTAGTCCTAGAGCCCCAGACTGACAGGGCGGCGGGCTGTGGACCGGGAGGGCTGTGGGCTGGCGGGGTGGGAGGGGGCGAGCGGCACCTGTATTTGTTGGGGAACATCCGCTCACAGTCCTTGCACTCATGAGCATGCCCATCACTGGTGGCGCCGAGACCCTCCGGCTTCAGCTCCTCCCCGAGGCCCTCATAGAGCGGAGCCCCCGAGGCGCTGCATGCGTACTTCTTGTGGCGCCTCAGATCCAGCTTGCACTGGAAGAGCTCATCACACTCGTCACAGCGGAACGTGGGATCCTCTGCAACACAGAGGGCAAGACAGAGGGAGGTGAGCAGGGGAGGCAGGCACCCACCCAGCCTGGATCCACAGGGACCCAGGGTCCCAACCCAGCCCATTGCTTCAGGGCTCCCATTCACCCCGGCTGCTCCGACCCAGCTCCCTCCCAGCCCTTGTCCTGGCTGCCCAGAGGCACAGAGGTCACAGGACAGATCGGGCCACGCTGGAGGACCCCATCTCCACATGGTGGAAACACTGAGCAATGTCAGGCTCCTCCCTGCATCCCTAGTGGCCACTGCGCATTCAAGGAGGCCCTGCCTCTTAGCGGAGAAGGAAGCCAGGCCAAGTGCTTTGTTTATGAATTAGGAGAAAAAAGAAGGCAGAACTCCATTGCATATAATAAATTATTGTCGTCAAGGTCAAACAAATTAAAGGGGGGCAGCTATTATTAAGTTTATGAGGCAGCATCCCGAGCACAGTGCCAAACCAAACAATTAGCCCAGAGCTGTAACCGGGGCGGGTCTCTGCGTCTTTCCCGCCCCGCCTTCCTGCTGCTGCTGGCCCTTAAGCTTTTATCCAGGCCTGGAGAGAGAACACCTGCTCTCAAATCTTGCACAAAGAGGGCTTATGTGCACACATGGACACAAGCATAAGTATGTGCATTCTGTGTGTACTCTGAAGTTACATGTGGGTGTGTAGCCGATGCAACTGTGCTCATGTGTGCGTCACACCTCCTCTGCACCCATGTTTGCAAAGCCATGTGTGGGTGTGAGCTCATGCCTGGGCATCTGCACCCAGACTTTAGTGAATGGGCCATATACACATATGTGTACTTGTAAGTGTGGGTACATGTTTATGGACATAGCTGCATGTGTGAGCTGTTAGCATACTTCACATTTGAATACACATGTCTGGGTAATTGGGCACGTAGGTATTTATGAACATCTTCATGAGACTTTGTATATATTTTTGTATATGTGCATGGCTGTATGTGTTCTATACATCTGTGGACATGGATGATTATGTGTAAGGTGTCTGTGTGTACATGTGTGGATTCGTGTCTTGTGTCATGTATGCAGTTTTGTACATGCTTGTATGCAAATGGTCACATATTAGGGTTTGCTTTTGTACGCTAATGTGTGTCTGTGTTTACGGATGCTTATATGTGGGGGGAATGCTTGTATCTGTGTGCATGTGTAAATATGTCAGCAAGTGTATGTGTGTGGTCATGAGGACTGATGTGGTGTCTAGCAGTCAGCACTTAGATCGGGTCCCGATGCTCACCAGAGACACCACCGCAACCATGGACTGTTTCAGAGTCTACAGGCGATGGTTAGCTTCTTGGTGCCCTGAACAGCAAGGAGTTCTAAGGAGAGACCCTCTCCTGCTGCCCAGAAGTGCTCTTGACTGGAAGTGTAGAGGTGACATTGAAGTGTCTATGCTGGCTGTGCCAGGTACTCAGAATCCAAGGTGGGACTTTGCAGGGCTGGGTATCAGATGCACTGCTGAGCCTGTGCGATGATGCCCACCACAACACCAGTGCACTCAGCGGTCATATCTGGGAAAGGGGAAATACTCGGATGCCAGGGAATGGACATGTGTGTGTGTGTGTGTGTGTGTGTGTGTGTGTGTGTGTGTGTGTGTGTGTGTGTAGGGCTGGCTGGGGAGGTACCACCCACTGGCTTACCCCAGCTGCATAGAAGCAAGCCTCTTTGGGGGAGGAAAATGGGACCATGGAGAAAGGCGCTCTGGGTGCTTTGAGTCAGTGGAATTCTGACATGCTGTGCTGTGCCATGCTGCTGTGCTGTGCTGTGCTGTGCTGTGCTGTGCTGTGCTGTGCTGTGCTGTGCTGTGCTGTGCTGTGCTGTGCTGTGCTGTGCTGTGGAAATAAGGCTTGTATTTTTGCCTTGACTTGGAGATCTACACCCGTAACATCTCCCTGAATTCCTCCTTAGGTGCCAGAGTGGGACCTCATAACTCACAGGATAGGGTGGGGAGGAGGCAGGCACAGGAGATTCACACACAGAGGAACCACCTTCCGTGTCTACAGGGGGAATGGACTACAATTCAAAGAGGGGCTCTTCTCAGAGCATCAGGCTGTGAATACTGTGGATGCCCACATAGAGGCTTGCTGGGAGCCCTTTGGGGCAGGCGGCATGCTGAGACACGCTACCCACGGGATGTGCTGTATCCCTGCTCCATCATTGCCAGCTGTGGCTGGCCCTTTTCACCTTTTGGACACGAGATGCAGGGCAGCGGGGCTCTGATTTCCCAGAGAGGATTATGAAACCAACAGCCAGGCCTATGAGCATCTGAAGGTATTCATGCCAAGCCTGGTTTTCAGGGTCGAAAGCCCACCAGGAAGGATCCTGTGTCTGGGCACACTAGGCTCATGCTATCACAGAGGCTCCCGCAGCTCTGCAGAGCCTGCTCCTGGAGGTTGGAAGGGGATGGACCAGCAGATCATGGAAAGTCAGGAATGAGAAATGCTCACTTTTCATCACACTCTTGCTAGACTCAATGAGGAAAAGTCACAGTAGTTCAAGAGGACCACGGCATCACTGGCCATACCGCTGGCTGGCCAAACCTTCTAGTTCTGATCTGAAATTTGGGCTTAAGGTTATTTTATTTTTAAATTAAATTTTAAAAGTTGGTTTTAGGCAGGGTCTCACTATGTAGCACTGGATGGCTTAGAATTCTCTATGTAGACCACACGGGCATTGAACTCATGGAAATCTACCTGCCTCAAACCCCTGAGTGCTGGGATTAACGTCATATGCCACCACATCAGGCCCTGGGCTTTAGGGATTTTAATAAGAAAATTCAGCTTGATTCCCAGGGTGCCTTAGAAGTCACCCTGGAGTTGATGCAAATGACGTTGGTGACAGTGTTCTCTTCTCCTATGCCTTCTGGACTTGAGCTTGTCTCTGTAGAAGAATAGATTTGGGGACGAGAAATGCCTCTGCCCAGGTGAGTGAGGTGGTAAAGCCTCTTAGATTCTTCCAGGCAGGGAGGGCTGGCTTTGGGCACATACCTGGGGCACACTGCAAGGCCTTTTTATTTTCCCAGCACACAAAATTCCATTTAAGGAACTGTTGAAAGGGCAGGTTATAAGGATATTATGTCTATTACAGCCCATCATGGCCAGGGTCTCTCCTGTGCACACTACACAATGGACCACAGCGTGGAGAGGGGAAGTGGGTTGCCAGGAGGCTTTTATAAATGAAGAGAGTGTTTGAATGCAAACGATTTCTTTTCTCCAAACAGAAAGTGCTTCTCAGGAAAGAGAAAAAGGAAACTCTTCCTCCCCCATCCAATAATCAGAGCATCATAAGGTCACCTGACTACTGAGTGACTTGCCTTGTGTCTGTCCATCCCTCTGGCCACCTGTGAGGATGCTGAGTTGGCTTGTCTACACAGGGCTCAAACTCTGCTGTTAGTGTATCTGTACAGGGGAGCGGTGCTGTTCCCTACCCACTGGCAGGCAAACCAGGGTTCTATTCCGTCCTCATCACAATGGCTCCCACAAGACCTCCAGACACCCCACCCACAAAAGCACAAGAAAGAGCAATTGAGAAAGAAATTCTGTCTAAATGTGGTGGGGGTCCTGGGTTGGGGTAGATCAACTTTCCACCAAATTATACTGTTCCAACACCTGCCTGTCAACCCTGCACCTCGCTTGTCTAGCTCAAGTTCCATCAGCAACTTTCTGGGCTGAACAGGAGTGTAACAGAAAAATAAATCCCTGCCTAATGGCTTTGAGACTGAGGGGTTCACAATTACACGGCACCCGCATCCTAATCTACAACTCCAGCTCAAAAGCGCTCAAGAGTGTACTCCAAATTCCTGTGGCGATAAGGGGCTGGCTGCATTTAGCCAGGGCTGGGATAAAGGATTTTTTTTATGATAATTATCTTAGTGAGGGACGCGTTTGCATTCTCTTTCTGTGCAATTCTGAGTTTAACTCGGGTGTGTGATGGGGGGGTAGCTGTTGGGGTGACAAAAGACTGATCTTGACAGCAGAGGTTAGGAAAGTCAAATATTTGATTTGTATGGAAAGTAATTAGCTCACAGATGTTTGATCAGTTATTAGGAAAATGTAGAGTGGGTTATTTAATATCAGGGTGGGAGGTGTGTGTGTATGCGGGGAACGAGAACCAAGGCTTTCAAAGAACCTTTTGGGAGCAGGAAATCTCACTATGTGAGTGGAGCCGCACAGAGGATTCTCTGAGCCCAGGTGATTTATCTTCAGTGACTCTCAGGCGCTGGCTAAGGCTCACAGGTCCTTTGGACAATCATGTTAAGGAAAATGAAGCCTCCCTCTTGCTGCACAAGTCTTGGAGATTTAGCTTTGTTTTCTCGATGGACTAATTAAAAACCAAAATTTAGAGGAGGAGACGGAGGGCCTTGGCTTGTCCAATGGTTCCTTCTACCCCATTTTCTTGTCTGACAACTTATGTTGTGTCTATTACTATTGTGTCATAGTAATACAGAGCTATGGATTACTGCAGGAGAAAAAAAAAAGGCACTCTGGTCACTGGCAGGCTCTTAGCATCAACAGGTAAACTGAGGCAGAGCTCCACAGGTGTGCTCACAGAGACGTCTGCTGAGCACAGCGGGCATTCAGTTCCCAGGTCTTTATTGCAGAATCCTTGTGGCTCCCGAGAGAGTCCAAGACACTGGCCTTACAGAGAAGGGAATGGAGCTTATTCTAGGTTCTAGAAACATCTAGGGGACGTTGTTATTTCTTTTCACCGGTAGCTTAGCCTTAAAAAGGAAGACAGACGCGAGGGCTAGAAAGATAACCCAGTAACATGCTTGCTACATAGCACAGGTCCCGAGTTAGATCTCCACCACAGGCTGGCATGGTGACTGGCAGAGGCAGGAGGGTCCCTGGGGCTTGCTGGCCATCCAGCCCTTGCCTAAGTACTGCAAGCTCCAGGCTAGCAAGAGACCTTGTCGTGAAAACTATGTAGATGGCACGGGATTAAGGCTGTGAAGGTTGACCTCTGACCTCTACGCGTACACGCACACATGTGCACTTCCCCTGCACACACAGGAACACAGAAATGCCTGCCATACCCCACAGGAAATTAGGCACGCACCCTTGAGTCCCCTGGTCAGCAGTGACAGTGAAGGGCCAACAGATCGACTCTTCACTGCCAACATAGCCTTGAAATCAGCCGTGCCAGGACCCCAAGTAGACAGTCACAGACTGAAGAGAGTATAAACCGTGTGTCGGAACGCCCAGGGTGCGAAACTGGCGTCATCTCAGAGGTGACAGTATGGCTCACAAAGGAGAGTGCTGTGCTCTGCCCAGCCTCCCAGACACCAAACTAGGTTGGGGACTTTTACTACGAAAACCCCGTAATAATAAAACACTTGAAACACCATCCAGGGGCTGCAGAGATGGCTCAGTGGATAAAAGGCTTGCAGCACAAGCATTAGGACCAGAGTTCAGATCCCCAGCACCCACGTAAAAGCCAGGCAGACGTGGCAGCCTGCCTGTAACCCAGTGACAGGAAGCTGCGACAATTGTCCCCTGGCGGAGCTGGCTAGGTAGACTAGTCACACTTGTGAGCTCCAGTTTCTACAAGAGACCCTGCCTCAATAAACAGAGTGGAGAGTGGTCAGGGAAGACACCCAAGAGCAGTCATAAGCCTCTGTGTGCACGAGCACACGTGTGGACACATACCCGCACACATGCATATATCCTGATGCACTGTGCACATATGTGCGTGCATATATGTATATAAGCACACCTACATACACATACAGAAAGTTAGTTTTCTGGGTCACTAATACTGTATAGATGTACTTCGGCATAATCCCAATTTTCCTACATTACCTCACGCTCCTCGTACACTGAGGATGTGTGTTGAGTCTCCAATGAAAGGGAGGGATCTCTAGTCTCATGGGTAAGGGCCTGGTAGTCTGTTGTGCTGGTTGGATTTCTTATTTTATTATTTGTTTTATAGGACAGAGTCATCTGCAAAGAGGGAATTTCAATTGAGCAAATGCCCTCCATCACACTGGCTGGCCCCTAGGCCCATGGAGCATTTTTTTTTTTTTTTAAATTAGTGATTGTTATGAGAGGGCCCAGCCCACCATAGGTGGTTTTACCCCTGAGCAGGTGGTCTGGGTTGTATAAGACAGCAGGCTGAGCAAGCTTTGGGGAACAAGCCAGTGAGCAGCACTCCTCCGTGGCCTCTGCTCCCAGCTTCCTGCCTTTACTTCCTGCCTCGGCTGGCTTCCATCAGTGGACTATGACTCGGGTATATATGCCAAATCGGACCTTCCTCTCCATGCTGATTTTCTTCATGGTCTTTGCCACAGCGACAGAAACCTGAGTAATACACTTGGGGTCTGCAGAAGCTCAGCCAGGGCATTAGCGGGCAACGCCAGGCGGCATTCAGGGGTGGGACACCATTCGTGTTCTCCCAGGGCGGGGGGTTAAGGGTCACAGCTCAGCAGGGTCTTACCATCCAGGCTGGGAGCCATGACACCCAGGGAGTAGGCACCTTCCTTCACATGCACCAGAAGCTCTTCTCCAGGCTCGATGTCCTTGATGACTTTATAGTAAATCTAAGGAAAGAGATGAGAGACGGAGAGTGAACGCTGACATTGTATGTCGTCACCACAGAGGTCCCCACTGAGCCTCTACCCCACCACTGCAGTAGCAGGGTCACTCATACAGGGCGCTGGCCTGAGGCGCCACCTGACCTAATTATTTTAGTAACATTTTTTAAAATTTAAATTTGCAACAAGCTTGTTTTACATGTCAGTCCCAGTTCCCTCTCCATCCTCTCCTCCCCTGTACCCCTCCCAACCCCCATCCCATCCTCTTTCTGCTCCCCAGGGAGGGTGAGGCCTTCCATGGGGGATCTTCAAAGTCTGTCATATCATTTGGAGCAGGGCCTAGGCCCTCCCCCACGTGTCTAGGCTGAGACGTGGAATGGGCTCCCAAAGTCCATTTGCACACTAGGGATAAATACTCCACTACCAGAGTCCTCTAACTGACACCCACGCTCAGGGGGTCTGGGTCAGTTCTATGCCGGTTTTCCAGCCATCAGACTGGGGTCCTTGTTCAAGTCAGCTCTTTCTGTGGGTTCCTCCAGCCTGCTTGACCCAATTTTTAAAAAGAAGTTTATGTGTACAAGTGTTTCACCAGCATGTATGTATGTATGTATGTATATATATATACATATATGTATGTATGTATGTGTATATATATATATATATATATATATATATATATATATATATATATATATATATATATCATGCATTCAGTGTCTGAGTAAGCCAGAAGAGGGAAGTGGACCCCGTAGAACTGGAATTATAAACTGCCTTGTGGGTGCTGGGAATACGATAGTGGTTCTCAATCTGTGGGTCGAGACCCCCTTGGGATCAAAGGGGCCTTTCACAGCAGTCACATATCAGCTATTTACATTACGATTCATAGCAGCAAAATGAGTCAGGAAGTAGCAACTAAAATAATTTTATGGTTGGGGGTTGCCGCAACGCCGAGGAACTGTATTAAAGGGTCACAGCGTCTCCCCAGCCCCCAAACTGTTCATTTTTTAATTAAAACAAATTTTATTATATTCATTTATTCTGCGCATGTGGAGATCACAGGATAACTTATGGGGGTCTTGAGGTCCCCAGGCTTGGTGACAAGTGCCCACTGAGCCATCTCACTGGCCAGATTCGGCCATGAAGAAGGGCTTCTCCTGAGCTTCAGAGTGTTGGCAGTATATGAAGAAAGGGGAGGAACCGAGTCCCATTTTAATTTGTCTCATTCTGCTCTGACAGAAAGGATCGGTGGGGCCCAGGGAGTTGGCTCAGTGGTTAAAGACACTTGTTCTTGTGAAAAGGACCCGGGTTCGGTTCCCAGCACACACACACACACACACACACACGAAGGCTCACCACTTCTTCCGGCTCCAGACGTGCATCTAGTGCATTGACATACATCATGAAAAGCACCCGTATGAATAAATCTAAAAAAAAAACTAAAGAAAGGATAGGAGACACTCGGTGTCACCACCCCTGCCCCACCAGGGGTGTCCTAGGAAATGTCCCAGGTTATGGTGACTTCCCATTGGGAATGCTCCTGTCCATTCTCAAACCTCCCTCGTCAATGTGAGCATGAGTCATTTGGCTATAGGAGGCCTGGGGGGGGGGGTCAGAGTGTTTGTTGCTTGTGAAGATGCTTCCCAGCTGGGCACAGGCAGGCCCGGCAGGCAAGGACGCTACCAGGCTGTGACTTTTGTACCAGTGTGGCAGCTGTGAGTCTGGGGCTGAGACAGCGACACTGGCTGTGTCCAGTGCAGCAGTATGAGCTGAATGAACCCTGTTGGCTGCAGCTGGCTATCATGTCTCCCGCAAAGCTGAAGTCACGCCTGGGTTGTTGGCTGAGATGAAGGCGGGCTGCTCCATCTGGGACACTAAGCCGTCACAGCACTGCAGGCTTGAGTGGTTTTGGGGGTGTGTGTCTTCCCTGACTTTGCCCAGACTCCAGAGGCCCTACCCTTCATGTTCAACCTGGGCCTCCCAGGACCACAGCGGCTCAGAAAACCCTCTGGGAGTGTCAGCGCGTGGCTGCATTTCTCTCTCGGGCAGCTCATAACTCCTGGGGGCAGGTGCGCGTTCTGGACTCTGTTCTGATGGTGGGGTTGTCTGGAGGTGGAAGAAATGTCCCAGGGATACTTGCTACTCTGGGGAGGCCGGACACAGGCCCAACCAGCCACCCCAGGCTAGCCTTCTGCACCACTGGAGCGGTATAGGACAGGAGGAAGAAAGGAAGAAGGAACATTTTAAAAGAAGACAGAGGGACGAAGGGGGTGACTCTCCTGGCAACAAACAGTAATCAACACTTAAGTTCCCAATCACTGGTCCTGGCTGAGACTTGCCCCATGGGTACCTAAGGGAGCCCGGGGCAGCAGGAACACAGCCCTAATTAGGGCTCAAGTCTCCAAAGTGACACCTGTGAGTCACTAGAGGACACAGGAGAGCCCAGTGGGTTCCCAGTGCCCACTGACTGTCACTCCCATAGCACCAGACAGCGGAAGTGCGCAGTCAGGAGCCTGCAGGCACACACCGCAATCTTATCAGCGTGGCATTCCTGCGCAGAGCAGTCCAGAGTAGTAACGTACTCGTGGGTTATTCTCAGGGAAGTTGATAATGCAGAGGTCTTAAAATGGGGACCAGAAATGGGATCGAACAGGCTTCAAGGGTAAAACTAACGATCCCAGCTTCACATCATCACACTGCAACCGACTGGCTTATTTCCCCGAAGTTACACTCATGCCACATTGCTTCAGAAGAGGACCCACC